>WOVY01013429.1:0-155597 GCA_013436015.1 Rhipicephalus annulatus
AATACACATCACTGTGAAAAATCAAGGTGCTTATTGAGTTCTATATAACTGCTAAATTGCTACACAGCAGGGTGCTGTTGCAACATCACATGCGTATTTGTGTGCGCCATTTTTTATTGACTGATGCGTTCTTCTCGATTGTAGGCTTGTCTTTCATAAACTATTTCTCATATGCGAATCTGATTTTTAATTGAGGACGCTCTATTCATTTTACGTTGCCACGTTTGCATGCTGCGGGTAATCGATGCGTTTATTTGTCTTGCGCATGCTCGTCGTTGTTGCCTGTAGCAACGGAAGCGTCGAACTGCTAAGCAGATGGGTGAAGATCGAGCTGTTGGCGTAAAGGAAGGAAAAAGTTAGAAGAAAGCATTGCAGAGTATTGAAAAAAAATGAAGGCAACAAGAAAGAAAAAAAAACAAAGCTGCAGATCCGGCAAGATTATGTACACGCCAACATTAGTCTGGCCCAATTTTCCCGATAATGGAAGCGTTCTACATTCTTTTACAAAAAAATTGCTTTCAAGGAGAGACTTTTAGTGCTCTCATAGCTGCAATCATTAATGGTCCTGCTACCTAGCTCCGATTTTTAAAATTGGTCTTAATTATCTAACTGAGGGCAACAAACCCACTTCAGTGATGAGGAAACATGTTTTAGAGGGGCCCTGCAACACTTTTTTACGTAGCCATGGAATGAATTAACGAAAGCTTGTTGGCTCACGAATTCGCCATCGTAAAAATTTATCGAATTCGTTCTATACAAGCGGAGTTATAAAGATTTGTTGCACGCTGCAACTGCACACTTTCTCTCCCACGAAAACACTAGAAGATACGCATGGAGGGATTGAAAGGTGAACGCAAACATGTCACGCGCACCTCGTGACCCTGAGCACTTTTTCTCTCGTTTTTTTTTCATTCGAATACGTGGCATTTCAGTGCGATCGCAGGCGTATACGTGAACAAGTCACGGCCTCCGACGGCGATCCCTATACCGACAGAGGGCGCCATGCTGAAATCAGACAATGGCCGATAGTACGGCTGCAACGAGTGATTTTTGCGCTCCTTCCATCATTTGTTGATAAAAAATAGAGCATTTTTTTTCATATTTTCAGAATTTTCTTGAATTCCAGGCCGCATGCTGCACTAGAACATTCGGCTCACGTGTTCTAGGGAGCCTCAACTGCCAATCGGCAGCGTTTTCTGACCATGCCCAAGAAGCGCTCTATAGTAATTATTTTTGGGGTTTAACGTCCTAAATCCACCATGTGATTATGAGAGACGCTGCAGAGAAGGGCTCCTGAATTGATGGTCATTTAGTATTCTTTAACGTCCTCATACACCTAAGCGCACGCGCCTTAAGCATTTTCGCCCCCATCGAAAATGTGGCCGCCATGGCTGGGATTTGATCTCGCGACTAGCTGGTCAGCAGCCGAGTGCCTTAGCCACCTGACCACCATGGCGGGTAAGTAGTGTTGTTAGGCCTCTTAAAATTATAGTACTGCTGGTGCATTCTCGATAAGTAGCGACACAGTATAATGATCGGCACGCGTGCCTCACCTGTTTGATTTTTTATTTTTTTACTGTGGGATGCGAATTTGGTGGAAAGATAATAAGGCCCGTGTGAGAAATCCTTTGATGACCTAGTTTTTGCTGAGGCGGGCACTGCAGACAGCAAAGCTGCAGCTTTGAAGCCGAATTCGGACCGCCAAGGCTCCAGATGTGTGCTCCGCAATATGAGGGTCGCTTCGTTACGGGCATCCTGATCGAGCCAGGGAAGCGACCTGCACGATAGGCAATGATGCAATAGTAAAGCAGTCTGATGGACATGCGTATTTTGTAATTTTATCATGTTGTATATAATACAAGCGTGCTTGGGTTCACGTGAACCAAAGAAACCACAAATTTTGAATCCACCCTCTTTCTTTGACAATGCAGTGAATGTAAGAATCAGGTGTCTTCGCGAAGTAGGATGAGCAGATTTAGGAATTCCTTAGCAATTATATGAAAAGTGAGTAGTAGTAATAATAAATCCGGGACGTGTGTGTGCTCTGGTTGACCAGAAATGCAGCCATATAGTCAAAATTACTTATCTCTGAAGATAGCAGGAAATTTACGTGAAATCCATTACCTGACCATGTCGATTGTGTTCTTTCGTATGTGTGCGAGAAACTGCGCTGCTTGGTGCAAGCCAGTGGGGCCGAACGATGCCTGCGTCGTTTCATAGAAGAGCTTCCGGTGAAATCGGCTTTCGGTGATAGCATAGCAGTCGATAGGTTGGTTTGCCTGGGCCACAGCTGCACTTCCGTACGAAGCCAGGCCACCGTCAGGCGACGTTATCACAGCGTACTGCTGTGCGAACCACCAGCCTAGTGTGTAGAGCAGTTCCTCGTTACTGGGTGGAAAGCAAAGTGAAATGAAATTACTTTTTGAAAGCTGCGATTATGATAATAAAGTTTTAATAATTTATTCAATCACTATTTTGACAGACACATAATTCTGCATGGTTGCCATAGCATAAGAAATAAGGGCGCGCAGAGACATCAGAATCGGTTCGTAGCACCGCTTTCACTCTTCAAATACAGCCAGCATCACAGTGTCTTGAGCGAATATTGACGGACTCTGCGGAAACTCTTAAGTGTTGTTATGTGGGGTTCAACATCCCAAAACCACCATAGGATTATGAGACAAGCCGTAGTGCAGGGATCCGGAAATTTCGAACACGTGGGGTTCTTTCCGTGCACTCAAATCTGAGCACACGGGCCTACAACAATTTCGCCTCCATTGGAAATGCAGGTGCGGAAGCCGGGAATCGAATCCGCGACCTTCGTGTCAGCAGCCAAGTACCTTAGCCACTAGACTAACGCGGCGGGGCATTTCCAAAGCGTGTTCGTCAGAATCCTGCGGCCTTTTGGTTGACTATGCCATTTCCTTTATTCAGTTGTGTCTTTTCTTGGTTCCATTTCTTTTAACACGAAAGAGTTCTATGCCGGCTTCCACTACGGCTTCGCTGACGTATTTTTATCACGAATTTGACATTGCAAAATATACACTAAGAGATGGCATATACAATATACACCACGGGAACCACGTGCGGATGCGAAGCAACGGGCGCTAGCTCTTACACTGATGGTGGTATTGACGCTGACGCTCTTCGTTGCGTTGCCCAGGAGAGAAACCTAGGGAAACGCTAAGCATGCAGTGATGTACTATCGGCGTCAAATGAAACCCAAACAGCGGCAAGCCTTCGCGACAGTGCCGTTCAGTTGCCACCGTTGACAGGCGCGCACATACTGTTCGGCAGCTCTGCGCATATGTTCGTGTCTGTCCGTGGCGATGGCTGGACGGCACGCACGACACCATCGCGAAGGCTTGCCGCTGTGCGAGTTTGATTTGACGCTGATAGTACCGTTGTTTCCTACTGGAACATCTCAATTGCTGCAATGGGCAGTAAAAGACAGAAGCCTCTGATTGGACACAGAGATCTGCAGTCCACTTTCAGTTACTGCGAACACGGCGAATTTTTAATATTTAACTACGCAGAACAGAAATCCCCCCTCCCACCGTTAGAGGTCAAGGGATTCAGTGCCCATATATACTGGGTGGCCAGTCAACGGTTGTGCAGCGCGAGCAATTTTCGCAATCGAGAAACTCGCAAGCAGACGGTGCCAGTGCGCCTCAGTGTTGCGAGGCGAAAGAGGGGAAGCATACCAAAAGAGAGAGAGAGGGAGCGGGCGCGTATGTGCTATCAGAGTGTAAACTGTGTAAACTAACGTTTCTAGTTGCTGGTTACCTAGTTACCTAGCTCTAGAAACGTTGGATGTAAACACCGTGGAGAGGAATGCCTTGAAAAGAGGAGGAGCGAGCGTAGGTTGGCAGACTCTCCCGTGCGTGGTCGTCGCGAGGTGAGAGAGGGAGAATGTGGGAGAGGAGAGGGGCAGGGGACACATGCGCAGTGGAGAGATACGTACACGCCGTACACGCCACAGGGCAAGGCACACGGTCCCCACGTAAGATGCTTCACATCCAAAATTAGAAGTAGTTCGTCACTAGGGGTCTCTGAATGAGATAGCAGACTCAGCCACAGCATTTTAAGCGGACCCCTTTTTCATATTTTACCGGATTTGCCTTACGTAGCAACCATGAGACTTAGAAATGCTTGTTTGCACAAGAAAATAGACAAATTATTATTGAATAAATTCAGACACTTCATATATCAAAGATTTTGCTGAAATAAACAGTGGTGTGGATCTCGGTAGCTATAAATTACAACCATCAGATTCCGCTGTAAAATTCCGCATCTCAATTATCACTTAGGTAAAAATGGGCTCAAAGCGTCTCATTTATATCTCTTTTTCAAGACGATAGGAATAATAAACAATTTCTATTTATTGTCACTGATATTGTTATAAAAGGAAAAAAAATATGTGGTCAATCCTACTGAAAATTTTTTTAGAAAGAAATGTTGCAGTAGTTTACAGATGTTACAAATGTTACATTAGGTTACAAAGGCAGGGAGGTTTGGACTTATGTGTCTGCATACATAATGGTTACAAAAAATACCCTGTTAGTACATTTACTTCTTTTTTTCCGGCTCTGAGTCTGTCTGATTGCCTGACCGCTTGCTCGTACATCATTTTCATTCATTATTTACGATTTGATGTTATAGCCCTAAATTTTATAGGGTATTTTTCGATACATAACCGACTAATTTAGAGACCCTGCCACCTGGGTTTGGGCGAACCCTCTTTGTTGGTGAATGTCAGAATTATTATAAGAACATCGGCATCATCATGAAGAAAAAAAAAAACCTCTCGCTCTACAGCTCGTGGTGTGGAACAGCTCGGCCACGAAGCGTACCTTCGTCACCAGTAACTATTGACGGTACTCAGATATCAGTAACTTCATCGCACTCTTGTTATCCCTGGCGATACGGTGCAGAGTCTGCGGAGGGCGCGGCACGGCGTTGCGATAGCGCACGCCTCAACAGGGCGTCGTTGCTCGTGCGCGTGGGCTTATCTCGTGATCGGTTGGGCTCTCAGCGCAAGTGAGCACTGAAGTGACAGAGGTAACGAAGGACGCCACTCACACACAAAGTAATCTTTGTGACACTTTGTTTTCGCTCATCCCGTGTAACTTGTAAATTCACTCCCAGCCTACTCCTTTGGGTTTGAGCCGAGCGTTTAAAGTGTTAAGCTGTTACAGTTGTCAGCTTGCGCTTGTCCTTTGTAGGCTCCATTCATGTGTCACCTTTGCCTGATTAAAGTACTGCGTGTTTTGAGTGGCTTGCCGTTTTTCGCCTGCCATTACAATTTGAGTGGCGAAGCCCCTTAAGACCACACGATGTCCGTTAAGCACCGGCTGGCGTGTACAGCTGATGTAGCAGAAGTGCATGTGAACACACCGAAATATCCGTGAAGAACAAAAAAAATACCAAGAGGCTATAAACAAGATAAAAGCCCATAGCGCCGTAAAAACACTGACATACAACGAACCAAGCCCGAAGCAAGCGATTGCACTCCTGCTTGACCCTTTGCCAGTCTGTACTTTTATGAATGACTGCCCCAATACCACCCCTCTTTCTGCTGCCTTCTGTTCTATTACAATATTCCCACGCAGAGTCCGGATTGTTAGGACATTGTTCCATGTCCCTAAGATGTGTTTCTACAAAACCGTATACTATCGGCCTCTCCTTCTTTAGCTGTTCTTCTATCTCTTCCCAATTCAGCCTGTTCCTGCCACCCTGCATGTTAATATACCCTACATCTGAATTGACTGGGCCCTCGTAGCTACGTCTATTTCTGCCCCACACTCTACCTGTCATAGGTATTGGTGCCACTTTGGAATCGTATCTGTCCATGCCACCTGTCAAAGAGCCTCCCTGCTTGTTTTCCTCGTTACCAGCTATCCTGAATCCCGAAGGGCCCACGTGCCCCCGAAAAAGCTACTGCGCGTCCTGAAAGTCGCCAACCACCTCATGACCTAGCCGCCCATCGAAGTGAATTCACCTATGCACCTCTCTGTTTATTTCTGCCACCTCAAAGCCTTTCTCTCGACTCATCCGCCATATCTCTTAGTTTGTGTTAACAAGCGCTCTTTGCAGGTTCCCGTCACGCACCGGTACCTCTGGTATCGTGCATATCACTACCTGTACCTGAGGAGAATTGGTGCGCATGTCATCGACTTCTTTAGCCAGTGTCGTCACTAGTCCTTCCATATCTTCATTTAAGACATTGTTTAAACCGGCTGAAGTTATCACGAGGTTTCGTCCACCAGCTGCAGTTCTGAGTTTTGCGCTCGTTTGCCTCATGACTGCTTCCAGATTGCATCCTTGTAAGGTCCCTACTGCAACCCTCTTGTCACCTCTTACCCTCTCTTTGATTGCTTCGTGGCATCGATTTATATTCGAGTCCCCGCGCTGTGACTTTTCAGCTGGAGCGTTCTGCACGTGGCGGCTACTTGCACCTGTGACGCCGGCGGCTTTGTCCCCTCCCAGCCTCACCACTACTTCGCTGAAGCTGGGTCTTGCAAACATGGAACCGGCTGAACCTGGTTTTCCCAAACTTGCTTGCTCTTTCTTCTCCGCTCGTCTGGTTGCCCGTGCCCTAATATTCTCTCCATCGGCCGCTCCTTTGTTCACCTTCACTAATGCCTCTTCGGCGTACTCCAGCCTTTCTCCGATAGGCCTCATTTTCTCTTGCTCTGTCGCGAGCGCAGTCTCCTGCTCGATGATTTTAACAGCAGTTCGCTCTGGGCAACCACCCTTCTCAGCATTTTTTTTGTCGACCTCACATTGCCTACGCTTGGCGACGTCAGCCTCCTCTCCATTCCCTTCTGCACTTGGGTCCATTTTTAAACCCACCCCGCAGAGGCGCTGCGTCAGGCACCCTGTGGAGGCGCTGCGTTAGAATTCCTCGAGCGAGGAGCGGAGGCGAACAAGCGCACCAAGTCATGTCACACGTGAGAAATGAGCGCCATCTGGCAGTTATCTTAGAAAACAAAACGTGCGGTGCTGAGACGGGCGTGCGCACCCGTCTCAGAGGTGATAAGGTGTAGAACGCAACGCGACGGGTAGGTGCCATCACCGTATCGTCTTAGCAAAGCGTCGGAAACATTTCCCTTCTCGTGTAAGCATTGTGTGGTCAGGGCCGCGTGATAAATGTTATGGTCCTTAGAATAACTTATTTTGCCTTTTTTAGTAAACGACACATACAGAATATATACATGTTGTTATGGTGCCTCAGACATGCGCGATAATTGCTTTTTAATTGACAATCGCACAAGTATGAACACCTAACCTTGAGCAACATTGGTGGGCGCTGCGGATAGGGTCGGCCATTTGGGGTATCCGCTGGTGACGTTTAGAGTGCCCAGTACCGTTAGGAGTGTACAAGTACACAAATGGAGAGACAGACAGACAGACCAAAATTTTTGAGTCGAGTGTCCCCAAGAAGACTATCATCATTAAGAACAACCTGTTAACCAAAGCGACATAGAAGGCCACGATTGATGATCTTATGCAATTATTTCACCCCATGATCAATCAGCATGCATTAAAGGGACACCTAAGGTAAATATAAAGTCAACGTTTATAGTTGAAATCGCTCTAGCAATCACGAAGTGTTACATTTGAGCCAAGAGAGGGCTTATTTAGAAATAACTCACGTTTTAGCGGACCGCATAAAGTTATCAAACTTCAAATTACCCACCTCAAGAAGAATGTCTGACAGACGTCATTTTTTGCCATGCACTATGTTACCCGGCTGTACTGTGTGTTCGCACACATTACTAGACAGAACGAAAGTAGTGTGAGCCACAGCAGCAACAACGGCCATTGATCGATTTCCTATCAATGGCTGCGAGATGGGAGACGTGTTTTCGGTTCGACTATGCCCCTCTAGATGGCACAACCTGCCTAGTGTAACCACGCAAAAGTTTAATTTTTGAACCACTCGCTTCATCCTCCATAGTGGATTCCAGTGGTTCTTTTTTCCACGAATCAAACAGAAACAAGTAAGCAGCATTTTATTGCGACTTTTAAAGCACAAAAATTATTTATTTAGTGCTGTAGATTGATTTTTAGTGATTAATTGTAGGCGGTTTATCGAACGTGATCGGTATCATTTAGAGAATGTTCTATTGCGGCGCATGTGTTCTTGTGCATTTATCTTGATTTATTGGTAAGTAGGGCACTGCTGTTGATAATATTGTCGTTTAAAATGTTTTCATATATTGAGCTTTAACTCTGACGTAAATTGTTATTTGACTGCAATGTTATGCGTGTTTGTTTTTTAATATAGCGGTCAGTCCTTTGACCTCATGGCGAAACACTTTATTGTAAACGCTCAACTAGTTCTGGGAAAACACGTTACCATTTCGTGTTTATACCGATCACTGTGACAGAGGAATTAGTTATGTTTTTTGACACTGTCAACCATTACGGGACTAACAATAGAGCGTAAGGGGGAAAGGCTGCATATGACGGCATAATTGTTCATATATATATATATATATATATATATATATATATATATATATATATATATATACGTATGTGTGTGTGTGTGTGTGACGTAAGAAGGCAGGGATGGTTGGGAGAAGTAGATGAGGAAGAAGTCAGAACGGAATACACATAGGGTATGCGCCAGGTCACGTCGCCCATTCTTCATAGCGTCAAACACACACACACACGCACACACACACACACACATATATATATATATATATATATATATATATATATATATATATATATATATATATATATATATATATATATATATATATATAAATATATATATATATATATATATATATATTTATATATATCTATATATTTGAGCTGGGTTCGAGACAAATTTTCGATAGCGACTGCTATTGGTGAGATATCTTATGCTTCGTTTTCGTGTTTTCTTGTTACGAGATTACTACCACTGTTATCAGAGGTTAAGAGACCATGAACTTTCTGTTTGAAAGCTGTCACCCATATTTGTTTTGTTTTCGCCGAATAAAAATTCACCCAGTAAGCTCACAACGGAGTGCGTCTATATTTTTAGTGAGTAGGAGAGGGGAAATCTTTACACGTGGTTGCTGTAAGTAATCTGCGACTGAACTATTTTCGGGACTGTTTCTGTCTCACCTGAATTGACCGAAGAGCCTGCCCATGGCTTTCGGTAGGCCCATGTCGTCGATGAGCACCTTGTCAGTAGATTGGAGGCGGTACGGACTGAGGAGCTCGTTCAGATAGGAGAGCCATATTCCGGAAGAGATGTTTGGCGTGAAGGCCGAGATTATCGACAGGGGAGCGGCGAGCATGTACAAGCCGAGGTTGTCTGCCTCACCTCTGCAGAAAGAGCAGTTGCGAATTCAGGCTTGGAATGTAATTAGTGATAAAACAATTATATACTTATTTCTATACTTAATCCTAGAACCAAGTAATGTTTATTTAGTGCATAATAATTCTAGCAAAATTTTTCGAAGTCTTTCTTGCAAGTAACTGCAATAATTTAATGACGGTGAGCTGCTATTTAAGGCCGCAGACGCGGAGATGTCTTTCTTACAGCCAAATAAAAAAAATGCCAGCATATCCATGGAGTGAATGATGGAGAGTGGGGCGAAGCATTCGTCCGCCCATGCGTCCGTCTGTGTGACCGTCCATGCGTCTGTTCGTGCGCCCGTCCCTGCGTTCGTTCTTGCATCCGCCCCTGCGTCCGTTCATGCGTCCATCCATGCATCTGTCTGTGTCCGTTCGTCCATCTATTCAACACTCCAAGTCCCACCATCTCGCATCTTTTTATCATACATTCCCCATATAGAAACACCGCCATTCAGTGGACATTCCAAGGACTAAACGAGAGGTGGCACACGCGCACTTTCTTACGGCTTGCGCTTCGGGTCTACTTCCCACCTTTAACCACCTCGAGTTCATGGTATATGCTAGTTCATTGTATTCATGGCCCTGCGGCTCAATGCTCGCTAAACCTTTCTAAAACTAAGGAGGTTACACCCAGCGAGTATAATGTAGCAACCCTTTCTTGTCCGATAGTGCTCAATGTACATGCCAATGGCTGCTAATGGGGATCGCAGCGTGCGCGTTCACTAAATGTCGAATGCTCTTGTTTCTTATTTCCCATTAGCAGCCATTGGCATGTATATTGAGCACTATTTTTATTGTTAAACAACGCACAGAAAAATCTCTCGCCGACACCACCTTGGCGGTCAAATGTTATACCTATTTCGGGTATGTGCCACTGGTGGTTACGTACTACGAGGGATGCACAAGCCACGCCATGAGGAGCTTCGCCTCAAAAAAATCGAAATCTCCTAAGCTACACCGAGCCTTGTAGAGAGAGAGGAAACTTTATTAGAACTTGGCCAGCAGCTTGGTCTTGGTCGCCTCAGATGGCGGCGCTGAGTCCCTGAACTCGGTAGAAGTTTTGTTTGACAGAAAGCTGAAGCTCCATGCTGCCCCTGTCCTAATATTCACCGTCGTAGGGCACATTCAAATGGTAACATGGTCATGCGTCTATAAAGTCATCAGCCCAACCCTTCGCTACGTTGTTATATCAATAATGGGGGACTTGTACGTGGAAGTGTATTCTTTGCTAAAGAGACCGAATGAATAGTTGAAGTTTTTATGATCCGCTATTTTCGCAAAGCTGTTTTATTACTCCCACTTTGAAAAGGGGAATCGAAGAAATCACATGCATGTGACAGTTAGCGGTTGTACTTAAGTGCGAAATGGTGTAATTTGCATGTATTGAAGAAAAAAAAACACCTAATGGGCACTGACAGTTCACTTCCGCTACTGAAGTTCTATGCTAAAAATGAAAATTGATTTCCCAGGCTTCCCATGACAAAATCACAATATGGTTAGAAGAGGCATCAAAATTATTACCTCTAAACTGATTTAGGCCGCAGGATACCACGTACAGTGCGCCTAATACTGGTATCCTGGAGCACCCTATCACTCAATGGTTCTTCTTGACTTTCGAAAGTGGAAGGTGGCATGGCAGAGATGGAGGCGGTCTATTAGCGGTCATTGGAAGCCTAGTCTAAGAGAATAGCGCGATCATTTCCACTCCACTCGAGCGGCAGCAATGTGCACAAGACGGCAGAGGAAAGTTCGAACATATAGCTAACTTAACTTTTACTAAAGCATTACATATGAAAACCGTCACGGTGGCGTCGTTTCCAACACCTACGATGCTATAAAAACCGATCATTGTTGCTGACAAGTGACGTGGTACTCCAGTATTTATGTGTGCGGTTGGCGTACCTGAAGTTGCATGATGACAATGTAGCATGACACCATCAGTGACACCGCCTTTTAGTGTCATCACGATGTCACAGTTAACAATAATTTGTGATGTCACCATGACCACACTATGTTCTCATGATGAAGTCCCATGATATCTTGGTACGACATCATTGCGTGGGGAAAACCGGTCCTGTCATGGAAGCTGTGAAAATCATATGTGGTGCAGAAAGCTCAAGTTGCCTCAGATCTCAGATTTGGCGCAAAACAACATAAGGTGCAGCAAGCATTCAGGAGGAGGGGGGGAGGAGGATCAATCCAACAGACCCCGATGAAACAAAGCACCGGAAAAAAAGACGACTTTCGCCTTTCAGGCGTCTTTGACAAATGCATCGGGTACCTTGTGACTCCAATGACTGCCATTAAATGGACCATCCGGGCATATTTAAGTCGTCGAGCTTGCTACTGGTTTATCGACCATTGCGGTTCAAGTACTCGTGCCAAACCTCTCTCGTCCCGAAAAATGGCCCTTTGCAATATTGTGCACCGCCAAAAGACGATTGAGAGCCCATTCGAAAAAGGAACGCTCTGAATAATTTAGCTTTAATCATGAATTCACAAACCGCGATTCGGGTGAATCGATGATGTCGTGCGTGGCGGCCTGCAGCTTCAACAGCGCCGGGATGCGGGAGTACGCATCCTTGGAAGCCCCGAACACGCTGTACAGGCCTTTGGCGTAGTCCTCGAGAAAACCGACGTCGACCGAGACTTGCTGTCGCCTTTTCCACGTATCTGTTGTCCTGACGTAGTTGATGTATAAGCTGTACCTGCAATGACACGGCGAACACTGTGTTTAAACTGTCCTGCGTTTACTTTGCCTTTGTTGTTTTCTTGCCACAGTTGCCTTAAGGATATATCTGTCAAGCTATTTTATCCAGTTTTTTCCCTCTGTCCCAACCACTTACTCTACAACTGTACGTAGTAAACTAAACTAACTAAACTAAACACTTCTGGTGAGCACACATGCATCACAAATTTCAGCAGTCCGTAAAGATTTCGCCAGTTCAGGTTATCGGAGGCCTGTACGTGTGCGTACACGTCATGGACATGAATGAACCTTTTCCTGTTGGCATGCGACCTTAAGTAACCTATACCTTTAAATTGACTCTAGGGCTGACTCACAAGCGGCTCCGCAAGCGTTAATTCTCCAGGCTGACCCGGCAGTTATTGCACGCATTTGGGAGAGCTTACTGGACAACTGATTGCTCCACTAACGTCTATAAAAGGAAAGAAGCACCTGTTTCTTCGCCCTCCTTGATACTTTAATACAGCTACGTGTACCGTCTAGGCCCTTTGTCCAGTTCCCGAACGTTGGCACCCCAAGGTTGGCGTATACTCAGGTGTCTTACCGGGACTCGTTGGGCAGCCGGCGTAGACTCATCTCAAACCAGAACGGTATGCCCCAGTTGATGAGCATGTCAAGAACCACGTAGAGCGCGTGGCGACCAGTGGAGCCGTACTCAGGCCACAAGAGCCCTCGTTCTCGCATGAAGTCCTTGAGTTGATAGACGCCCTTAGGCTCAGGATTCATGCAGGCACGGTACAGGTTGTACGCCGCTGCACGAAACAGCATGGTTTAGCTCCTAAACGGCAGGATGCATGAAATGAAGTTCGCTTTTCTGAAGCGTTGAAGTTCAATTTCGATTGCCCCAATCACGGTGGCAAATTATTATTTTCAACACTGCGGCCCTATTTTCATCACAATACCACTGCCTTATACCTTATACCTTCATGAGAGAGCAGGTAAGGCACATTTTTTAAAATGGCAGAATGCATACGCCTACAATAAGAGGAGATGCATATCAAGATGAAATGAAACACAAACAGCGGGAAGCTTCAGCAAGGGTATAGTGCGTGCCGCCTACTCATCACCATGGACATGAGCAGTTGTTCCAAATAGGAGTGAGGGGCGCCTGTCAATGGTAAGAACTGGATGGCGTGCACTACACCTGTGCTAGAGCTTCCCGCTGTTCGCATTCATCCATCTATCTGTAGCAAGAGAGGAAGACGGGACGACGGCCAACGTGGTCGTGTCGTTCTCTCGCCACTTTATTATCAAAGGCGATTGCCGAAGCGGAGCGGCAGCGGCTGACACGTCTGAACCGCCATGCCTGGTACTCGTTCTCTACCGCTCGCGCCTCTTGCTGTCGCGTGAGCTGCACGAGAGGCGCAGCGCGGTCGCTAGAAAAATAACGATGATGATAAATGGCGATGATGACGACGCTACAGATTACTCCCCCGCAGAAATGAAGCCGGAACTAAAATAATGAGAGCGTATATACAAGCGAGTTAGGTTCGCGAAATGAAACGGGGTCCGTGAGCAGAGAAGGTCGTCAACGGGAAGGGAGAATCGGCAACAAGTGGGTCTCTGACAGGCGACACTGGGAGAAACGCAGCGGGCAAAGCTGGAAGCGCCGGGTTGCTGTGGCCATAAACACGAGCGTCCCACGATGACTTGGCGGAATCACTCGAGAGCGCACCCAGTGCTTCGAGAATGCGTTCATGACAAAGGTACCCACAGGTGGAGCCGTGGGAGGGCTCCGGAAAGGCCGAGCCGGTGATGGTGGCGAGATGGTGCTATGCATTGAAGCGGAACCAGGACGACCGAGTACTGAAACATAAAGGATGCAGCGGCGTCTCTAACAGCACATATGGCGCCGACATGGCTGTTGACAAGGAGCAGTGGGCTGGCAGTTCTGGCCTGGACGTAGCCGTCGATGGAACACCGACCTGAGCGTTGCAGTGTGGCTGACATGCCGGCACAGATGGCCGAGTCGACGGGCGTGGAAACGCCGTGGTCGAAATAGCGCACGGACGTCACTGCAGGCAGTTAAGTACACTGTGACCAGTCTGCCGATGTTCCGCTCAAAGGTGGTAGTCGCCTGGGTCTTGATGAGGGTCATGTCTGAATTCAAGGTAGATTGTTGCGTTGTGGTGTCACCCTTCCAAGGTTCCGGAGGTTGGCCATGGGATCCGGAAGGCGTGGGCTCTACCGCAGACTTGGCAGGCGCACCCGTGCTTGTCGGGGAAGCCTGGTATATATCCGCCTGTGTGGTTGTTATGAGTTGTGCTGGCGGTTCTGCCATTAGCAAATCTGTCATCTGGTCCTTGGTAATTGTAGCAGCATCTCGGAAGTTCTACTGTAGCATGTCGCGGGCAACAACTTCAGCTGCGGGAGACGTCAAGGGAGATGGTAGTGGCTGCTTGCAGGATGCGCAGATTGCCAAGGTTGATGGAAGATCATGTTCATTGGATAATGTCGACTGTGGAAGCTCCGGAATCGGGTGCTGAATAATGGGTGAAAATATCTCGTGCTCAGACTCCGAGGCGCGCGGCAAGGTAGCCGTCGTGGAGTCTGGGGTCGCTTAGGTGTCGCCTGCCATTGATGTCACGGAAATTGTGCATGTGACAGGCACCTGCGGTGAACCTTCGTACGTGGGCGCTAACGGAACCCAGCTCTCGGTGGTGTAGTCAGTGGAAGTGCGAGCATCTTCTACCTTGTCGTCGTGGTCGGGTGCAGGATTCAATGTTCCTGTGAGCGGATCTGAGGTAGAGGGAGTCATAGCCGTAGTGGTGAGGTAGTTGTCATTAGAGGGTTGCGTTCCAGTTGGTAGCACACGTTGCGACGCAGTGACAGCCCCAAAGTCGCGGGACCCTAGAAGCGGTCTGTACGTGAGGTCGTAGCAGGTGAGCAGCACAGTGCAGAGGGCGTCATATGGTTGCGGGCTCGTGATCGATGTGGTAGCAAGATTGCGAAACTTGACCGGCAGTGCGTCGAGCAAGATAGCGTGTATAAGTGGCTGGTACGCGACGCCATTCACAGCGAGAATGGCGTCAAGCCGCATGAGCCATGCCTGGGGTAAGGCTGCGTGGAATGGTGGCACTGGCGGGCAGAGTAACGGAAGCATGGCAGCTGGTAGCTCGCCAAAGGGCGTGTCCTTCAGGTCACCAATGTAGCAAGAGAGGAAGACGGGACGGCGGCCAACGTGGTCGTGTCGTTCTCTCGCCACTTTATTATAAAAGGCGATTGCCGAAGCGGAGCGGCGGCGGCTGCCATGTCTGAACCGCCATGCCTGGTGCTCGTTCTCTACCACTCGCGCCTCGAGCTGTCGCCTGAGCTGCACGAATAGCACAGCGCGGTGGCTCAAAAAATGACGATGATGATGAATGGCGATGATGATGACGCTACAAATCCATCCATCCATCCATCCATTCATCCATCCGTTCATCCATCCATTCATCCATTCATCCATCCGTCCGTCCGTCCGTCCGTCCGTCATCCATCCATCCATCCATCCATCCATCCATCCATCCACCCATCCACCCACCCATCCATCCATCCATCCATCCATCCATCCATCCATCCATCCATCCATCCATCCATCCATCCATCCATCCATCCATCCATCCATCCATCCATCCATCCATCCATCAATCCATCCATCCATCCATCCATCCATCCATCCATCCATCCATCCATCCATCCATCCATCCATCCATCCATCCATCTATCTATTGTTGTCTGAGAATTCAGACAGTACGTCATTGCTTCTGCAAAGGCAACCAGTGTCAAGGCCAGCGAGCGAGCCCGCCTGACTCCATCACCTCAACAACGTCATCTTGCACAGCGGCACTAGTGGTTCTTACGCAACGCACGGCGAGCTTCTCAACCAACGGGCCCGATCGCAGCTCGATGATGTAGTAGATGCCAGCCAGTGTGGTGAGTCTTACGCAACGCGTGGGAATCCAGTCACTCATGGATGCAACCCAGCAGCGATTTTTGATTGAAGAATTCTGACGCCACGACCAGTGGCGGTTCCGATTAGACGTTGCTGACGCAAGAGGTCACTCGGGGCGCGTAAAGAACCAAATGGCACGTCGTCAAGCAGACAACCTATGCGTCAGAGAGAACACGACAGCGTCAGAGAGTCCGAAGACATCTCGGCTCTTCGAGCTACTAAGCTGTTGGCCCCAGTGCCGAATATGTAACGCCTCTATTCTATGCTGTACGTAAGTCTTGCCATAACTCACTGTCATCTTGTGCGCTCGTCTATCAGCTCTGCGCAGAAGCAGCTGCGATCTGAGAAACGCGTTATCAAACAATCTTGGCGGCCGTGAACTCGGCGCACTACGCATCAGTGTCGGCGGTGGTGCGAGTCATAACACTATCTATCTATCTATCTATCTATCTATCTATCTATCTATCTATCTATCTATCTATCTATCTATCTATCTATCTATCTATCTATCTATCTATCTATCTATCTATCTATCTATCTACGCCGGGGTGCTCTCGTGGTCGCCGCCTTAACTTGGGGCAAACCAAAATTAGTATGGGGGTTAACGATTAGGACTCAATGGTGATGACATGAGTATTGTTACGATCTCGTCACTTAATACATCAGAAACTTTCCGCCAGACAGTGGAACATAGCGCATAGACAGTGGAGTGGGCATGGAACTTCAGCGAAGATGTACACGCATCTGACACCCTTCTGTTATGTTGTGCAGTTCTCGACCGTCATTCCCTCATGTACCAGTCCTTTGCCCGGAGCCGCGTCTGCGCACCCGGTAGCGTGCCTGGACACGCGCTTCAATCAAACCGTCACCCCCGGAAGCTTTTCAGGCCTGCGCGTCACGTGACGTGACGTCGACGACGTCACATCGCGCCGGCCGGCCGGCCGCCCTTTGCTGGGTGGCTGCGCCAGCCGCGAGCGCCCTTCACGCCTACCGACTCGGGCGAGGTGCCTTGACACCATGTCCGCACGATTTATCAAGGTATCGATTGATTGTATGGTTTAACGCGCCGACGCAACACAGGCGATGAAGCGCGCCGTAGGGGAGGGCTCAGGATCAAGTTTGACTACCTGGGAATCTTTATTGTGTGCCGAAATCTCGTACACACGGGCGTTTTTGCTTTTCGCCTCCATCAGAAATGCGGCCGCCGCAGCCGGGTATCGAAACCGCGCCCTAGTGCTCAGCAGCGCTACGCCTTAGCCACTGAGCCACCGCGGTTGGGGAACTTATCAAGGTATCAAGAAATAATGAATATCGTGAATGGAATAATGCATATTTATTTATCACAGCCAGACGCCGTCTGTACAAATATCAAAGTGCGCATTGTTCTCGGTCCAGGCAGACGACAGGCAACACAAGATGTTGCCCTTAATGCTGAAAATATGCCAAAAGTACAAAACACAATATCTTGCCACATAAAACTCAAAACAAAACAGATTGTAACAGCTAAAACATCCCCGAGCTTTGGAACAGAAAAAGCACACTTTCATTTAAATTGTAGGTTAGAGGAAAACATACCATTCGTTTATCATAGTAGCAGTAGCAACACAAGGTATCAGGTTCAAACACTTGCCAAAAAATACAATACATAAGAACACTGGTGACTAAATTGTGGTCCACAGCATGATAAATGACAGAAAGAAAAGTAATTGTACTGCCACAGGTAGGTGCATGTCCTAGGGAAAAAATCAAACAAAAATCTAAGAAAAAACAAATCACAGTGCACAACATGTCTGTACACAGAGTGCACAAGGAAAGTGTACACAGCTTAGGTACCAAAACGGACTGTACAACTGCTACAGTAGGCACCGAGGCAGTTCGAGTTAAAAAAAAAGAAAAAAGTACAGCACTTTTAAAAGCTAACAACTTGTAAAGAGATACAAAACTGGAAACAAGGCTCATTTTACATAAGGCAGAAGTATACCAAGGAAATCAAGTCATGACATGCAATCAAATACACTCTGTGCAGTTTCACAAGAATAAATGTGAAGAGAAAGACGCGACACTTGGAAAATTACTTTCCAAGAAAAATTCGGGCCTTTCTATTTTTCGCCTTCTGATCTTTTTCAATGCGTAAAAGATCGTTCCTTTGCTTGCACAAGTTGTTGAGCATTATATTTGCTGCACAGTTTGCAACCAATGTGATGAGGAGCTCGTAGGTGTGCCCGTTTTCACACGTATCTATGTCCTCAAGCCTTGGCAGAGAGTCCAGTGTAAGTTGCCGAACGACATTCTTTGGTTCAGCCCATGGAGAAACTGGGTAGAGGTACTTTCCGTCATGAGCTTTCTAACTACAACCTCTGTGTACATAACTACTGTGATTACAAGAGCAGAAGGAAATTTGAGGCCACCCCGATCCAGTTGTGCGATTAAAGAATGGGTGTCCTCTCCTGTTTCGGCCGTATTTCGGGTAACGACCAATTGCCTCTGGCAGCTTTCACACTTGAGAACTTTCATTGCAGCGTGTGCACAATACCCACCAACATAACCAATCACCGGCATTTGTGCTCTGAGCTCATCAAGGTCAGCATCGCTAACATGAACACTAAAAGAAGTGCCCGCATCCCTGACACTGTCCGTCTCTTCGATGCCTCTGAGATCATCGTTGCTCATCCTTGGAAGGGCATTTTGAAGGCGAATCCTTCCCTCGGTTTCGCAAAGCTGGCGAACAGATATGTGATACTGCCCACCAGCCATCTGCCTGTACTGTCCAAAGCGACTCTCGAGGGTATCCGTCTGGACTTTCCCTAGCAGAATATACTTAAAGTGAAGCTCACTAACGCAGTACTTCACCAATGCCAAAAGGGATTGAGCAGAGAGCCTCAAGGCACTCAATGTCTCCTGGGTAAGTACTCCGGTGTCGTGCCTATAAAATTCCCACACATCGAGCCATGTGATAAAAGCGCTTAGAAAGCTTGCCTTTGGGTCATCTGTGTGGTTTGACATGGGCTCTTCGTAAACATTACGGTGATGGAAGCCCTTACTAGGTGTCTTTACATTGACAATGCTCCACCAACGAAGAATTATTTTGATGAACTCGGCGGTTGCTGTAGCATGTTGAAAATCAGTATGACCCTTGCGAGCGGCCAGGGCTTCGGCTACGTATGGATTAAAAACCTGCAGTACGAGTTTGACGTCCTGTCGTTCAAAGCTGCTTGGATTTAGAGCTTTTGACGTCAAGCCATACCCAGACTTCAGAAGCAGGGGTGACTCCCCTTTATGCAAATCTCTCAAATGCTTAAATGAAGCAGTCATCTTGCATTCGGGATGAACTTCATTGTTCGAAAGCTCGAAGCGTGGGTAGAAAAAGCAAGTTCCAGCATTTTTCTGGTTGAGCCAGTTATTTCTTATGCATTTAAATAGATGCACAGCATCCACCACGTAAAATAACGGCCGATCTGGGTCTGCCGGATGCGGGTAAACAGGGCTAAGCTTTGGTTCTGGCAGAAACATCTTCATTGCCTTCCTGTTCAGCGAGTTATTGTCACAGACAACGGCTATGACCCTGTATCCAATTTCTTCTAAGCCCAAGATCACCTTCTTCAGCATGCAATGAAGATCTTCACCCTGTAAGGCTTTTACCGGAAGAATGTGCGCCACCCTCCTTGAATGCGCTCAGCAAACTTTGTATCATAAACACGTGCACCGATGTGGCCGCTTCGTTGGAGTTAACTGCTGCACCACATATGTTCCCACCTTTGTAATCTAAACAAGGTTTGATATAAATCTCGTCAAGCATCAGCGTCACAGTGTGTTCATGTGCCTGCAGATGTTTGAATCTCTGAGACACATACTGAAGGAAAGTGTCGTCAGAAGAATCAACTTGTGGGCACATTTGAATAGACGAGCACACTTTTCTAATAGTGCTTGGGTGGGGCAAAGTTAGTGCACCTGTGCTTCTCAGGAACTTGTAGGCATGTGGTGATATTGTACGCAAGATGCATGCAAAGACCATCACCTGTGCGCTATACTGAATGCGCTTTGCAGAAAGGAGTAGTAGCTGCTCCTTCATAAAGTTCACCGTCTCTTTCTTGCCTTCATCAATGCTGGCTTCCAATTTGTCCAGAAGGGAATGTATTGCTTGAGCCAGGTGGCGATAAGTGCAGCGCTCCTCAGACAGCATCGACAGGTTGTTCAAAATTTCCAACAAGGAACTTACTTTTTGAACTGAGTCTGGTACAACAGCGCTACCAAGGTTCTTGATTGGTGAACCTTGATAGCAGGCAAAGACTTCAAGGTTTGCAAACACGGTCAATGACGCATTCAAACAAGGTTCACGATAGTCGATAATGTTCAAAAACATGGAGCACTCTTCTTTATGAATCACAGTCCACTTCGGAGACACTGACACCCCTTGCAGGCGAGCCCTTAGTTCTTCGAGGGACGAAAACCGGTCTCGTTCTTGCTCCGCTTCATATGACGCCAGCGACTCTTCTACAGCACGGGCGAGTTGGGAGGCTTCTTGTCGGCTCCTCTTGGCGTCAGGGGTTTCTCTCGTGCTCTTGTCTCGTACTGAAAGGTAGGACGGACAGCCGGGAAATACCGTTGGGACAGATCCAGGACGCAAACCGTGGTACTGGGAGTGCAACTTCAATAACTCTCCCAGTCCTTGGATCCGTGTACGATGTCGTCTTCTCGATGCATGAAGCGTCGAAATGATCCGCGCACACCTGCACAAACGTTTCAAGAACGTCTGAGACGCCACTTCTCAAAAGAAAAAAATGCGCTCCCGTTTGCATGACCGCGTTTACAGTCCGTGTAGCTAAAACAAAGTCTACCTACGTTTCGCAAGCATCTAAATAAAAGCGCTGCGCTAAGCGGTACAAGCAACATGAAAGGAAACGCGGGAGCGTGATGTCACCGCACTCCACGAAGCGCTTCCACCGAGAGCTTGCAAGAATGGACGACACCACGGCACTGTTAGTGAACAAAGCGCAGCTGACCATCCTTGCTGCGAACGCTGCTGGCGTCAGCGCTTCGCGAGGCCCGGCGGCCACACGCTCAAGTATTTCCCATCATAGGTGATTTCTACCCGAACAAGCAACGACAAGCTAAGAACAGGAGCATCTCAAATTCTTACCTTAGTGCACGAAGTCGGCACGAAGTCCTTCCTAGGAATGGCGCGTAGCCATTGTTTGAGAGCGTCGGCGTCTTTAGGGAAGGAAAACACTTGTATCTTCTTTCCTGTTTTGTAGTTGCCGGTGCATCCGGGTACACAACACTTATTCGGCATTGTCGCATCACTCCAGCATCACGCACGGAAACGAAATTGCCGCAAAACAACAACGGAAAGCAACAAACGCGAAACAACCGTCAACACCACGCCGCCGAACCGTCACCACCGCCGCCCGCACTGCTCTCGCTGCCGCTGCGGCTTCCCCGAGAGTCGGCCGGCCGGAAATGACGTCAGATTGCTGGGCGCAGGCCTGAAAAGATTTTCCGGGGGTGACGATCAAACCCTGCGATCACCTGACTTTCCCACTTGCCAGCCTTCCGGATTGCGCGTTCAGGAGTGCCTGCCGGTGCTCGACCCCCCACATTTATCAGCATCGACGGATGCATCAACTGGCAGCTATATAAAGAGCTGGATCTTCGGCCGCTCCTTTAGTGGGCATGGAACTTCAGCGAAGATGTACACGCATCTGACACCCTTCTGTTATATTGTGCAGGTTAGTTCACCGGTTTCCCTCTATGCTAAAAAACAAACAACGTTTGTTTGCTGATGCTTCCATGCCCACAAGTTTTGCTTATGTCCATTTGCGAGTGCGTTCATGTCGTTAGGCTTCTGGCTATGTCCGGTGATGTTGAGGAAAACCCGGGCCCGCCAAAAGAAGATACGGGGAAGCAATACAACGAGTTAATCTCGTTGATTAAGGGGCTGCACTCTAAGACGCAAAACATGAAGAACTTATGGAATCCATTAACGAAGTTAGAGAGGCGCAAGTGTCTCTTGAACAAAAAGTGGCAGAATTAGACAACCGATTATGCGCCGTTGAATAATGTGTCCGGGTCTCAGACAGCGAGCCGAATCGTCAACGGGTACCAGAGGTACTTTCGGTTAACAAGCGCCTTGACGAATTTGAAGATCGCTCTATCCGAGAAAACTTGATTTTTTATCGAATAGAAGATTGCGATTCGGAAACGTGGGCGCAATCAGAAGAAAAGGTTTGCCAAATCCTCAATGAAGCTCTGAAGCTAAACTTGGGAAGTAGCGACGACCGCATATTCCGCACGCACAGGCTAGGCAGATTCGTAGTTGGCAAATCTCGTCCAGTGATCGTAAAATTTGCTTCTTTTAAGTTCCGAGAAAGCATACTGCAATCTAGAAGTAGTTTTCGCGAGTCTCATGTGTCAATCAGCGAGGATTTCTGCCGCGCAACAAGAAGCGTGCGCAAGAAGCTTTTTGAATTCGGCAGGGCGAGTGGCGAGAAGTATACCGTCAAGTACAATAAGCTTTACATCAACAAAAAGTGCTTTGTGTACTCTCCGGTGACCAACAGCGCTTGTGAGCCGTATACACATGCGCAGAACTCATCAGTAGCTTCGTCCTCCGCTACGCATGCCGACGAAGATACGCTCTTATCCTAACAATGTTCACCCCTCGGCCACTTATCGTAACTACTCAGTTTTATATTCTAACGTACGAAGTGTTCTTAACAAATGGGATGCATTATCTTCAATTTTTGATGACTGCGCCGCCGATATTGTAGTGTTAACGGAAACCTGGCTTACCCCTAACATTGCAAGTGTAGAGCTGTTCGATTGTGAAAATAATTATACCATTTACAGATGTGATAGAGAAGAATCGCCAGGAGGTGGTGTACTTATAGCCGTAGCTGATAATATAGTTTCTAGCCAAGTAGTAATAGCATCACCTTTAGAATTTGTCTATGTTTCCCTCCATGTCAATTATCAAAATGTCATAATTTGTGGCTGTTACCGGCCCTCCGAGTGCGACGGCAGTGTTTTGCGAGCAACTGCATGATGCTTTGAATGATATTGTCAAAAGGCACCCGCATACACCTGTTTTTCTCCTAGGCGATTTTAACTACCCGAAAATAAACTGGTCACTTCCTTTTTGTTTATTAAGTTCACTTTCAGCCGACAGGTTTACATTTCGTGGAACTGTGCGAAGACTTTAACCTTACCCAACTCGTTAACGCAACCAACAAGAATGGGCCCCACTTCATCAAATGTTCTTGATCTGATTCTCACCACTGTACCAGACCTTGTTCATTCTATTTCATATATCCCAGGCATAAGTGACCATTGTTTCATGCACTTCAATCTAACAGGTTCTTTAAGGCGTCGGTCAAACAATCGGAAAACAATAAGAGACTACTCACATGGCGATTATGACTCAATCAACAGTGAACTCGAATCAAATTTTGCGAGCTTTGCTAATGGCTTCTTTGATCGCAGTGTTCAACAAAACTGGAACTTGTTCAAAATGAAAGTTGAATCTTTAATCACGCGATACATTCCCACATGCGTTATCAAGGGTCGCCAACGCCCCCCTTGGTTCTGAACTGACATAAAAAAATTGCGGAATAAAAAGAAACGGTTGTTCCGTCATGCAAAGCAGACTAATTCGATCGCCCGTTGGCACGTGTACAAATCTGTCCTTTCCGAATACAGAGCAGCTATCAAGGAAGCCAAGCGCGTTTTTCTTAATAATACCCTTCCCTCAATTCTTGTAACCAACCCTTCGAAGTTTTGGAAAACTGTTAAACCTAGGGAAAAGAAAAACATTTTGCTTACGAACTCAGACGGGCAGCCAGTTCGCTGTGAAGAGTGTTGCATTGCATTAAATAATTTTTTCGTTACTTCTTTTTCAAGCTGTTCTGCTTCTGCGTTGCCACAAATGCCTAGTCGTGATTTTTCACCCATGTATCCTGTTACCGTTGATTCCGTTGGAGTGGTGCAAAATTTAATTCACAAGCTTAAGTTATCCTCTTCTTGTGGCGTAGATGAAATCAACTCAAAGTTTCTAAAAAAACACTGCATTGTATTCATCAATATACTTGTCCCTAATCTTTTCGCAATCTATTCAGACCTCCACTTTGCCGCTTGACTGGAAAGTGGGGAAGGTGGTCCTTCTGCACAAGTCTGGTAACACATAGTCTCCTCTCAATTACAGACCAATTTCCCTAACCAGTGTTCCTTGTAAAATGTTAGAACATATAATTTACTCCAACCTTGTCTCATTCCTAGAATCAAACTCTTTTTTTACTCCCTACCAGCACGGATTCCGAAAAAGTTACTCATGTGAAACCCAACTTCTTTATTTTACTAATGACATAGCATCGGCTTTAGATCGCGGCTCACTTGTGCATTGCATGTTTCTTGAATTCAAAAAGCTTTCAATAAAGTACCTCACCAACTACTCCTCCTGAAAATTAGTGCCTTATACATTGACCCGAACATTCTTGAATGGATTGAATGCTTTCTGACTAATCGCACTCAGTTTGTAACAACTAATGACTATAACTCACCTCTTTCTAAAGTAACATCCGGCGTACCGCAAGGTTCCGTATGAGGCCCTTTACTTTTCCTTATATATATTAATGATCTCCCCGACAGCATTAACTCCTCTATAAGGCTATTTGCAGACGATTGTGTAATTTACCGCGAAATAAACAATGAATCAGATAACCAATTTCTACAGTCAGACCCTGACACTGTCTCAACCTGGTGCAATAAATGGCTTATGACTCTCAACTCTAACAAATCTAAATGCATGTCAATAACCCGGCGATCTATTTCTCCCCCCTGTACCTACAGAATTAACGCAGTTCCCCTCCAGCATGTCTCCTCATATAAGTACCTCGGCGTTACATTACCAACAATCTATCTTGGCACACGCATGTTACCTACGTCTGTAATAACGCTAACCGAACGTTAGGATACTTACGCCGCAACTTTTCTCGCGCTCCGCTGTCCCTCAAAATTCTACTATACCGATCACTAATTCGCCCAAAGCTTGAGTAAGCGTCCGCTATATGGGATCCCGTGCAGCAAAATTTAATCAACGCGTTAGAATCTGTTCAGAACCGCTCAGCTCGGTTCATTTGTTCTAATTATTCCCGTACTGCTAGCATATCAGAAATGAAATCTAACCTTGACCTGCCCAATTTAACTGACCGGAGGAAACTGGTGCGACTGCATTTTTTTCATAAGATATTTTGTCACAATCCATCAATGAAGCGAGACCTCATTTCACAACCGTCGTACCACTCATCGCGCATTGATCACCAGCATAAGGTTGCCATTCCGTTTTGCCTCACCAAATTCTTTTCAGCAGCATTCTTACCGAAAACAGCCGCCGATTGGAACCACCTTCCCTCTTCCGTTGTAACAATAACAGACCCTTTGTTATTCAAGACTGCAATTTCTCAGCAATGTTTGTAACTATACGCAGTTTTCATTATCTATCTTTGTCTTGTATGTGCTTGCATTCTTACTTATACATTTTTAGTTGATTTATGTTGCCTTCGTGATTTGCGCATCTGACACTTGTTTCTTTTTTGTCCTTTTTTGTGTTATAAAATGTCGTACCCACCCCCTCTGTAATGCCCTACGGGCCCTGAGGGTAATTCAAATAAATAATAAATAAATAAATACCCGCAGCTGGGTATGTGGTACTGGTATGCGGGCATGTGCCACAGGTGATCAACTTCATGTCTAGCCACGAATGGCGAGGACAAACATACAGCCTCACAGCCAGAATTTTTGTTTTTTTTGGAGGGGAGTGCTCCATCTTGATTTAGAAGGGGCCATGCCCTTAAAGCGGTCATTTTTGCTGCCTATGCTATGGCGAATAATTTCGGGGAAGGGGGCACGTGCCCGGTTTGCTACTCGCTGGCTACGCCTCTGCACACATTGTTAATTTTACGCGTGAGTATAAGGAAATTGTTGACATCGGTAGCGTTGACCCGACGAAGGCAAATATTCAATGTAACAGTCCCAACCACAATCGAGTCCGAGCATACTGCGTAGCAATCAAGTGATCTACAACAGAGCCATGCTAGGTCTATAGTAGCTATTCAAATGTGCCCTAATGTCCCCGAAACGTCAATTGTGCTTGCATGTGCTTGTTTGACTTGATTGATAAGTGGGCTTTAACGTCGCAAAACCACCATATGATTATGAGGGGCGCCATAATGGAGGGCTCCGGAAATATCGACCACCTGGGCGTTCTTTATCTTGCACCCAAATCTGAGCACGCGGGCCTACAGCATTTTCACCTCCATCGAAAATGCCACCGCTGCAGCCGGGATTTGACCAGCGACCTGTGGGTCAGCAACCAAGTGCCTTAGGCACTAGACCACCGTGGTGGGGCGGGCTTGTAGGTCTGGCTATCCAATTTGATATCATAACATATAGAGAGTTGTGCGCGATATGAAGTATATGACGCGAACGTCGACCAGCCTAACATACCAGGCACCTAGCAACACGTTTCTGAACAACGAAAATCACAATTTAGCCCTCTTGTCTCCATCGTTGACAGTTTCATGCTATAACAATCACACCTATGACGAAGTCTACACCCTATCTCTCAATTTTGAGCCTTCCATTAGTCGCAAAAAAGTGTTTTCCTCGCGGGCAGCTGTCTCCGCAGCAAATCACGGAATTGCTTGGAAAGGTGTGTTACAGCCGGTGCTATTGAGGCTCTGATCCTTTTAAAGAGCTCACTCGGGTGGTAGTCATTGCTGCTTAAGGAACAGGAAAAAAGAGAGAGTTAAGCTTGCGTGATATTGCCACATGGTTTGCTCGGGTGAGATCGAAGAGCGAAAGAAGACAAAGACGATCTCTCTGAGCCGCTGCTTGAGTAGTCGACTAAACGAGCCCATTTTTATCAAGTTTGTCGAGAGTAACGTGACAAGACTGGTGGAGGTGCTGGGTACAACGTCTCACAATCCACCCGATGCCCAAGACCCCGTCCAGCAGCCGGAACACAAGCCCTGCACCCGTGGACACTCCTGTTCATAGAGTAAGCCGCCGCCAACAAGGCCTACCGCCTGAGACACCCACCACTGACGCAGCGACTATGACTTCAATACAAGATCCCATGCAAGCTCCGACACCATCCACGCCGATCTACTGCACCGTCCAGAACCCACTGATGCCTAGCCCCTTTCAAGGAGAGCAGCATGAAGATGTTGACGACTGGCTGAGTGAGTTCGAACGTGTCGCAGCGATCAATTACTGGGATGATGCCGCGAAGCTCCGGAACGCGTACACTTGCCTAAAAGACGGTGCCAAGACGTGGTTTTCGAACAGGGATGATGTTCTGACATCTTGGCGTGAGTTCCAGCGTCGCCTCCTGGAGACCTACAGGAGTCCCGACCGCCGCGAACGGGCGGAGCGTGCACTACAATCACGCATCCAGATGCCCAACGAGACCGTCTCGATGTACGTCGAGGACATGACACGGCTTTTCAAGCGAGCGGATTCTGCTTTGGCAGAAGAAAAAAACTTGCGCCACCTCATGCGTGGTGTGAAGGAACAACGTTTTGCTGGTTTGGTGCGCAGTCCCCCCAAAAGTGTTGCTGAGTTCCTCACTGAAGCGGCAACAATGGAGCGAGTACTGCACCAACGGTCTGCCCAGTTTGACCGTCAAGTGAATGCTGCCTCAACTCCCGAAATTTTCGCCACCCCTGACCCTGAGAGCAAGAGCCCCGAATGGATTCGCGAGATCATTCGATCTGTCGTCCAGGAAGAAATGGAGGCAAATCGATGTTGGTTCTATCACCAGTGTCATCCGCGACGAGGTCCAGCAGGTGCTGCACGTCCATCAGTTTTCCACCCACGTCGGTTGATCCGAAAACGGCTCCTGTGTCTACTG
This sequence comes from Rhipicephalus annulatus, assembly GCA_013436015.1. NCBI lineage: Eukaryota > Metazoa > Arthropoda > Arachnida > Ixodida > Ixodidae > Rhipicephalus > Rhipicephalus annulatus. Next base: position 27,955 of record WOVY01013429.1, read on the forward strand.
ACAAGTCGCCGTCGTAGGTACGCGGAAGCCTTGCGATCTGCCACTCCTCTTTCGGGTGCAAGGAGTTCCGATCCAGCCAGTGCCGCACGTCCCGATCCAGACAGTGCCGCAAGTCCCGATCCAGACAATGCCATACGTTCCGATCCAGACAATGATGCCGTCAGTCGCGATTCAGTCAGCGCACGCTGATTTGGACGTCGATAGTCGCCGTGCACCGACGCGCAAGTCTGATCTCTGGCGTACGCCAGACAGATGACCCCTGCGCTATCATTGCGGTGAGGCTGGTCACATTTACCGCGAATGCCCGTACCGGCAACTTGGACTGCGCGGATTTTCCGTCAATTCCCCTCGTCCCCGAATTGGTCAAAGGTCAAGGGATATTGAAGAGTATCTCGCGGAACAGCGTGCACCCTTTACATGACGGCAATCGCGGTCACCATCTCCGAGGAGACCCGCAGCCACTGGGACCACGTTTCGGGGTGACGGCACGGGAACGCTCCCCGAGCCCTCGTCGGGAAAACTGAATGCAGCGGCCTTCGGGGGCAAGGTCGCTAGGACTCAAAGTGCGGAAGACCTCCCATCGACGCTTGCACGCAACGCCGAAGGCGTTTCGTCAGAGAATAATCGCGGTGCCGAAGAAACGCCGACATCCGCATCTGAACCTAGTGACCGCGTGTCACTCGACATACCTGTGCTGGTTGACGGTCTTCAGGTCAGTGCATTGGTAGACACTCGGTGCAGACTATTCGATCATCAGCGGGAGGCTAGCGAAAGATCTCGGGAAAGTGATCACGCCGTGGCATGGAACGCGAATTCGAACAGCTGGAGGACACGTTGTAACACCGCTGGGTCGCTGTACCGCAAGAGTGAAAATGCGTGCGTCAACGTTTGTGCTCAGCTGCCTCGTTCTTCGCGACTGTTCGCGTCAGCTGATTATCGGCATGGACTTTCTTCGGGAATACGGTGCCATCATAAATCTCCGTGAGCGCATCGTTACCTTCTCGACTCAAGGCGCAACAGATCGAGACGCTGATAACTGCCGTAGACTTGCGCTGCGTGTTGCTGACGACAGTGTGACGCTGCCACCTCGAGCAACTGTTCCCATCGAAGTCACTTGTGAAGACTTCCAAGACGGCGACGTGGTGGCTGAAAGCAACTTATCACTTCTGCTGCTCCAAGGTGTATGCGCCGTCCCGAATTGTTGTGCGCGTCCAGGACGGACAGTCAACAATACTAGCTACGAACTTCAATTACGAGCACCGGCATATTTTCCACGGAACCACCCTAGCTTATGGAGAACCTGTTGCCGACGTCACGTAGTGCTTCGCGTCCGAGGAAACGCATGAGGATGAGAAATTTCTAGACCACATCGACATTAATTCGACGCTGTCAGACGAGAGAAAGGCTGCACTTCACGACCTTTTAAAGGAGTTTTGATCTTGCTTCGCCTCTTCTTCTAAAGTCCGTCAAACACACCTCACGAAGCATCGAATTATTACCGACGATGACGTCCGCCCCATCCGGCAGCAGCCTTATCGCGTTTCTGCCAAAGAACGCGAGGCTATTCAGACACAAGTAAAAGAGATGCTCGATGACGGAATTATTCAACCATCCAGCAGTGCTTGCTCCTCGCCAGTCGTTCTAGTGAAGAAAAAAGACGGAACGCTGCGATTCTGTATTGACTACAGGAAGCTTAATAGCGTCACAAAAAAGGACGTCTACCCGCTTCCACGGGTCGACGACTCCCTCGACAGATTACGACGTGCGAAGTATTTTTCGTCCATCGATCTAAAGAGTGGCTATTGGCAAATTGAAGTGGATGAACGAGACCGAGAAAAAAAACGCGTTTGTGACTCCAGACGGACTTTACGAATTCCGAGTTCTTCCCTTCGGCCTCTGTTCTGCACCAGCCACTTTTCAGAGGATGATGGACACAGTTCTCGCTGGCTTGAAGTGGCAAAGCTGCCTTGTCTACCTCGATGATGTGGTCATCTTTTCCGAGAGCTTTGAAGAACATCTGAAGCGTCTCAGAAAGGTTCTGGAAGCCATTCGCACAGCTGAACTCACGCTGAAACCCCAAAAATGCCATTTCGGCTACTGAAGAGCTGAAATTTCTGGGACATGTCATTAGTGCGGATGGAGTGCGACCTGATCCAGACAAAACTGCTGCTGTCGCCGCTTTCCCTGTTCCATCAGATAAAAGAGCAGTACGCCGTTTCCTCGGCTTGTGCGCGTATTATCGCCGATTTATCGCCAACTTCTCTAAGATAGCTGAACGTCTTACGCGACTCGCCCGAGATGACGTACCCTTTACTTGGGGCGCAGAACAAGATGCAGCGTTCACAGAGTTACGACAGAGAATGCAAACAGCCCCTGTTCTTGCCCATTTTGATGAGGACGCTGCTACAGAAATTCATACAGATGCCAGCAACGTCGGACTTGGCGCTGTCCTTGTACAACGACACGGCGGCGTTGAGCATGTGATAGCTTACGCCAGTCGTACTCTTTCTCGAGCTGAGACCAACTATTCTACGTCAGAAAAAGAATGCCTCGCAGTCGTGTGGGCGACGACCAAATTTCGGCCTTACCTCTACGGTCATCCCTTCAAAGTGGTGACTGACCACCACTCGCTCTGCTGGCTGGCAAATCTCAGAGATCCATCCGGCCGTCTCGCACGGTGGAGTTTGCGTTTGCAGGAGTTTGATATTACGATTGTGTACAGGTCAGGACGCAAACACGAAGATGCCGACGCGCTTTCTCGAGCACCTGTGGGGAACGCTGTCAGGGGCTCCGAAGATGAAGATGCCTTTCTCGGAGCAGTTAGTGACTCCGAATTTATGTCAAAGCAGCGGGCAGACGATGAATTACGCCCAGTAATTGATTCCCTGGAAGGCCGCAACTCTCAGGTCCCTAAACACATTGCTCGCGAACTGCCCTCTTTTTGTTTAAGAAGAGGCATTCTTTACAAGAAAAACGCCCGTGGTAGCGACAAAGCCTTCCTACTCGTTGTTCCTACCGACATGCGTGATGAAATCCTCCTTGCGTGCCATGACGAGCCCACGTCAGGACATTTGGGCTATTCGCGAACTCTCGCCCGAGTACGCCAACAGTATTACTGGCCGCGACTATCAACTAGTGTACATCAATATGTGAAAGGCTGCCGTGAGTGCCAGCGCCGCAAGACTCCGCCTGTGAGACCCGCGGGCCTGCTCCAGCCAATCGCACCACCACGGACACCATTTGACCTCGTGGGAATGGACCTTCTCGGGCCCTTCCCTTTGTCGTCCTCTGGGAACAAATGGATTATAGTTGCGACAGATTATCTTACGCGTTATGCTGAAACAAAAGCGTTACCCCGTGGCACGGCCTCTGAAGTCGCGCAGTTCTTCGTGCACCAAATCGTCCTACGGCATGGTGCCCCGTCATGCGTGATTACGGACAGAGGGACGTCGTTTACAGCACGAATGATGGAGGACATTTTCAAACTGAGCTGCACAAGTCACCGAAAAACAACGGCTTATCATCCGCAATCCAATGGACTGACAGAGAGGCTTAACAAGACCATAGCGGACATACTGTCAATGTACGTGGACGTACAACATAAAACCTGGGACGAGATTCTTCCATACATCACGTTTGCTTATAATACGGGCAACGCTAGAAACAACGCGATTTTCGCCTTTCCGACTTGTTTACGGACGCAACGTGCGAACCATGCTCGATGCTATGCTTCCGTGCGACGAAAACAATGAACTTGCTCAAGATGCTGAGCAATACACTCAATACGCCGAAGAAGCTCGTCAGCTAGCTCGCATAAACACCAGTCACCAACAAGGTGCAGACGCAGGACGTTACAACCTCTGCCATCGAAATGTCACCTACCACTCTGGGGACCGAGTGTGGGTGTGGATCCCTGTCCGGCGACCAGGCTTATCCGAAAAGCTCCTAAGTCGTTATTTTGGACCGTACAAGGTTCTTAGACGTATCACAGATCTTACCTACGAGGTATTTCCGGACGGCGCAGCGTCTTCTCGTCGACAGCTTCGGCCCGAAACCGTGCATGTCGTTCGGCTGAAGCCCTACTTCACACAGTAGCCCTTGTGGTTTCACGTGCTACGACATGCCGTGACATTGCGTTGCTGCTGCTGTTTGTGTTCTCCTGTGTTTTTATGCCTTTTCTTTTTGCGCTTGGCGCAAGCGTTGGCGAAACTTCCTCGTTTGCGCTGCGAGTAGTGGCACTCTCCCTCTTTTGGTTATCTATATCTGCGTGTGTATACCTTCATTTTTTTATTTACGAGCATCGAGTCGATGCTTTCAAAGGGAGGGACTATTGCCACATGGTTTGCTCGGGTGAGATCGAAGAGTGAAAGAAGACAAAGACGATCTCTCTGAGCCGCTGCTTGAGTAGTCGACTAAACGAGCCCATTTTTATCAAGTTTGTCGAGAGTAACGTGACAATATTCCGCTTTCTTCGAAAGTGTATTCTGGGACGTGGGGATATTGCATTTCCTGGTCGACCGTCACGCGATGACCTTGGATTCACGCTCGACTGTACTACTTTGATACAGCCGTCACGTTGTCCTTAACGTGAGGTGTAGATAAGCGCCGTCCGGTTGAAGTTTATTTCTGTAGCAGTTGCCAGAGCTACAACCCTCGCGAGCACCAGCGCTTCATACCAGCTTATCCCTTCTGGTGTGGTGGTTGGCACGGCGACGCAGTTTGTAAATAACTGGCTGTATTGTTACGTGGAAAATAACAGTAGTCAGTCCGAAGCCACAACGCAGCTCACCGACAACGTTCACTTCTTCACTCTCAGTCTGAGGTACCTTTCTTAGGTATGTCCCACTATGCCCTGTTTCAGTCAGCCGAAATCACGTAACACAACCCACGGTGGCAAAAGCGCCGACCCGGCGAGCTTACGGTGCCACAACAGGAGCACTGAGGTAACGCTTGAGCCTTGATACGTGGATGATGTCCCGGGACAGCAGAGCAGAAGAGGTTGATGGATTATCAGGGACAGTTTCATACGTAGTGTCGGTCACTCGTCTAAGCACGTGGTACTGGGCCGGTTGAACGAGAGAGAAGCTTCTCTGAAAGGCCTGCATGTCGCGAGGGGGCCCAAAGAAGAACGAGGGAACCTGTCGGAAAGTGTTCGTCGCGATGCTGCTTGTCGTAACAATGGTTCTGCGAGTCTTGGGACGCCATTATTCTGCTGCGGGCAAGCTGACTGGCATGGTCATCTCCGGTAATAGCGTCGCGTGCATACTCAGAAGTAGACTACGCAGCGGCTGGCATGAAGGTATCCAACGACAATGTTGGTTCGCGTCCAAACAGAAGGTAAAATGGCGAGTACCCAGCAGTGCCATGCCGGGAGGAATTGTATGCGAACGTCACGTAGGGCAGTGAAAGGTCCCAATAACGAAGGTCAACCGAGACGTATTTCGATAGCATATCTGTCAGGGTGCGGTTTAACCGTCCTGTAAGCCCGTTTGTTTGGGGATGGTACGATTTCGTGAGCTTATGTTGCGTAGAGCAGGAGCGCAGGATATCGTCAACCACTTTTGAAAGAATCGTACGGCCTCAGTCTGTCAGCAGTTGACGAGGGGCTCCATGCACTAAAATGAGATCGCGTAGTAGAAAATCAGTGACGTCTGTAGCACAGCTTGTTGGTATGGCTCACGTAAATGCATAGCGGGTCGCGTAATCTGTAGCAACCGTGACCCACTTGTTTCCGGAGGCGGATGTTGGGAAGGGACCGAGAAGGTCCAAACCAACACGGAAGAATGGCTCTGATGGGATGTCGATGGGCTGAAGATATCCGGACGGGAGTCCCGACGGCTTTTTTCAACGCTGGCAAAATTCGCAAGCGTTGACGTAACGACCTACATAGCGTGAAAGGCCAGGGCAGTAGAAGCGGCGGCGCACACGGTCATATGTGCGAGAGACACCAAGGTGACCCGAAGTTGGCGCGTCATGGAGCTCGCGTAGGACAGTGGAGCACAGGTGTTTTGGTATGACCAGAAGTATATAGGTCGTGACCATAGGGTGATAAATTACGCCGATATAAGGTGTGGTCCTTTAAGGTAAACATGCGAACAGAAGCATCTTGCTGTGAAGATTCGAGGTGTTGTATTAGACGGCTGATATCCAGATCGCGACGCTGCTCGTTCCCGAGATGAAGCAGCTGGGAGATGGAAAGGACGCAACCCACAGAATCAGTGCTCGTAGGATCGCAGTCGGCCACAGGGTAGCGTGACAGACAGTCCACAACTTTGTGCAGTTTTCCTGATTTATACACTACGGTGTAAGAATACCCTTGGAGGCGGAGTGCCCAGCGGGTGAGACAACCTGTGGGATCATTGAGGGAGGTAAGCCAGTAAAGAGCACGGTGGTCGGTGAGAACTCTAAATGGTCGACCGTATAAGTAAGGGTGAAATTTCGCGACTGCCCACACCAGCGCTAGGCATTCGCGCTGTTATAGAATAATTACGCTCCTAGGGGGACAGCAGTCTACTGGAATAAGCTATCACGCAATGCTACCCAGTGATTGTCGCTGAGCCAACACAGCGCCTATTTCGTAACCGCTCGCATCGGTGCGGACTTCGGTCGGTGCCATAGGGTCGAAGTCAGCCAGAACAGGAGAGGAAGTGAGCAAAGTGGTCAGGCCGGTGACTGCTGCTGCTTGCGAGGGACCCCAGGTAAACGTCTCATCTGATTTGAGTAAATCTATTAGGAGCCGAGCGATTTCCGCGAAGTTCTTGATGAACCGCCGAAAATAGGAGCAGAGCCCCACAAAGCTGTGGACATCTTTGGCGATTTTTGGCACAGGAAAGTCCTTCACAGCTCGAACTTTTTCTGGATCAGGCTGTACGCCGTAAGCGTCAACAATATGTCCACGTATTGTAATGCGGCAGCGACCAAACATGCACTTGGATGAATTCAGCTGAAGGCCGGCGAGACGGAATAGATCAATAATTTTCGAGTCTCTCAAGGTGTGCATAAAAAGTGGGAGCAAACACAATAACGTTATCCAGATAACAAAGAAACATAGACCACTTGAACCCATGGAGCAGGGAGTCCATCATTCGTTCAAAAGTGGCGGGGGCATTACATAAGCCGAAAGGCGTGACTTTGAATTGGTAGAGGCCATCAGGTATTACAAAAGCCGTCTTCTCTCGGTCCATGGGGCCCACGGCAATCTGCCGATTCAAAGTCATGACGTAACAATATAAAGCATATGCGGGTGTTTAACCTGTGTCTGTGCGTGTATGTGTGTCTGTGCGTGCATCAGTGTCTGTGCGTGCATTCGCTCAATTGAAAAATTACAACACAGTCTCTTTCCATTCTCATGCTTTCCATAACAACGATTCCCATGATATGTAGAGTCTGCAAGTTTTTTATGACAGTACTTGAACCCACTGAGATGTGACGCTCGCCGTGCTGCATCATATTTTGCACACACACGTGGACAGTCATTCTCATGCCCTCAACACTTTCTTATCTGCTCTATTAACACGTGTGATATTTCGCAATACTTATAGATATTCCGCAGTGCCAGGTTTCATGAAGATGGTATCACCATCTTTTGTCGCTTCACGGAACCACAATTAGATGGGAATATATTATTTAAGCCTTGAGGCTGTCGCAAAAAATGTTCAAAAAGACACTTCCCGAACTATGTCACTGCCGAGAATTCGTACCTACAAAAAAGTAGAATAAATTGATTTTCTGCAATAACAATTTTGTGATTGGCTAATTCGTCTTTGTGCCACCAGGTTGCTCCACCTATACGGGCTTACGTCAATGGCTACGATAAACCAGTATGCTAAAACAAAGAAGCGTGTGTACAAATTAAAATTCTTGAACTCACCTGCGGAGGCTCACGTGAGAATGCAAATCACTTTGAAAATGCATGCAAGTTTGGGGACCTCGGCTACTCGCTGAGAAAAATTGAGCGTAATTTCGCAGCCGATGCTTTTCTGGCTTGCCTGGTGCAGCGGAGCTGTTAGTCACTGCTCGTTGCGCGTCACTCTGATAGCCAGCCATCCCTCAAGTTTTCCTTACTCTTCGTACCCAGTGACGTTGGTATCAGTCACCCTAGAGATAGACCTCCTGAATTAGCATTTGAGCACACCATGGAAGTGAAGTAAAATATGTGCTAAACATTTGATATGTTTAGACTATATAACGATGTTTAGAAAAGTTATGTTATTCTTTATAAAAATTATTTTCTCAAAGAAGCATACACGATTCTGCAATCACAAACTAGCGCAACGAATTGTTCTCATTCAACACTCGCTTTTTTCCCTTTATCACTTGCTCGTGGAACACTGCGAAGCTTACAAGTAGGCGCGACGGTCAAGTAATAATTTCGATAGTCTGCTTGCTGATGTGCACCTGCTCCACGGAAAGCTTTAGATGTCTCGTCAAAACCTGAAAATTGACCGTCGACGTCCCGCGTCGGCGGCGTCAACACGGGTAATGTAACAATTATGACGTCAGGATGTAACAATACGACCAAAGCTTGTAAAGTCATGATGGCGTCAGGTAACGTGAGTTCACGCGTCGACGTCATGAGATGACATCGTCAATTTGCACTGCCTGCGGGATTGCGCGCGGTCACGGAGGCATTGCAATACCATGTTAGAATTTGGACTGATTTCCTAGGAGTGGGTTTTCAGAATAAGTAACGTAATCCGACGTCAACATGACATGATTGTGACGTCACACATTTTAGCTACCTATGACGTCCCGGTGATTGATCACATAATCTTTACTGCCTCCAGAATCAGGGGACGTTGCAAGATTTCTGCAGCTCCCCTTTGCGAAGGGGGAACCAATCACGGAGGCTGTGCAAAGCGTCGATGTCAGGTGATGAATTGTAAGTTACCGTAACCTAATCTGCCATGAACATTTTAGCTAACTATGACGTTCTGATGGCATCATCACATGATGTTTTGCTTCACTCGTGCTGGTGCCGACAATGCCGTATACCTGATAGACACGCATGGCTCCGACGAGGACCTTCGAGCCACACAGTACTACAAATATCCTTGAGCGTTATAAGCAATAGCAACCCTCATTACTATTGAAGTAAATCATTAAAATATTAATCTATACTAATCAAAATAAACACGAACCCAAAGGATTTTATAACACGAAAATCCACCAATGATAACGACATTTCCTCGTGCGAATTCTGAACGCAGCTTTGTGTGGACGCAACGCCGACTATGTTTGAGGTTCTGTGGCGCAATTATGTAAAAGTTCCAAATCCGGACAAAGGCGGTCTCTTTCATTGAGTCGCACGCGATTGGCCCATACAAGCTGTGACGAAAGCTGTGACGTTATGAGTGACGTGGACTGGGAACTCACGTGACTCTTTTTTTTCGGTTTTCGGAGAAAGGCGATGGAACGGTCGAGAGACTGTCCGAAAGCAACCGGATGGATTGAAATGGCTGCAAGGTGGCCTGGATTGGATTGAAATGGAAAAAATGCGCGACTTTTGGGCATCGGGGCACTTAGAAAACATGGCGTTTCCCACTGACACGGTACTTCGCCTTGCCTGTGCGGTAGCTTTAACCGAGCAGAGGCGACGACGCGAGGTAAATGATGCATTTGAAGAGTTCAGCGAAGAAGAGTTCCGGCAATGTTTTCGTCTGTCCAAACGAACAGTGCGTAGCTTGTGCGACGAAACTTGACACTATCATCGGATGCCAGCTAGCCAGTGGCCTTTCCACAGAGAGAAAGGTGTTGTGGGAGCTGCGATTTTTCGCCACCGGTAGCTTCCAGAAAAGCATTGGTCGCGAGGAACACATCGGCATGTCTCAGCCGGCGGTGAGCAACACCATCCACGAGGTGACGGAGGCGATCATTACCGTGGCTGCTAGAAAAAGGGTGGCGGACTTCCTACTGACAACAGCTGCTAAGGGTGAGGCAAAGGTGGAGTTTGTGCTACGCGGTTGCATCCCAGGGGTGCTGGCGTGTGCCGATGGCACGTTGGTCACCATTCGCAAGCCAAAGGGATTCAGACTGGCCGACACGGCGAGCTTCATGTCCAGAAGGGGCTATTATGTCCTGAACGTCATGATCGTAAGTACTGTTAGGATCGTTTATTACTCGCCCTTCGGAGCAATTGTTCAGTTGTGACGCCAAAGCTGGAAAAAGTAATAATGCAACGAATGAAAAAGAACCAGCAGGGAATTGGGTGCGAGCTAGATGGTGGCTCGCAAGGCCTCGGTAATAATAAGTGGCAAGTGTTTTGTGCGTGAGCCAGTTGCCGTTTTTGCACTGGCATGCATACGCAATTGAATTGTGCATTTTAGAGGTAATCGGTAATATGGGCAGCAGACGTAGCAGAAGTATATACACGACAGGGAAGTATTTCCAACACGAAAGTGCTTACAATCACAATTGGACGAGCTGGCTTTGGTATTTACGAGTGTTCTTTACCAAGAGCAACGCGTAGCTTTTCACTTATCAATCATTCAGTGGAAGTCGTAGCCATGTGTACAGCAGAGGTGGGGTCGTTGCCCCCACACTCCCCCCTCCTCAGTGTGCTACACCCTGTGTTTCCTTCTAAGTGAAGCTCCTTGTACCAATGACTGTACTAGTACGCATTGTTTCGTGCATATGCGTAGAAAAAAGGGATTTATTCTGAGTATAAATGCAGTACTATTTTATATCGCTCCTCATCGCAGATGTGCAAAGCATGGCTGCGCATAATTGTCATAGACCCATTATTCCCAGATTCGTGCCACGACTCCTGGGTGTGGGAGCACAACCCACTGCGTGCACGCCTAGCTGCATATCTGCAGCCTGGCGAATATCTGCTTGGTAAGTATTAATGTGTACTATCTGGGCAGAGCACTCAGCTTTTATGCTTACATTGCAGGAGACGCAGGCTATCCCCTCAAGCCATGGCTCCTAATTCCAGTCCTTGGCAGTCAACCGCGCAACACTTCCGAAGGCCGATACAACAAGGAGCACGCATCCATGCACAATGTTGTGTAAAGGTGTATCGCCGTGTTGAAAAGCAAGTTCCGCTGCTTGCAGCACTTTCGAACGATGCTCTACAACCCCGATCGGGCAGCGCAAATCATCTATGCTTGCTTTGCTCTCCACAACATTGCGTTGCATGCAGGCGACTGGACCTTGGACGAGTATGTGGTGGACATGCCACCAGCTGAGGATGACGATGGAGAGCCAAGGGGGAGCCATATGCTCACACCACGCAACGTGCTGCTCAGAGACGGCAGCAGCGCAGCGCTGTCTTGCACCTTTTTGAAGTACACAGGAACGGTGAATTTTCATGTTTTCATATCCCACACATAATTTATTTAAACTGATTCTAGTGCATCTAGACATGACAGGGCTGTGTTTGCCACATTTGAATACACAAAGTACTTTCTTGTGCTTCAATATGAAGCAAGGTGGCAATGTCAAAATGCTGCATTTTCTTTAAATGGCACATGAAATATGCAACAGAAACACCCTTTTCCATATTAGTGATCACAGTCACAACAGACTAGATTGGAGCAAGCATATATGAGCGGCGCTCTGTGCTGAATGTTGCTATCACAAAATTGTGCGAACAATGCAGCAACGTCTCAAAATTCTTTTCACCAGAACGCATAAAAATCGAGATTCCATTAGTAACATGTTGTATTAACACATGATACATAAGTCCATATCTTCTCATAGTGACTGACTACAAGCATTCAATTGTGCACGCCAGGCTTGACGAGCAATTGTGCTCGTCAAGTTGGGCTGGTTTTCTGCTCATTGTCCTAAACATTGTGTGAATGTTAAAATAACATTTAATTTGAATTTACGACTGCAGTCATGCTGCAATGCTAAAAAATACGCAAATCAAGACGGCAAACAACAGGCGAGTTGTTTTGATAACATACAGCAAGAATAATTCGCTCAGCCATCTCGCGGCTCCTAAACCATACCACGTTCAAAATTTATTCCCGCAACGAGTCGTTTACAATGAAAACTAGATGAAATCAATCGGCTGGCATGTTGCAGTGATGACCATTTTCATTTGTGAAACTGTGCGAGATGACCACTTTCTAGTTTAGCGCTCCCAAACAAGATTCAAAATGTAGTTGTTGCATCTTAGCCTCATTGTGCTGAAATGAAAATATCACAGTGAACTGCAAAACAGTGTGATGCAAAAAGATATCACATTACTACACTATGTGGTAATGCTGCATAAAAAGCACAGTGAGCTAGAAAACACAGTGGGACAATACAAATATCACAGAAACATTAACAGAAAATGTCAACTATACACTCGTGGTCTCCGTGTGAATGACTAGACACCTTTGAAATGTGGGTAAAAAACACTGCCACTGGAACAGCTCGAACATACATTGAGAAATGCATATATCGAACATAAAAAATTCTGCACTCCTTGTACAAAGTAAATGCTAACCTAAATCTAGTAATATGTACTAAATGCAAACAAAAAACGTATAAAATAGAGCATGAACAGCAACACGTAAACATATCAAAAACACTAAATCAATTATGAATGATAAAAAGTTGAAAACATGGCAAAAAATAAACTAAACTATGTATATGTTTCCCGAAGCGTATAAAATTGAACATGAACAGCAGCACCTAAACACATTGAAACCGACAAATCAATAATGAATGATGACAAGAAAAAACATTGAACACATGACGATAAACTAAACTAGGTATCCCTTTCTCGCAGAAAGCCCTCAGCCATGGCCAGTGCCCTCCTGCACCGCTGCCGCCTTCTCCTGTGCCGCTGCCACACGCCGTTCTGCAGGAGCGATGCAGGTGGTTGATTTTTTCATCTCCCGCAGCACCTGCGATGAATCATCATGGTGTAAATGTTTAAGTGAGCTGCCGGTAAACCCTTAACCATCTCGTGGCTGGAAGCTGCTGCTGCTGCCAAGAATTGCAACGGGCACAACAATTTCCCCTCAGTTGAAGATCAACTGGCCTGATGGCATCCTTTGAAAATGGGAAGCTTTGTGTACAAGCTATGCCCTCCTCGGGCAGACCAACCCACATTTGTTGAAACTACTCTTTATTAATGTCCTCAAATGCATCTCTCACCATGAAAGAGCCCTTTTCAGGGCTAACCAACCTTTTGCCCGGCAGTTTATCATTGCAGATACCCGATACCATGCCCTCATACAATGCATGGTTCTTGTTTACAGCCCAAGTTCGTTTCAGTCATCATAATAGAACATGAAGAATGCTTATGCCCCTTATGTAAAATGTAAACAAAGGGTCTACTCACCTTAAGCACCTTGTCGCCCTGCTCAAGGTTCCAGTCCTGCACTCAATAAAGCACTAAGTTCTCAGATGCTTGCGTGTTACTGTGTCACTGCCATCTTCAGCAGCTTCAGTGACCTCCACATCCATTTCCACCGCAGAAGTGGGAACATCCGCCTGCTGGAAAGTGTAGTAAGCATGATCTTTCAGAAAGTGGGTATTCGTTACTCTGGCTATTTTGCAACCTTACGTACTAAACATCTGCGGAAATGTTCTGCAGCTATTCAGTGGTCATTGATATCATGTATTACCATTTTAGTGACATGCACTTGCCGCAGGCATTGCGTGTTTTATGATAAATTAATACCCCTTGTACTGCAAGGGCTGCAAATTGAGATTTTAGTTAATAGACCTACCCACTTTTTAATACTTTCTCCTGCGCTATATTGCCGTTTAACATGGTTCCGCTAAAGGCACCCCTTCAGATATCAAACTCTGTCATGGCACCGCTCAGGAACCCGTGATACTGCGGCGGCAGAGTGCTTACCTGTAGATAGGTGAAACCAAAGACGCCACTGAAGCGTGTCATCCCAGTCAACTGTAGAACCTGGCCGCGGAAGCCAGGCAGCCAACCCCCTACAGTGCCCCTGAAAATATACACTAATGTCACAGAACAAATTGCCCGTGCCATTCGACGGCCAGTTACGTTTGTGCGTCTCTGATGGCGGCGGTGTCACGGCGGGCCTCGTGCACCGGCCTGCGCCACCAAGCCTGCCATTCCTGCGCAGGCACTTCATGGTTCAGCGCGTCGCTGAGCTCTTGCCACAGCCGCCACCGGTCGGTGATGGTGACGCCGTGCCGCAGCTCGATGGCATTCGCCACGAGCTGGGGATGTTCGTCCATAAAGGCGAGCACCAGCGCGCGCTGAGCCTCGGATAACGCCGATGAGCCGCTGCTGCTGTTGACTACTGGTACAGTTACCTCCGCCACGATTGCGCTCGACTGAGCCAACAACTTCGAAAGTTGCGCCGTTTAGGTTTGTATAGTGGAGGAGATATGAAAACAGTAACTGCTTGAAACGGGGTTGTACTTAGCGCCACCCCGTACCGTCCCGCTAAATTTAGCGTTGTTTCATAACAATAACAAGAAAAATACGCTTATATTGTGCCGTATTCCTTGATAAATGTTCGAAAACTTGTGCCAACACAATTTGATAATGATCAATAGTAGTTAAACATTTTTTAACACGTTACAAACACTTTTCACTTTGCTATACGGTCCACAAGTCCACGTCAAAATGATGACGCGAGGCTTCATTTCGCTCATTGGCTGTTCACTTCCCTTCATCCTCGCGACCGCTGCGGACCGCCCATTTTTTAACGTCACCGACAGATCCGCCTCCGTCCGGATTTGGAATTTGTATATAATTGCACCACTGGTTATCCACAGGCCCAGTATTGTAACATGCGTTACATATTGCCACAGAAGCTGCCAGCGCTCGAGTGCTACCCACACTACTCCGTACACTGCAGGTGTAGCGAACTAAGCGAAACGCCGACATCCCAGTTACGACAAGCGAAGCCAGACGCACCTGTCAGCCCAGCATGTGCACGTGCTCCAATCGAAGCGCCAGCCCGTGTGACGGAAGAATAAAGTGACGTTAGAGGCCAGTGGACCACGGTATCGAGAGATTCCACGTTCGCTCTCTTTTGTCCTCATCCACTCTATCTGTTCCGCTGACGACAAACGCTCAACGCAGGAACCATTGCATAAGATGTGTGCTCTAAAATCACAGTGTGTTGAAGACCGTCAGGCACTTGCATCGGCGTACACAACTCTAGAAGTAAGTTCCTCGATGACTTGAACACATCCCATTACCCTCATATTCTTCATTGAACTTTGATAATAATGTGCCTTAACAATTTCGCTTTCACAATTTGTTTAGCAGTGCTATAGTTTACGAATGAACAGCGTGTACACGACTTCCGCTGCACGACCATTGCGTAGATAACGTAAATATGGCGGACACCACTGAGGTGGTGGTGTTGTGGTCACGTGGTCAGTAACAGCACCGTTGCGACATGGTTGTTCCGGCCAATGCCAGGCCCTCTCCGTATAAGGAACCAAAGCTCAAATTTGCGGAGCAACGCCAACGCCGCACCTGGCTCTGGCGGTGAACTCCGGATATTTTGAGAGTAGGCCACGGCCGGGCTAGACTGCACCTGCGCCGCTTCTTTCCATACGGCATTCTCAGCCGTCGCGAACACAACGGGAGAGTTTCTGAGTATGTTTCGCCACACGATGGTGGTATGGGCGCAGGAACCCTGACATTGCACCTTCTGCGCCAAACACATGGCACAAGAGAGTTTGCCTGATGTGAGACCATGAGATAAGCGTTCTCGAAGAAGAGGGGGAGAGGGATTATTAAAGCAATCGAGGATATATAGAGGATATTCTACTAAAAGAAATTTAATTGTCCAGACAGCTTGTCACTTAAAGTAGGTATGTATAGGCTCGTGGATAATACGAGCTGAAACTCAGTGAAAATGCGGAAGAATCGGCTAATGAGGGGCATAATTCAGAAAGCACAAAGCACTGGCAAAGATCAGACAGATAGAAAAACAATGCTGCATCTGTTCTGAAATCAGAGAGCCCTAAATACTTTTGGCCCTTGATCTCGTCGGACACAATTGAGAGGTCGCTCAGGGAATGACGAGCGCGCCTTCCCTTTTCTAGCTATTTTCTAGTTTTCTTTACTTTTCAAATACATTTGGAGCTGTTTCAGGGCTAATAGCTGCTGTCTACAGCCTGTCAACTCTTTCAAACACGCACTTGTGATGTATATCTAAAGGCTAAAAAACTGCGTATAAGGAGAAGGAGAGTAAAAAAGAGAAAGAAAGAAAAAGAGGTCTTGCCTCCGAATAACATCTTCGGACGGCATGCACAGAGAGTGGTGGTGTGCACTGTCAAGGTGTTAACACCACCTGGAAATAATGATTCCGGAGACACCAAGCCCATTTGCCTTCCCTTGTACTGCAAGCCACGTCCATTAGGAATGCGAACGAAGTACGCAGCTGCTTACGCTCTCAGGCCGCCTGCCCCGAAACTAAATCTGTGGAGCACACGAGTCTTGCGCTATCTGTCTAGTTTGTAGAACAACATGTTTAGAGTTAGAAATGAACAACAAAACAGCTTTTTGGCAAGTAAGAAGCTGTTTTTCTGAAAAATCTGGATAAATTCTCTTGTGGCTTATTGCTAGAAGTAGATTGTTGTGAATTGTCTTTCATCTTTAGTGTGGCTGCTTTACTTTGGTATTTATCCACAACGGGTGCAATTCATTCAGTGCTTTGTCAGTGTTCAGTCTACAGTAATATTTTGAGTAAAAAGGCAGTCGCACAACCTTCAGTTCGCGCATTACGCACTTCGATATATATTAGCTGCGTGAATTTTCATGGCTGTGTTCCGTCACGGCCGCTCGATCGCCGTGGTTCCGTACTGCAAGTCCCGTCCGGGAAAGCATCCGGTGTTTCTTCTCATGAATTCACAAACAATACTGAGTTGTGCGGCAAGTGACAGAAGAATATTGTGAGAGACAACCTCATCATGAATGGCAAGTCTGCATCGACAGGCGTTTGCAGCAGACACATGCACGATGAAGACTATGTGCCTGCGTTCCGCATCAGAAAACTTATTCCTGACTGCATGCGTGAATATCCTTTTGAGAACTGTCTTTCCTACATAGTTTAAAGTGCATGGAAGCCTCGCAAAGATCCGGCTTCGCGAGTTTGGCCCCTAGGTCAAACATCAAAGAAGCAAAAAACGGAGACCACCGAGACAGATCTGAATGTTGCAACTTCACAAGACACTTTCACTGAACAAGACGCAGTAAGCATTTGCACGCAAACAATAAACAGCGACGCTCATTGAGTGGGTCAATACCGGACTATGACAGGACGATTGCGCTCCCAAGTGTCACACTATCGTTCAAAATGTGAGAAAGTACAGCGATTGCTGAAAGAAGAAATGAATTCGTCGCAATATTATCGGGAAAGTAAGCAGCATGCATGCGTTAAGAAAAGCGCAGCAGGAGCACAGAAATGACAGAAAACGGCCATATTTTTTTAATCAAATAGAATGTGACGGAAGAAAGCATTCAGCGTACCCAGACGATTTTGTAAGGGGTGTCTGGTATGTCGCTTTCTGTAACGAAGAGGCTACAATCATGCGCACACTTCGGGGCTTGTGACACTGCCAGCTAAGTGCACTCTTCAGAGGTGTATATTTTCAAGCCCAGCATCATCAGGTATGAGCAATGCCATAAACCATTTGTGCATCTTCAATTACTAAGCAATTGATTTTTCAGCGTGTGGTGAGTGGAGAAGCGCGCCCGAACCTATGTGTTCGCGCGCTGTATGGAGCGGCGGAAGATGGTAGGGTCGCAGTGCCCCCCTCACTTTGTAATTTTTTCCCACAATGACATTCTCCATAAGGACATTGATAACAATCTCAAATTGTTAAGTCAGCATGGTATAGGCCTCACCTTCACTCACTAAGTCCGTGAAGATTACGAGCTACAGTTTCTTGATCTAAAGATAACTCTTGGTAAAAATCATTTGTGTTGGGAATATGACCCAAGATCAGTGAAGCCTATCTTAAACTACAAGTCTGGCCATTCTAAGATTGTGAAGAGAGCGATTGCAAAGACAATCTTAAATGCGTCGCTCAGAAAATCCTGTGTGCACGCGTCGAATACTGCTTTTCATAACCAGGTAAAACGCTTAGTAGATGCTGGGTATCCTGACAAGGTGATTTCGTCTGTGTGTGAGCCAATGGTTTGGAGCGTTAAGCTCGTAAAACACAGAAGAGCTCAAGAAACTTCTGATGGAAAACGAAAAAGAGCAGTTCTTCCTTATGTACATAAATTGGCGCATGGTCTGAAAAACGTAGGCTCAAGATATGGTGTCGACGTTCTTTTTTCCGCCAAACATAAGGTAGGTCACATTTGCCCGGTGGTTGATAATGCGCTGAGGAACAAGCAAGCCAAAGGGAGATGCGCCGTCAATCATAAGAACACGTACATCGCATGCGTAAAAAAAGCTGTGTATTTAACTTCATTATTGTCTGGTAGGGAGTACGTGGGACAAAGAAAACGATGTGTGAATGTTAGTTTTAGGGAGCATGAGTTATCTCTTCAAGGGATCGCGCGACTTCATCTGCCGGAACATTGCAGGTCATGTGGTTGTCGTCCCATTTTTGAGAGAACCACCATCATCTTCAAGCATCCTAACCTGCTAACAAGATAAATCGCTGAGGCATATCATATAAAGATAATGGGTAGCAAGTGCGTTAGAGAACCATCCGTCACACTGCACGAAAAAGAAATAAGTTATTTAGGCCAATCTTGTTTATTGCAATGAGTGTGACAACGCTACCTCGGTGCACTTCATATTCTGCGCATGTTGTGATGTAGGCTGCCAGTACCTATATATATACTTTTGACCCCGCTTTTTCCAACAAACAACGGTTGTGAGTCAGCGCCGTCTTTTCTTTCTCTTTTGCTCCTTCCCTGTCCTGTATTTTTTCTGCTGTAGCGCTGTAAGTAAGTTCACGATAGATCCAAGATGTGGACAACTGGATTGCCGAGTGTGATCTGGTGAGCGCGTATAATAAGTGGAACGCAGCCTATAAGCTGACGAATGTGAGTTTTTACCTGAGCGACGTGGCGAAACTATGGTACAGGAATCATCAAAGTGGATTCAGTACCTGGTCGGAATCGACAAAAATCCTCTCGGAAGTCTTTGGCCGTGCTGCTGTCCTCCGCCTTTGTGCTGAACAGCGCTTGCGTGGTAGGGTACAGGGAACAGAAGAGACTTTCACAAGCTACTTCGAAGATGTGCTCTTCCTCCGCCAGCTCGTCAACCTGACTCTGGATGAGGCAGGCAAGATAAAAAAAACAACATCAAGAAAGGAATCGACGACGGTGCATTTCAAATGCTTGCTGCGAAGAGTCTCCAGACGGTCGCCGAGGTGATCAAACTCTGCCAAAGCAATGATGAGCTGCGTAGGCAACGTGCTTCCACACGTTGCGCTGCTCAAGACACCGCGGACCTCTCATCCCTCCACTATCGCCATGACACTGCCGACCAATCTGCGTTAATGCCACTCATAAAGCAATTCATACGCGAGGAGGTCACCCGGCAGCTTTCTCTAATCACCAGAAATACCGAGCCGATGGCACCCTTGTCGCCTTCGCTTCGCCGGGTCATTGAATCGCAAGTTGTCGAAGCATTGCCGCCAGCTCAGGCTCCACCATCTCTTACCGCACCACTAACATATGCAGCCGCTGTTGCTCAGCCACGTGCTGCATCATCTCCGGCTATCTACAAAGCAACTCGCCACGTTTATTCATCGACGCCACCTGCCCGCCCGTTGACCGTCCCGTCACTGGCTGTATTCGAAATAACTCGGAACGTTTATATGACGCTGCCACCTGCACGACCGCTTACGGTACCTTATTCAGCGAATAGTGCCCCTACCCTCAGCCAATGGCGCACTCCGGATAATCGGCCAATATGTTTTTCATGTGGCATCCCAGGCCACATAGCTCGTCACTGCCGCCGTCGCAGCTTCCCTTCTCATGACATTGCAGGGGCCTCACACTACACGCCCACTCAGCCGCGATATCCCGTTTCTGCCGATCCACCTTTAGAAGTACGTCTCTGTCGCCGCCCATACGGCTCAAGCCGTTCGCCTTCTCCTCGTCGCAGATCCATTTCTCCAATGTTACGTCGCAACAGCCCACCGCGAGAGGAAAACTGACGGGCACAGTTCTGGAGTCAAGAACTGCGTAGACAGTGAAAAGTTCAAGACCTAACTGCTGTCCCCCGAACGAAATCGAACAATATATTGATGGCATTAAGGTACACGGACTTGTTGGCACTGGAGCTCCCGTATCTGTAATCAGTGAGAAACTGTGCCGAAACTTGAAGAAAGTGACCACAATACTTACCGACCTATCTTTGCAGACAGCTACGTCCCACCATGTTCAGCCTTCAGCTTTGTGCACTGCACGAGTCGTCATTCATGGTGCGATGTACGTCTTCGCATTTGTAGTTTTATTCCGTTCTTCGCATCACGTTATCCTTAGATGGGACTTTCTTTCGTCAAATTATGCTTTGGTTGACTGTGCTCGTTCCGAACTCGCGTTATCTGTGCCGTGCTATGATCCCGACGATGGCACTTCGTGTAGAGTGTTTGCTGCTTCTGACGTTGACATTGCGCCTTTCCCAGCTGTTGTTTTCCCGGTGACGTGTGCCTCTCCTCCGAAACCGCCTGTTGTTTATGTCATCGGTCACATATGCGTACGGTAAAAATTTCGTGCTTCTGTTTTCCGTCATCGTTTTTCGCAATGGCTACGCTGCCATTTATGTGGGCAATCCTTCGGAGAGCCCGTCATCCCTACTACGGGAAGAATGCCTGGGAAGCTACGAACCTTACGAGTGCACTCTTCCAGCTACTATTCCCGATTCTACGGTTTCGCTCCCAATTCGTGCTGTCACTCCTACCAACGCGCGTTATGATGTTCTGGACGTCTTCTCGGACGCCATCGACCCTGAGCTCGCACCAACTCAGCGCCAAGAGGTTATAAATCTTCTACTCCGTTTTCGCTCTTCATTCAATTGTGACCAGTCAGGCTTAGGCCGAACCTCTGCGGTCGTTCACCGTACTGACACCGGTCAACAAGCCCCGCTAAGACAGCATCCATACCGTGTGTCATCTGCTAAACGCCGTGCCATTGACGAACAAGTGGACGACATGTTGAAACGTGGCATGATCGAGCCCTCCAACAGTTCCTGGGCTTCCCCGGTTGTTCTAGTCAAGAAAAAAGACGGATGGTATGTGGGGTTTAACGTCCCAAAACCACCATATGATTATGAGAGACGCCGTAGTGGATGGCTCCAGAAATTTTGACCACCTAGGGTTCTTTAACGTGCACCCAAATCTCAGCACATGGGCCTACAACATTTCCGCCTCCATCGGAAATGCAGCCGCCGCAGCCGAGATTCGAACCCGCGACCTGCGGGTCAGCAGCCGAGTACCTTAGCCACTAGACCACCACGGCGGGGCAAAAAAAAGACGGATCCATCCAGTTTTGCGGTGACTACCGCGGACTGAACTAGATAACGCGCAAAGATGTATACTCTCTGCCTCGCATCGACGATGCTTTGGACTGCCTACAAGGAGCAGAGTTCTTTTCTTCGTTAGATTTACGCTCTGGCTACTGGCAGGTGGCCATGGCAGAGGGTGACCGCCGAAAGACAGCCTTTGTACACCGGATAGACTATATGAATTCACCGTGATACCCTCTGGCCTCTGCGATGCGCCTGTCACTTTCCAAAGGATGATGGATACTATCCTGCGAGTTCTGAATTGAAAAACGTGCCTCTGTTATTTGGACGATATTGTGGTATCTTCAAGCGACTTTGCGACCAACCTCAGCCGCCCCTAGCAAGGTATTACGTGCCTTTCCACTACGGGACTTCAACTTGTCTTGAAGAAATGCCACTTCGGCGCTCGCAAGCTTGTAATCTTCGGCCACGTGGTTTCTAATGACGGCATTCTTCCGAACCCTAAAAAACCTAATGCAGTCGCGGCGTTTCTGACACCAACCACCATCAAAGAGCTCCGAAGCTTCACCGGCCTATGGTCGTACTTCCGGCGCTACGTCCGCAATTTCGCCTCCATTATCGCCCCCTTGACCAATCTTCTCGCCGAAAGTTCTGATTTGTCAGCGTGGTCACAGGCGTGTGATGATGCATTTCAGGAACTCCGACGGCTCCTCAGTACGTTTCCCATACTTCGACAATTCTATCCGTCTGCTTCAACGGAGCTTCATACGGACGCTAGTGGTGTCGGGCAAGGGGCCATACCGGCCCAACGCAAGGATGGCTTTGATGAGTACGTCGTCGCCTATGCCAGCCGCACCCTCAGTAAAGCCGAGAAGAATTACAGTGTCACTGAAAAGAAGTGCCTCGTCATTATATGGGCAATCGGATAATTTCGGCCACCATGCGCCACCATGCGCTTTGCTGGTTATCTTCACTAAAAGATCCGAAGGGTCGGTTTGCTCATTCGGCATTGCGGTTACAGGAATTCAATATCCGTGTTATCTACCGTTCTGGCCAGAAGCATTCCAACGCCGATGCCCTGTTACGCTCACCGTTGGATTCAGAGCCTGTCGCTCGCCTATCTCCACCAGTGCTGCCTTGGCCATCAGCATTTCAGACATGCCTTCTGAGTAACGCAAAGACGCTTGGATTTTTTTCTTTTTTGGACTTCCTCTCGAACCGGACACCCGTTCCACTTTTCAGGACACTTCGCCGTCAAGCACAACATTTTGCTATTCGGATACCCTTTTTTACCATCGAAACTACAGCTCGATCGGCCGTAAGTGGTTGCTGGTCATTCTCCGACATCTCCGCTTCGACATGTGCGCCATGTTCCACGATGATCCGCAATGTGGCCACGCCAGTGTGTTGAAAACATACACTCGCTTGCAGCTGCGGTACTACTTGCGTGGTATTTACCGTTTCGTTCGCCGTTACGTAAGGTGCTGCCTTACGTGCCAGCGATGCAAGATGCCCGCTCAACATACTACTGGTTCCTTGCAGCCGTTGCCATGTCCAACACGAACTTTAGATCGTGTCGGAATCGACATTCACGGTCCGCTTCCCTATACTTCAATTAGCAACCGCTGGGTCGTTGTTGCTACGACCACCTAACGCGGTACGCTGAAACAGCTGCTTTACCTTCGGCTACCGCAAAAGACGTTGCATGTTTTAATACTGCAAACCTGGTTTTAAGGCATGGAACACCTCAGGAGTTACTAAGCGACAGCGGCCGCGTTTTTCACCCCAATGCCATCAAAGCGTTGTTGAGCGAGTGTCGCATCATACACCGCACTACCACAGCCAAACAACCGCAAACGAATGGGATGACAGAGCGTTTTAGTCGTACACTTGGAGATATGCTGGTTATGTACGCTTAATTCGACCAGTCAAATTGGGATTGCATACTGCCTTTTTTGACATATGCATACAACACTGCAACGCAAAGCATCACTGGAATTCCGCCTTTCTTCCTTCTTTATGGACGCGAGCCATCATCAACAATGGATACTGTTCTTCCTTATCGACCGGACCCTTCAGATTTAACAACCGTCTCACGAGCAGCATCACACGCTGAAGAATGTCAGAAGCTTGCCCGTGCGCACACGTCATACGACCAGACGCGCCAAAAACATCGCCACGACGCGTGTATTACGGCCTACGAGCTTTTCTCCTAACTGACTGGTGTGGCTATGGATTTCTTCTACTCCTCCGGGACTCTCAAAAAGCTTTCGTTCAGGTGCTAAGGTCCCTATCGAGTTGTACGCCAAACATCTCCTGTAAGCTACCTTGTCGAGCCACTGGATGCATCTCCGGACAAGCGCTGTCCGGGACAACAAATCGTACACGTCTCTTGGCTCAAGCCATACCATGACCCTTCTGTGTACACCTGTCCTTATGTTACCAGGATGGCTCCTTCGTCGCCCGGAGGTGATTGTAACGAGAGAAGTGGAAACGGAGCTCGGGTAGAGAAAGAAGAAGACGCGCTGAGACGCAGACTTGCATTCAGTTAGCCCTTGCGCTAAATAAATCTTCTGTTCGTCGAGTGAACTCCTGCTTGTTCAAGGACCCGTTGTAATTATTTATTTCTT
The DNA here is from genome assembly GCA_013436015.1 of Rhipicephalus annulatus. Lineage (NCBI taxonomy): Eukaryota > Metazoa > Arthropoda > Arachnida > Ixodida > Ixodidae > Rhipicephalus > Rhipicephalus annulatus. The sequence continues at coordinate 51,974 of WOVY01013429.1, forward strand.
TAGTGCACAGCGAACGTTTCTCACATGACAGTACTTGGCTGCTACTGCTAGATACTACATCAAAACAACAATTATATGGTTTTCATAAAAATCAATGCAGCACATTGATAGAGTACACGGCTTTATGTCCGCAGAATGAGCCTTACCTCGAAGCATACGTTATACACGGTGTTGTCACTGACTTGAGAAATGCATTTCGCAGTGGCTCAGGTGTCGTCGACTTCCGTCGTCTGCTCCACATCACAAACTTCACTATCAAGCTTCACTCCTTTTATTAGATTCGCTTCTCGTGCTCCTTTAGCTCAGAGATCTTTATGAAGCCGCACTGCAGGCGGTACATTATGATATGACTCAAGCACCGCGCGCTCTCATGACGAGTACTCTAATGAGTGGCAGCGTCCTGGTGGGAAGGGAAAACACGCGTTAGACATCCCCGATTTCTCCTTTTCTACCAAAAATGGCGCTGGCTGTCTAGAGCCGCAACGCCACCATGCGTTGATTTGGCTGCCTATACGGCTGTGGGTTTCTCTGGTACACAGCTGGTGTACGAGATACGCAAGGAAAGCAAGATGCGTAAACTCAGAGGGAAAAAGGACTGTTCTCCAGAGGAGCTACTTGGAGATGTGTTATGTAACCTCCTGCTTTTAGGGGCGAAGCTCCTTATAGCAGACCCGTTGAAGTAGTGTGTAACAAGTATAACATTTTGAGCTCCAAGGTGGTGCCGGTGAGAGATTTCTTCTGTGCGTTGATGAACAATGAAATATAGTGCTTAATGTAGATTCCAATGATTGCTAAGGCGGAATGAGACATAGTAGAATTCGGGTTTTAGTTAAGGCGCACGCTGCGAATTTTTTAATGTTCAACAACGCAAAGAAGACATAAAAGGTTGCTACGTTATACTTGCTGGGCGTAACCTCCTAGGTTTTAGAAAGGTTTAGCGAGCATTGGGCCGCAGTGCCATGGATACAGTGAACTAGTATATACCAAGAACTCGTGGTGGTTAAAGGTGGGAAGTAGACACGAAGCGTAGGCCGTAAGAAAGTGTGCGTGCGACTCATCTCGTTCAGTCCTTGGAATGTCCGCTGGATGGCGGTGCTTCTATATGAGGAATATATCATTAGAAGATGCGAGATGGTGGTACTTGGAGTGCTGAATAGGTGGACGAACGGACACACAGACATATGCATGGACGGACACACGGTTGGCTGCATGGACGGATGGACGCATGGACGGACGCAGGAGCGTATGCATGGATGAAAGCAGGGATGGACGCACAGATGAACGTGCGGACGCACGAAGAGACGCACGCACGGACGGGTGGATTGACGCACGGGCAGCCACACAGACGCACGCATGGATGGACAGAAGCAATAACGAATGAACGGACGGATGCTTTTTCCCACTATCCATTATTCACTGCGTAGATATGCTGCCATTTTTTTTTGTCTTGGGCACAGGTTGTGCAACTTGCTTTCATTCATAAAAGCATGCTTTTTTCGGTGTGAGTTGCAATGTAATGAAATAATTCATTCTCCTTGCTTTCAGTCATTAACATTTCATTCATCGCAATAATATTTAGTGTGAATATAAGAGCTCGTCATTCTGTAACCACGTGATCACTTGAGCGTGACGAAACGAACATGGATTCACAGATCGCTAACTAGATTCGTGCTGTCCTTAATTGGCGAACTATAGGCACGATGAGAGTCGTATACAGTCGTACACGACTTCAATCCCCTCCCTTTCTTATGCTTTTGTATACATGGCCTAACCTCACACATTCTCAGGTATGAAGTGCTCAATCTGTTCTTTTCCGTTTCGGTTTCGCTTCTGTTTATTTATCTCCAGGTGGCGAATTCACTGATGTTTATAGAGATCATGTACGTCGTCAATGAAGGTTGTTCGTGTTGCGTCTGTCGTGGCGGCTAGGCCGTTGAGCTTTTCTATAAACACGACATTGGCGACTGAGGATGCGGGAACGTACCCCAAGCAGCTGAGCCCGTCCGTGCCTGGCCAAACATGAGCTACCCCGGCATCGCTCCACTTCCGTTTTTCCTTGCGACGCCCGGCCGGCCGCCACTACCATGGGATCAGTAGGAGCAGATGTTCAACGTGTACTTCGTAGCTTCCGGGGCCTCTGAGTTTCCGCCAGGACGACGCAAGGCCCTTCTTTTACGTTGTTTGGGGGTGGAGGGCCAGCGTATTTACCAGACCTTACCTGCAGGGTCGACCACTACAGTACCGGCACGGCCAAGCGCCGCAGCAACCGCCGTTTAGGACAAGGACAAGTCTTCCGCAACCACTTCTGACGAGTATGAAACTGTGCTGGTGGCATTACAGAACCACTTCTCGACGTCCTGCAACGTTGTATTCGAGCGTCACCGCGGTTTCACCGCCGCCGACAACACTCAGTTTAATCAGTTCATGACTCTGTAACCGCCCTGCGGGAGCTAAAATCAAACTGTTCATTCGTCGCTCAAGATAATGCTCTGTAGAATCAATTCGTTGCCGGCATAATCTCCAACCGTGTACGGAAACGGTTATTGCTCTAGGGACCTTCACTTTCGTTCGAAAGTTTGGTACGACTTTTACTTCAATTGGAGCACGTAGAAGAGCTACAAAAATTTTCTTCTTCGGTTGACCAAGTTGCAATGCACCATCGTCAAAAATATACTCACATTCAGCGCAAAAGAGCAATTCACAGCCGGCAGCCCATTATCAACAGCGGTTAACGAAGAGCAGAAGCGGCTCACGTGCGCCACCGTGGCACCTTCCCCCAGAACCAAAGTAAGAACTGCAGCAGCCGTTCCGCATCGCCGCGCTGTATCCGATGCGGCTCGCGGGATCACATCACATCAGATAGGCAGTGCCCAGCGAGAGCGAAAAGTTGTTTTGTTCGTGGTAGAAAGGGCCACTTTCGAAATGTATGCACCCGCGAACGAGCCCTAATGCAAGACAGGGTCCATGAAGTTGAATGTAATGACGATGTTTCGTCATGGAGCAGTGCTGAGCAAGTGTTAACTGTTGCACGTTCCGCTCGTAAAGGAATTCACATAGAAGTGCTGGTTGCCAACGTCGGTCTTACAGTGCTCATTGATTCAGGGTCGCGTGTTTCATTTTTGTCAGAGCAAGATATCCATCGACATTTTGAGAGCATTTCGCTTTTGCCAGCACCACACCTCAGATTGTTTGTCTCTTCCCAACGTGCCATTCGCGTGCTAGGCTGTTTCAGAGCAGAAGTAGACTTGAAAGGTCGCACCTTGTCACTCTCCTTTTATGTCATTTGTCGAAGAACCTGTCTTATCGGCCTTAATGACATTAATGCTTTAAGTCTTCGCAGTGAGGGTTCCACTCTCAAGCGCTTAGATACGACAACGTCTGTTTCGCTGACACCTGTCTATGACCCGGTACCTCGTTCCAGTCGCACACTGTCCAACACGCAGCTCGGTCCAGGAAACCTTCGGGCAACTTTGGCAGAAGAGTTAGCTTCACTTTTCAGTACCCACTTGGGCCTTGCTAAGGGGCCTACTGATCGGGTCAAGACACGTCAGGGCGTGCAGCCGGTAACTTTTAAGCTACGCCGTCTGCCATATTCGCTCCATGCGCCAGTGTAAAATGAGCTTCAAAGTCACCTTAGCCTTGACATCATCGAGTGCATTGATACCTTGGAGTGGGTGTCCCCCATGGTCGTTGTTGACAAAAAATGGCGGCATCAGGATCTGTGTAGACCTCCCGGAGCCGAATACGGTGATTGTCCCACATAGTATCCCTTTGCCGCATGCAGAAGAACTCCTTCTTGCTTTGGTAGTCGCTACACACTTCTCAATACTCGATTTTGTTTCCACTTTCCATCAGGTTCTCTTGTACCTTGATAACAGGGACCTAACAGCTTTCATCATTCACGATGTACTATTTCGGTTCAAGAAAGTATGTTTTGGGTTAGCTTCTGCCACAGCGGCAATTCAAAAGATCATGGCAGTAATTCTTGACCGTTGACCTGGCGTGTTATTCTACCTTGATGAGGTGATTGTATTTGGCAAGACTGCCGAAGAACATCTCTTGAACTTGAAAACAGTGCTGCAGAAGTTCATCAATGCAGGCCTGAAACTGAACAAAAAATGTGCCTTTGACGTTCCGGAGGTCGCATTTTTCGGACACAAGGTCACAGCACGTGGTATCTCTCCACTGCCTGAGAAGATTGGCTCCACAGTTAACACACCCGTGCCAACCGATGTTGCTGCCCTCCGTTCATTTTTGTGTCTTGTCGAATACTACAAGAAATTTGTTCCACGTTTGGCACAAGTGGTCGTACCTATGCGAGTCCAACGTCGCAAAAATGAGCTATTCGTCTGGTCAGCTGAAGCCGATAGCAGTTTAAGAAGGGTGAAAATATAACTTTCTTCGAGTCCAGTTTTCCAAATGTTCGATCCGAAACTTCCAGTCATCCTGTCGACAGATGCTTCAGACTGTGGGCTTGGAGTAGTTCTCCAGCCACAAGATGGTCAAGAGCTTCGCACAGTCACTTTCGCATCACGTACACTGCCCCCAGCAGAGAGGAAGTATTCAGTTAGGAAACAAGAAGCGTTGACATATATTTGGGCTCTTTTGAGCGATGGAACACGTATCCTTTGGGGTCGCGATTTCAAAGTTCAAACATATGACCAGGCACTTGTGTCTATGCTGTCATTACAAGAACCTGGAAGACGTCCACTTCGAATCGCACGCTGATGTGCAAGACTTCTCTGTTATAACTTCACTGTTGAATACCGGAAGGGGTCCACGAACACTGTTGCAGATGCAGCTTTTCGCCTGCCAGCCCATACCTCAGAAGCAGAGCGCGGAAAGGAGGATGAAATTGTGTCGCTTGTTGAGCCAGTCTGTGTGGGACAGGAAACGCTCAGGCAGCTGTTCTCGACGATGGTTGTGTATAAACAATCAAGACCTTTGTGCTAAGTTCCTGGCCGCCACACAAGTCCTTGCCAAAAGATGTCAAGCCGTTCTACCTTATTAGAGAGGAATTTTCGGTTGTTGATGATCTCTTACTGCGTGCAGATCACCTCGTGGTTCCATCCTCTCTCACTGCGCACATCATTTTCACTCCACACGAGACGCATCCTGGTATCACGCGCACTAAAGCGTGACATCGTGAGCAGTTATGGTGGCCGCGAATGAATAAAAAAATAAAAGCAGCAGTGAAAGACTAGTTTCATCTGCCAGGAGGCCGATAAATCTGCCAGGACTTCACCAGCACCATTGCAACCTGTTGAATGGCCGGAAAGACCGTGGCAAACGCTTGCTTTGGATATTGTTGTTCCCTTGAAGCGCGAACCTCACAACATCTGATTTGCCATGACGCTTTTGGATTGGCACTACATGAGGCCAGAGGTATACTTTTGTCGGGAGGTATCAACAAGCACAGTGAAATATTTTTAACAAGTGTTTTTGCCCGTGAAGGATACCATGGAGAAATTGTTTGCGACAATGGACCTCAGTTCACTTCACGTGAGTTCATTACTTTTCTGGAAGACGGAGCCATGCAGACTATTGCATTCATCAGTATACTACCCCCTGGTGAACTGGACAAATAGAACGATTCGTCCGAACATTCAAAAACATTACTCAAGTTCCACTTCTCGAAGGATGACTCCTTCGACTAGCAGTTATGGACTACCTTGCAATTTACCGGGCTACTCCACAGGCAACCACTGGGGTTGCTGTGCCGTTCTGCTGCATAGTAGAATGCCCGGAACCAGGCTCGATATCGTCGGCCTCTCAGCATCGGCCTTTGTTAAAGAACCAGCTAAATAGTTGGCGCGACTTCGTCGCTGAATCCAGCGTCAACAACCAAGCAGCAAGCTGTACACAGGTAAAAGGAGAGCTGGCAAGAAGCCTGAGATAGCGGTAGGAGACACTGTCCGTGTCAAGAAACCACCCGTTCGCTTCAAGGGTGACTGCTTCTTCTCCTCACCAAATAAAGTTTGGAGGAGAAGGAACTGGTATCTTACAGGCTTCAAGACGGCCGTACGTGGACTGCCTCTAAGCTGTCGAGGGTCCCAGAGAGGGGGGTTAGCCGCCAGTCGTAGCTACCAGTGCCACAGTCTTCAGCCTTGGTACCACAGTCAACGGGGCTACAACCTCCTGTTCCGCGCCACAGTTTTTTGGCGTACTGCAACCTGGCGAGCCACGGCTGACATCCTCAGGCATAGTGCAGGCTCCTGTGCAGCTGCTGCCTTCTGGGACGCAGTCTCTCTCTCTTGTACTGCAGCAGCCAACCTCGGCAGCGCAGCATACAGTGCGGCCAACCCGAAGACGCCGGCCAACGACTTTGATTCGACAGACAAACATTTAGTTGTGGTCTGAAATGTACTGTGTACTGGAGTAGTGTATACTTGAGTTTCAGTTACTAATACGAACTGACAACCACTAAAAAATAAGGGAGGGAGTATGTTGTACTTTGTTTTTTTTTCGCTTCTGTTTTCCATCCCCAGTGGGCGCATTCCCTCAATGTTATATAGACCATGCACATCTTCAAAAAATGTTGTACATGTTCCGTTCATCGTGGCGGCTGGGCTGTTGAATCCTTTCCTATAAACACTACACAGTCACTACTTTTCCTAAACGCACAGTCGTCTAGTGCCCATGCTGTTTACGTGTCTCTTCCTCCCGTGATTGTTACTATGAACTTGCTAAAATAACAGCAAATTATAAAGAGTCCTCACCTGCGGGCCTCCTCTTCGTTTCCAAGAAGGCGGCACCACGCTTGTGCCACTGTCGCATCATGTCGGTGGTCATGTCTGTCGTTAGCTGGCTGTCCCACTTCATGCGGCTGCACACGTGTGCCTGGATGTCGCTGCAGGGGTCGATGCTGTGGTTCAGTTGGCTCAGCACAGCGCTCACCAGCAGGGCGCACGCAGCGCTCTGGCACTCGGTAGTGAGCGCTTGCTCTTGGGAGGACGCAGTTCGTCGGAACACGAGGTACGCAAGCAGCGAGGCCAGCAGCACGGCCGCTCCAAGCGCAGCATATAAGAACGGTGCCTTATAACGCGCTGTGTGACGTAGGATGCGCTCCGTCCTCGGACTGCGACCGCGCCCCCCTTCGACTGCCTGCGTGTTTCAGGCGTGAACGTGAACCTGGCTCGAGTGAATCAGCAGGCACACGCTTGCACGGCGTAGACAGCAGGTAAATAATATTACCGTTGATGCACGAGCACATATATATGAACACATTTGCTGGAGTGCCAGACACTGTAAATGTACCGCGGTGACTGACCGCATACACTTAGAGACCTTGAAACAGTTTTTGGAAGTTCGCGTTTACCCTAAATCATCATTAAACCATTCGCTCCACAAATGTTGCGACGCAGCATGTAGCTACCAAGACCACTACGAAATATTTATCATGCCCTTCTTCTCTCCCCTGCCTTGCCACCTCAATTCATGAGACACGGTGGCATCACTGGCGATCCCATGCAGAGCCACGTGCACGGCCGGCTGGATAGAAAACCATGTGCGGCCTGGCGTGTGCCGCCAAAGCGGTGGGACGGGCATCTCGCGCTCACTCTGGCGCCACCACTTCTGCCAGAACAAACGCTTTCAAACGCATTTTATATGGTAAAGCAGGCCGTAATTAACGCTTTTCGTAGATACACATCACAGTTCGATTCTGAATTGCTATTGGGAGTATCTATTACACCACATAAGTGAACAGTTTGCCGTTGGAGAGCCAATCATTTGTGGAGTGTTGGCCTCAATACTCTTCATGAATGCTGCCCGTTTGACTGACCTGAAACTAAAAGGGTCACTGATTCCGCTCATGGGGAGGCAATCACCGGACAGATTACAAGAGCTGACGTATCGGCTCACGGAAACGCACCGCGAATAGCGCACATAATGTAAGTGTAGGTTCTTTCAGTGCATTAAGAACGCCAATTGTGGTCCAAAGACCGAGTTTATAATCAAGATTTTACGATTTACGACACAAACAAAATATGTATTCTCAGAAAGGGCAGCACACAAACTTGTACAAGCGGCAGCTACCAATTATAACTAGAAACCACTTAGAAGGCATTTGAAACAACGGAAACAAACTTACGCTGAACAAACGCAAGGACACTTAGCGGCCCCAAATACTCGCCACACGTGTGTACTCCACAAGTTTTCGAACGTGTCTCGGAAATTATTTTTCAAAAAAAGGCTGAAACGAACTCAAGCACTGGTCGTCGTCCCGGCGACACTTTTCAATAAAGTATTCCAGCGTCGTCATAACTCGATTCTTCAACATCGAGTGACTGCACTACACGACTAACTCATACCACTCAAACATCACAACTTATTTGCCGGTGTTCACCACCTGTTTTACCCTCCGACACCTCTAGTTTGGAATTCACGGTTTCGCGAACATTTTAAGTGACTTGTACTGCGCCCCGCCGCGGTGGTCTAGTGGCTAAGGTACTCGGCTGCTGACCCGCAGGGCGCGGGTTCGTATCCCAGGCTGCGGCGGCTGCATTTCCGATGGAGGCGGAAATGTTGTAGGCCCGTGTGCTCAGATTTGGGTGCACGTTAAAGAACCCCAGGTGGTCTAAATTTCCGGAGCCCTCCACTACGGCGTCTCTCATAATCATATAGTGGTTTTGGGACGTTAAACCCCACATATCAATCAATAAGTGATTGTACTGCGCGTAGCACGTACTAGGGCAGCGGCCAGGGGAAGGGGTTTCGGCTCGGTTGCCCCCAAAAGAAGCCCCACTTCAATGTCTCGATTTGTCTTCATCTGTGCTGGCGGGCAGTGGCGTGTGTAGAGGGTAGAACATGGCCTGGGCACCCTTTGGTGCCTGTTTTCTTGTTTTGTTGCGCACGCCCGTGAAAGGAACGTTTGGCCGCAGCCGGGCGAGAGCAGTGGCACAGTGCACGCGTGCCGCTTCTCAAGCCTGGCCGTGGTTTGGCACGGTGATTTGATGCTGTCGTCCAGAGGTGCCGGCAGCGTCTGCTTCAGCGCTCGCTTGTGCCAAATTAAGTGCTCTGTTACGAATAATGGGCATCCAGATACGCTTCTTGAAACTGTAGATCACAGGCGAATACATTGTGCTTCAATGTAGCGTCTTTTTTCGTGTTGGAGCTGCAGTGGCACACAACAGCTTCATGGTGTCACACCACTAATAAACTGTCTGCCACACATGCGTGCACCAAGGAGTGGTACTCGATCACAGAAAACGGGAGGCAAACTACCCCCCACAGAAGATCGGACGCAAAAAAGCGCGAGAAAGCACCCGAAAAGCACACGAACACGCACAAATCCTCATGCAGCCGCAATGAAACGTGAAGTGCCAACCGATTTGATGGGTGGAGTGTCAGCGTCCTTCCCAAAAAAGCGGCTGAAACTGTCAACTCTGCCCAGACGCACTCTCTCATTGACGGCGGCGCGATGCAACAGGTCACACTTTGTTTTGTTTTTTTCATCCAGCGGCCGTGGGACCGCTTTTGTGAGCGCACTCGACGATTCTAGCTTTGCCTCTCCATGACCTTCGAGATTCGCACCGACAGGTGGCGCGCAATCTTGGAGACCATAGCCCAGTGCGCGCGGCAGCACTCACGCCTTCTGGCAACACGACAATCATCGCGATGTGGTTCTGTATAAGTCCGATTATTACCTACTCCGACAGGTGCCACCCCCTACCAGCCGATTTTGCCCTCAAAGAGATCAGCATCTTGGATAATGTTGCAGTTCCAAAGAATGTCGCATTGTGAATGGACGGTTGAAAACGCTTTTGGGTGAGTCGCAGTGATCTGCAGCAATTCGCAGCTTTCAAGCGTTTTCATAAATTACGCACATTATGCAAACAGCTTAAACTTGCCTTTAAATGATCCTTCAGACTAGGCCTATATATCGGACCAATATGTTTGTACAAAATAGTGAAAACCATTTCAGGGTCTCTTTAATGAAAAATCTTTCCTACAGTGACCATTCCAGAAACTTTTTGTAGTACTCATGTGTTATTCTTTCTTAATTAAGAAAACGTTACAATGCGTACGTATATAAGAAACGGTAGAAAGGTGAAAATGGAAGCTTCTGACGAAAATCCGTAAATATGGTTTTGTTTAGCCGACGTTTCAACAAGCAGACGTGACTTCCTCAAGACTAGAACGGATCTGTACCAGACTTGAGGAAGACAAGTCCGCTAGTCCAAACTTCGGCTCGACACAACCCCTGTTTACGGTTTTTCAATGCGTGCATATGTTCGTCTTGCTTATTTCGGAATATATTGTCAACTGCCACCAATGTAATATTTACTTGCTGGTTTTATAATTAACCCTATTAGTATTATGCGAAAGGGCGCTGGTGGTTAATATCAGTATGGCAAATCATTTATCATAAGTATCTGGATAGATCTGTTCGAAGAATATGTTGGCAGATATTCGAAGCTCACTGTGACTCCTTAAAGAAACAACTTTTCTTTGAAGGCTTACTCATACTCAGACTCCCCAGTATTTTCTTCAATAAGACATCGCTCAGACACCTAATTGCCAAAATGTTCCACTAAAAGACTCACTTGGACTTAAACTCACTAAAACGTTACTCACCCACACTCGCAAAGGCTAGCTAATGATACAATCTGTGAGTCCATCTGACAGTCGATTCACGAGTTAGTCGACCTATACGGGATGATGCAAGGTTGCGTTAAACAATTGCTTCTTTCTAAGTCATTCTGGCCATGTGAGGCGCTTCCTCCCTCTATCGCCTTAACACAGTAAGCTGCCTGCCGGCAAGTATAGATGGGGAATTTAACCTCGTATTTTTCGGCCATGCTGCTTACCAAAGAACGTAGCCGTTCCAAGACCGCCTCATCGAGAACCGTTTGTCCCGACTGTGTCCTGCGTCGTGCCAGTTCCACGCTGCCTGCAGAACGGCTTTCTCTCCTGTGGCTGCCTGGACTTGGCGATGTCCAACTTTTGTCACATTCTTTCACGTTGAACGTGCTCCCTCTGCGCTTGGCGGCTTTCTCGGAAGTTCTTTTGAACCGCGACGACATCGCTGACTTGGGCGCAGTCAGCCCAGTGCTCTGCTTCTTGTTTGCTTGCTCCTCGTTCTCCATCAACGACAATGTTGCGATGAGGGCAGCTTCTTCTTCCTTCATTCAAAACACGCGCCAAAAGTTGGTGATAATAATCATGGCGACGTTAGGGGTACGTATTTAGCGTTGTGGTTCTGATCAAGATATAATGAGGAAATGGGGGCTTTTATTAGGCAAAATTAGAGATTTCTAATGTTTTATAGGCATGTAATAGAGATATAAAATACATGACTTATACCCACCGTAGAGTTTTGTACAATAATACCTATAGGGTAATCATGGACTAATGTCTACGCGGACTCTTTAGGTGGCGCTTGTACCCCCATTGGAATTATGGGGATACAGGCTTCGGATCCACTTTGGATGTATTACGTTCTTGAAGTTTGTGACGCTTCTTTTGTGAGTGTAAAACAAAGTGATATGAACTTCTATTTATTCGAAACTTGCTTCATTTATTTGTACGCCAAATTTATTGCGAAAAGATTTCGTTACGAGGGGTCAAAAGTGAAACTTGGGAAAATTTAATAATCAGGGTATGCATTGCTCTGCTATTGTGTTTCGAATTTGGCATCAAGATTTAATGAATTATTTTTTAACAGCCCCGGAGAACAAGCAAGCTTGTTTTTTTCTCAAAAGTACGCATTATCTATTTATGAAAACAGCCGTACAGAATTGAACGAGTAACACTTATTTTTCCGTCTTCTGCTATGCTACGTGTGTCTGACCAAGTGTTCTGCTACAAACGTACCCCTGGTTTTTTTTTTGGGGGGGGGGAAGTCGAGTCAACGAAGCGTGACGGTGTGTCTACTTAGCTTCGTCATCATTTTGTAGTCAATTAAAAGCGAGTTTACGCCAGACCCGCTTGTGAAGAAACATGAAATAATGCAATATCCTGCACTGGCTTGAAACGCAACATCTATACCCAGCGGTGAGTGAATGACGCTTCGTTTGAAATGTAAAATACTTACCGTAGACTTACCAATACTTACCGTAGACGGCTAAGTAGACAGCTAAATGAACGGCGGCCATTTTAAGTCCCATTCCAATTCTCACGAAGCCGGCAAAATAGACAGCCCCGAGGAGACTGCATTGTAGACCAATACGATGCAGGCTACTTTGCTGTCTAAGCAAGAAGGCGGCTCAGCGAATCGCTCGGATAGATCGGATCTCGCCGGAATAGTCGTCTGCACACAAGCAGACGCTTTCCCAGACACTCAATGTTAGTAACGTTTATTTGTTTTTAATTTCAACACGAAATAATCCAGAAAATACAACTGTTACGTTTGTTTACTTTCGTTTTTTCCTTCTCGACGCGAGCTGGCACATCGTCGCGTAAAAGCCGTTCAGAAGGGTTCCGATGCTCGGAGAGCATGGGCTTGGTGCTGTCTTCTAAGCAGTCTGCGTAGACTGTCTACGTGCTGTCTGAGAATAGGAACACAGCCTATTATTCTTGAGCCTCATCGAATAACAAAGGCACTGCTTCAGCCCTTTTCACCATGCCCCACTACCAGCGGTGCACAAAGAACGAAACTAAGGCTGTGTTCCAATTCTGAGACAGCACGTTCAGTCTACGTAGACTGCTTAAAAGACAGCACCGAGCCCATGCTGTCCGAAAATTGGAACACGTCTGGACGGCTTTTACGCGACGAGGCGCCATCTCACGTCGAGAAGAAAAAGCCAAAATAAACAAACGTAACAGTTGTATTTTGTGTCTTACTTTGTAATAAAATATATAAAAAATAAACGTTCCTCACTTTGAGCGTCCGGAGAAGCGTCTGCTTGTGAACAGACAATCATTCCGGCGAGATTCGATCTATCTGAGCGATTCGCTGAGCCACCACCTTGTTTAGACAGCAAAGGAGCCTGTATCGTATTTGTCGACGATGCAATCTTCTCAGAGCTCTCTATTTGCCGGCTACGTAAAAATTGGAATGATACTTAAGATGGACGTTGTCCATTTAGCTGTCTATTTAGCCCTCTACTGTGAGTATTGGAACACACCATAAAACTGTAGAAAAATGTCAGTAGACAGTTCCCTAGCTAGCTCTATCAAATCCGAAGCTTGTACTTCTCATCACTCCTATGAAGGTACACGATCGCCGCGTCAGATTCCGCTCTAGGTACTATTGTATGAAACTCCATGATCCCACTCCTCCCATAGGAATACATATAACACGAACGTGATATGTAAAACTCGATTACTTCATTCTTCATTGTGCATTGATATATGACAGCTAGTCCATTGGCTACTATGTTTGGCAGATGATATACGGTAGTACCACCTAATGTGAACCCACCCAAGTTGACGCCTAGTGGCACAACTCCTTCCCAATGACTAAGACCCGTGATGCGGTAGCTGAAGTTCTGATTTGATGCCTAGAGATCACATGTAGTGAATGCCACCCAAAGGTGGCAGCAACAGGAACATTAAAAAAATTGTCGCAGTTTCCCTCGGGGGAACACTGAGGAGGATGCGGAGCATATAATTGGTTAACGGGGTGTTAAAGTGCGACTTACTTGGGTCGATGGCTAAGTTTGTTAACGTGGTTGTGAAATGGGGTGTTAAATTGCGACTTGGGTCGATGGCTAAATTAGTTAACGTGGTTGTAGGAGGGGGTGTTAAATGAGTGAACACGTACACACGTATGCGAAAGGGTGGCGCTGGTCGAAGGGACGTCGATCATTGTGTTTGTGGATTCGTTGGAATTCATTTCACCGCGACCTTGGAAGTCGACGCGCCGTACAAACCAACCGACGAGCGGCAACTGAGCGAGCGAGCGCCGACCTTGAGTATATATACAGCGCGACGGCACATGCACTGTCAGCTGTTGAATGTTCTCGAAGCGCGACGGCGCATGCGCGTCCACTGGAGAATCAGGAGAATAGTAGAATGTTCTCGAAGGGGAGAAGCGCGCGCGGCACAGATGGTGGGTGACGGTGCATGCGCGCGTCAGCTGTCGAATGTTCGAGAAGGGGGAGAAGCGCAACGGCGCATGCGCGCGCGTCAGCTGCCGATGTTCTCGAAGCCCGACGGCGCATGCGCGCGCGTCAGCTGCCGCTGTTCTCGAAGCGTGACGGCGCATGCGCGCTACATTATACAGCTAGCGAATGCTCGTGAAGAGGAGAAGCGCACGCGGTGCGTAGAGGAGGAAGGGTGCACAGATGGTGGAGGAGTGAAGCGCGCGCGGTGTGTAGAGGAGGAAGGGATGCACAGGTGGTGGAAGAAGGAGGAGGAAGCTTGCGGACGGCGCCGCACTACAAGCCTCGAGTATTAGATGCTCCGCATCTAAAACACTGGAACTCGATATGCAGTCCTTCAAAGTGTTGCGAACCGCTTCAAGAGACGCAACGCGCGTTGCGTGCTCCCTCTAGCCCTGCCATGATTTATCACAAGGTGTGTGCGGAATGCATTGACAAACTGCGACATTCAGGCGAGCATTGCAGGCCAGCGTCGGAGAGCAATAGCTATATTTTAATGTGGATGAATCCTATGAGCGAAACAGGGGTTAAAGCCGGCTCTTCTCGGTGTGTCAAATCGTTGACAAAACTATAACACTTGTATTGAAAACGCACCAAATGGGACGGTATTAGTAGCGGCGTGTTTTCTGAGCTAACCACTGAAGCCACGCAATACTTGACTATCCCGTCTCCCAACGGTGGCAACACCTTGCGACAAGAGCACTGTGAGAGACATGGAGGATGATGATGATGATGAACCTTCAGCTTTGCTGGCACTCGCCCACAAAGAGGGATCGACCAAGAACCGGGCGGCAGGTTCATCAAGTGTAAGTCAGGCATTCAGGCCGTCTCGTAGCCGTAAATGATAACAATAGACTAACAAGGTAGCCTTTTTGTTGCCATTACGTACTCGCACACAGCAGAGAAAACCTCCCTGTGGCTATAACCTAATGTAATCCCTTCGAAGGATAAAATTAATTCCACGTTTATTTTTAAACCTAGCTTCTCAATTGGTTCGACCAGGTATCTTTTCCTTTGATAAGCATATCGTTGACAGGACAAAAAGAAATGGTTTATTGATTCCGATTCCTTGCGAACGAAACACATCGGAGATGCTGTTAGTCCAGCTTTATGTAGGTAGTAATTCAGATGCAGAATTCTGCATCGTAATCTGGTGATTGTAATTTCTAACTGCCGAGATGCATACCACTGTTTGTTCCAGCAAATTCTTAGATGTAAGAAGTCTCTGACTTTATCCAATGATAATTTTTCTATTTCTTTGCGCAAACAAGCATTTCTATATCTGAGTGCTGTTACGTAGGTGAAATCAGGTAAAATAGGTAAGAGTGGTCCGCTTAAAGATGCTTTGGCTAACGAGTCTGCCATCTCATTTGGTTAAATCCCGCAGTGGCCGGGTATCCATAACAAGTGAAATTTTTCAGGTTTGCTTATAATAAACTGCTAATCATACTCAATAATGTCAAATTTTTGCTGTAGATAGTGCAGAGCATACTGAGATAGAATCGGTAAGTACGACCGCTTCTGATTCGCTCGCAGGAAGTTTACGATGCGCTAGAATTATAGCAAATAAATCAGCGATGAATATAGGCGTGTAATCTGGTAATGGAACTGAAAAAGACCAGTTGAGAGAAGTACAGAAGATGCCTACTCTAGCCTTTTCGTTCAATACGGATGCATTCGTCGCAATAATGTTGTTTATGGACAGATGAGTCAAGTAATATTTTAACCAAATATATAAATATTGAAGTGGCAGTTGTTTCAATTGAGAGGGGAAAATATCATCAAATTTAATTTCAAGTTTTGAATTAGGCGTCTTCGTTATGCCAATCTGATAAATATTAACATTGAGAGACTCTAGCAGCGCTTGGACGAACCTAATCTGAGGGGAGTGTAGTCTAGACCATTGTGTACTAAAGAATGCGGTTGGCTCTTGAATAAAAACGTAAGAAGCCGGTCGCAGAGGCAAATTGTAAATTTTAAGAAAGTTTGAACTGTAAGTTTTCTAAACCGAGTTAACAAAGGTGGAAGGCGCGCTTCCACATACAAAACAATATTTGCCACAAATTTGGGGAGTCAAAGACGCAAGCGCAAATCTTCTCTTTCTAAACTATTATTTCTCTCATCTTGTAAGCCGCGCTGCCTGAAAATAATACGCACCCGAATTCTATAATAGGCCGCACATACATCTTGTCAATCATTATCAATGAACTCCTACGCAACCCTATTTTTCTGTTTCCCAATTTGCGTAACCACCCCAAGGCACGTGACGCTTTACAGCACACCTCGTCTATATGGCTTTTCCGATTTAGCGTCTTATTATATACGATGCCTAAGTATTTCAGGAAATGGACCAGGGGAATGAGCTCGGTACGACACATCAGGCAAATGTTGAAATGATCCTTAAAAGAAAATGGCAGAAGCGCACTTTTTTTGACGTTCAATGCCATATGAATATTGTCAAGCCATCCTTCTAGCATGTTCATGTAATTCTGTGATGCCTGATACAATGAGTGCAGATCACTGTTTGTTGCGAAGAAAGCAATATCATCTGCATATACGTAAATTTGGATATCCTGATGAGTTGGAATGGAACTTAGTAATATGTTGAATAACACCGGGGATAATCCTGAGCCCTGAGGTACACCTCGTGTTTGCTGATATCTTTTAGAAGAACATTCATCCAAGAAGCAATAAAATTCTCTCTCTTTCACAAACTCTGTAATCCATGCTGTTATATAAATTGGAAAGCAATAGTCTTGCATCTGCTGGATTACGATATGATACTCCACTTTGTCGTAAGCTTTAGCTAAGTCTAGAGTGACTAGTGCACAGTATTCGCGGCGATGCCGAGCCAGCTGTATGCGACTTTCCAAATTCACTGGTGCACACCAAATGAAGTATCCCGATCTAATGCCAATTTGTCTGGGGTTTAGTATTGTATGTTCATTGATGTAGTTTATTACATGGGCATTTAAGACTCTCTCTAAAAGCTTGACCAGGTTAGATGTCAATGAAATAGGCCTTATGTTATCCAGAGCAAACTCCGTTCCCTGTTTCTTAATTATCGGAATTATTTTGGAAAGCTTCTAATCTGCCGGAATCCAAAAATTTTTCAGTGAAAGATTGACTATATTACGCATTTTATGTGGGGATATTTTTTATAGCACTTTAATCGTTGTAGAGGCCACCCCATCAGGTCCAGGAGCAGCGCACGGTAAGCTCTTCATCACTTCCGCCAGTTCAGCTAAAGATAGCTAAAAATACCTAAGCTAAAGATACCTAAAGAGACATGGAGGAAATGGTGACAGATAATAGAAGACACGTCGCGTGACCTCCATCGTGGCTTTAGCGGTGGTGCAAGGGGTTATAAACTCACCACCGATCCTCGTGGACCGAGATGTCATGGGTTCGGCAACGGTTGCTTTTCGCTCACGTTTTTTTTCTTAACCGTCTGGTTGCGTTTGTTTTGCTGACTGGTTGTCGTGATGGAAATACTTCTTGAATGTGTTGGTGGAGCCCAGCATAACACACGTTCGTGTTGAAATACGAACGTTTATTGTGTTGTAGGTATTGCATTTGCATTGAGAGACCGCCAGGTGGCGCCGTTTTGTTTGGCTGGCCGCATACAGTGCTCCGCTTTCACGTGTTCTTGGCCCGATTCAAGGCCCCGCCCGTGTCTGGACAAGCTCACTTCTAGAAGACTTCCGGAACACGTCGACACCACCCGAGCCCCGTCCGACCCCAGGCTGGCCCTACAGGCCCCTTCAAATGTACGAAGCGGCGCGGCGCCGCGCTCGCCCTATCGCGCCGCGCCTGCATCTCCACGATGCAGCGTCCCGCCCAGCACTCGACACCAACGACAACTGACGCCCTTTCGGTTAGCCCAGCCTCCTCCGGTCGTACCGCTGATACAGATGTGCCTCCGCTGTCAACATCTGGAAATGTCCCCAGCCCCGCGCCGGCAACAATACAGCAACAGGCAGCGTTCCTCAACAGCGCGCACGGTCCAGCAACGTGCAACGCTGGTGGAGTTTCTGCTACTCCCAGCTTGATAGCCACGCAAACGCCGGAGCCCGAGAGCCGTAATGCAGCGTTGGCGTTGCAATCAACCACGCCTGCTGCTCTCCCCACCTCATCTGCGTCTGGCCCACCCAGTGGAAATTCCGAGTCTGTCGACAAGCGCGTTTCGACGAGCATCATTCCTTCCATCGCCGAAGTTTTGCCTTCGATCACTTCAGCTGACAACCTATCGACGGAAATAGACTTCACGACATTGCAGATCAACGAAGACAATACGCGATCCCCTGAAGGCAGCTGGAACACCGTTAGTGCTAATCGAAAACCTGCCACGACCACCCGCCTCTGCTCCGAGCTCATCACCGTCGGAATCCAACTTCCACCCGGAACACTCACGCCGAAACTGCTTCTCTATGACCTGCTTTCTACCATCATAGCCGCCGCAAATCTCTCTCCCAAGACCAGTGCGGAGCTCACTCTTCAAGCCAAATCTGATCAGAGCCTTGTGTTTCTGAAAACGCACTCACCTCTCACTGCTCACTTCCTACTCTCCCTCACAAGTCTGGAACTTAATGGTAAGCCGATCACCATTAAGCCTTATGCCCCCAGTCCTCCAATATCATGTCTCGGCGTCATGCACAACGTCGGTGGTAACTTCACATCATCTCAACTCTTGCATGACCTCGAATCCTTCACTTCAGACATACTCGCTGCACGTATGAAGGGCTCCACAGAATTCGACCTCATAACATTTGCTGGAACCATCATCCCTCGCTTTGTGTACTTCAAACGCGTCTCTTTCCGATGCCGTCCACATAAACGTAAGCCCCCTACTCGCACTCGGTGGCTTGCTATAGGGCACCGTGCTCATCAATGCCCCCAACACAGCGTTCCGGCCAAGTGCTTCCGCTGTGCCTCTTCTCTACCAGCAGATCCCGATGCTCACGTTTGCGCCAAACCCTGGCGCATTCATTGCCAAGTCAACACCCACTCCTCTCTCGACTCCACCTGGCCCTACCTTCTAGCTAAGCAACGCGACTGCACCAAAGCAGCTTTTCTCCGTCGCACAGCCATGCGCCGAGCCACTGAGCCTTCGTCGCCCTCCTCTTCAGCGCATGAGTTCCTACCACCTCCCACAACATCCCCCTCCCCGGGATCATACGCCGCTAAGGTTAAGGGAACACCTCCCATGTGCACTTATTCAGCAAACACACCTTCACCCTCTTTAAATAACGAGAGCCGCTCCATTGATCTGCGACTGGCTATGTTGGAGCGCAACCAGCGCGAGCAACAACGCGTCTCAGATTAGCTACAACAGTAAATACTCGCACTGACGCAGACACTCGCAACTGCCACATCCTCTCTTACCTCTCAACTCAAGGAGCTCAATAAGCAACTCACCACTCTCACCCCCCCCAACCTCCAGCTCCCATGTAACCACATTGGCCGACATGGTCGAAACCACCACCACTGCGCATCACACTCGTTTGGTCCGGCTGCAAAATTCAATTGTCCGGATTCTTAGGACCCTCGAAATCCCATCCAAGCAACTGGAATCTTTCACCTATATGCTTACCTCCCTGCAGGAGTCGCTTCCCCCGGCAAAAAAGAAGGAACGCGCACGCGTAGACGCTTCCTCTACTTCAAAGACCTAGATGGCACGTGAACAGGACCTCGATATTTTGCAGTGGAACTGCCGCAAATTTCGTCCTAATAGGACCCCTCTCCACCAATATCTTCTCAACCGCCAAACATTACCCCATTTTCTCCTTAAACAGGAGACTCAGGCGGCCCTTGCCGTCCCGGGCTACCGTGCATATTACGCTACGACGGGAAAGCCACTTGCGTCCATTTATGTACGCAATGACGTTCTCGTTGAACCACTAGACGTGGTTCCCTTACCTTCCCCCTCCTGAAACATTTAGTTGTTGTGGTCTATTACCAACCATCTACCCGTATTTCTCTCGCTCTGATGTCCTTTTACAACCCCCCTGTCCCGTCCTCTTTGTTTAGTGCTCTTGGCAAATTCCTGCACTCCCTTCCATCGACCACCCATATCCTCCTTGGGGGTGACTTTAATGCTCCTCATAGGCTCTGGGGTTACCCCCAAACACTCAAACCAGGTCGCCTTCTACACTGCCTCACACAGGAACGTCATCTCACGCTTCCTAATACTCCTGACACCCCTACTCGAGCGGGCACTGTTTCATAGCGCTCCACTACACCCGATATCACGTTCTCTCGGAGTTCCCTTCCTTTTCACTGGCAGGTGTCCGCTGAAAATCTTTTCAGTGATCACTTTCTCATACACATCACCACCCCTCTTTCCCACAACGGGTGGAAACAACGAGTCGCTCACACTGACTGGAAATCATTCCGTAATAACCTTTTCTCTGACTCATTTAAACCTTAAGACGACTGGACGTCGTGGATCTCCACAGCCATGACATCCTGTAGTCGCCACGCTCGTTTTCAACTCCCCATTCCTGACCCTGATCCTCACTTTGCTCCGCTTATGGTGACGTCATCAACGTTTGAAACGCACCCTCCGCTTCCAGCCACACAACGTCCAACTTTCCTTCCAAATTGATGCTCTGCGGGCGGCAATTATTGCTTACGGCACTTCTCTCGAGCACTCTCGTTGAAACACGCTGTTTGACTGCCTTGAATCCGCACTGCACTCGCGCTATACATGGTCTCTGTTTGCCGTTGCTCCCACCCTGCCGCTAGGGTGGGAGCCTGCCGTCACTCCCACCCTAGCTAAAGCTCTCGCTCAAGGGACTTCATCTGATGTGTTTGAAAATTTAAAATCTCTGTATCTCCCACCCCCCCTCACACCTTCCTACCCAGATTACTGTGGCGAAGCTAACCCAGACCTGGACCACCCATTCACGCTCAGGGAGCTGGAAGCTGCCTTAGCCACTCAAACTACCCGCTCGGCACCCGGTGAGGATGAGATAACATATACTACACTATATAATCTCGCCGACAATGCGAAGAGATTTCTCTTACACACATTCAACGAAGCATGGAACATCGGCTGTCTTCCAAGATCTTGGACATCCTCTCTAATTGGCATAATTCTGAAGCCGGGCAAACCTTCATCTCTCTCTAACCTTCACCCTATATCTATGACGTCATGCGTTGGCAAGGCTCTTGAGTGGATGATCTTCACTCGACTATCTGATTTTATTGAGGCGAAAGAGTTTTTCCCTCCTTCTCTTATTGGCTCCCGACGCCACGTTTGGGCGCAGGCCATGTTCCTTGCTTTTCAGCGTACTTTTCTTTCACCTTCTCGTAGTCAGATCCATGCGCTTGTAACCGTCGATGTACGGAAGGCATTTGATGGCGTGAATCATGACCACATACTCGCTCAGCTCTCCTCCCTGTCATGTTGCTCCCGCATGTATTCTTACATCCCATCATTTCTTTCCAATCGAGGTGCTCGCTTTAGAGTCGATACATATTTGTCTAACCCACACTCCCTCACCCGCGGCACTCCTCAAGGTGCCGTACTATCTCCTACTCTATTTAATATGGCTATGGCCCCCCTTGCATCCCAACTGTCCCAAATACCTGACCTCCACCATACGTTTTATGCAGACTACATCACTCTCTGGTGTACGTCTGGGTGTCCCGGCCAGGTGCAAGATACTTTGCAATGCGGCCTGAATATTATCGCTTCCTTTCTCGCTACGGCTGGCCTGTCCCCTGCACCGGAGAATTGTGAACTACTTTTGCTAAACCGGTCTGCGTACCAGCGCTCCCACAATACTCTCATCTTTCTACATCTTTCTAGCTCTCTCATCTCCACTGTTCAGCAATGCAGAGTTCTTGGCTTCCCTTTGCACGCGACAAAGAACGCGCAGGCCCTACATCACGCTGTGAGGACTTGTCATTCAGTGACCCACCTCCTGCGACGCGTTGTCACTCGGCAGTCGGGGCTCCACGAGGCTCATGCGGGCCGGGTTGCACGTGCGCTCTCCCTTAACAAGTTCTTGTACTATGTACCCTACGTTCATTTCACCCAAACGCAACTCAGCACACTCGAAAGAGCTCTATTAGGCCTCTACAAGGCAGCTCTAAACCTCCCAGTCACTACCTCTACCCCTAAGCTCTTTGCCACAGGACTCTTTCATCCATTACGCTCTCTTATTCCTCTGCACCACGACTCTCATATTGCCCGTCTTTCTCTCACTCGTCAAGGCCAATGACTATTAGCCCAAGCCGATATCCCTCACATTCACGTTTCCGTTCCCACCTTGCCTTCTGCCGCTAGCACCGCTGCTTCTAACCTTCGCATCCTTCCCCTCCCACCCAATATGTCTCCCATTCTTCACGCCGGCCGGCATCACGCGGCAGCGTGATGCCGGCCATCATTCTCCTGCTCTCTGATGCGGGCCATCATTCTCCTCCTCTCTCTACACAGGGAGTTGCCTACACGGATGCCTCATACATGGCTCCTCGAGGCTCGTGTGGCTACGTTATCTACTATCCACACCTTTCGGCACCTGACACGCACACCAGCGGGCCATACTTAATGACGCCAAAACTTAAATGACGCCAACTTAAATGACGCCAAGCAGTCATTTCCCTCCCTCCCTTCTCTCCCCGAGTACACGATTTACTCCGACTCTCACGCCGCCATCCGTCACATACAGAACGACACGTTGCCTCCTGTTCTTCAACAGGAGGTCAAGCGAGCGGCCTCTGCTCATCAACCCTCCACTTTCTTCCTTCGCTGGGTTCCTGGGCATTCAGGTATTAACGCCAATGAGCTAGCTGATCAGCTTGCCCGCGATATATTGCACCAGGCACCGTTCATTCCCTGGCCCACATCTTCGGAAGACAGTGAGAGCTACGCGAATAACGATGGGCAGATCTCCTTGCGTCACACTATCAAGGAAGTATATTACCAGCTCCGGCTCGACAAGCGTCTTTACTCTCTCCTCCTTCCATCAATCACTGGGCTCGAGGCTCGAACTCTACGGCACATGCAAATGAACTGCCTGATAACCCCTTCTCGACTTTTCCTTTATGAATATAGGTCTAACCCCTGCGGTCCTAATTGCCCCTCCCCATACGCTTACCTGGCGCACTGCCTGTTTTACTGCCCAAATGCTCAGCAATCCAGCTATTACCCTCCTCCATCCCTTTCCATCACCTCCTGGCTCGATTGGATTGGAGCCGAAAGGGAAGAAGAACAGCGTCGACTGGTCGCACAGGTTGTCGAAATGCTCGGCCTGTAAATTGTGGCTGAATAAAAGTTTATTACTACTACTACTATAGCCTTGCATTTTATGAAGTGTTTTCTATTGTGCTCTTCTGAACCCACGTTTCATTGAACGGCGTCAGAGTGTTAGTTTTGCTACGATATGCCTTAGTCATATAAGAATAGAACTTTTTTGGCGCAAACTATACGGAAAATGAAAAAAAAAGAGGTAAGGGAAGAAACAGAGTGGTGCCTACGTGGACTGGTTGGTGCCGGTCATTTTTTTAATGCGAATTATTTCTTAGCGAACTTCGGTGAACTTGAGCGTATCTATCAAGTCGCTTACGACTTTTAGCTCTCCTGGCCGTTTCAATAATGGTATCGATGCCAAACTTGGTATAGCATAACATGACTGTATGAAAAACACGTTTGACTAGTCATAACATGAAAATAATAATATGTGTGTCATGAACGTCATGATTTACACTTTATGGCCCTGCAGCTCATGCGGTGGTTTCGTTCACAAGGCATGTTGCAAAACTGGTATTGTATGGCATGATTGCACGTTGAACACAAGCGACAAACCCTAACATGAAAATCATGACTTGCGTGTCATGTAACAACATGACTACATGCCACGCTCATGATGCGCTCGCAGCCGTTTCACTAGCTTCACATGTGGTATTACGCGACGCGAACGAACGACATAAAGAAATTACACATGCAAACATGATAATCACGACATACGTGTCATGTAACAGCGTGACTATAAGCCACACTGACGATGCTCTCACGGCCGTTTCGCTAGCTTCACATATGCCAAATTTGGTATTACGTGACGCCAATGAATGAGGAAGGTATGTCACTGGTGCAAACATGATAATCATGAGACGCGTGTCATGTGAGAACATGCCTACATGCCACAAGCAAGGCGCCAATACATTTTGACGTGACGCGGTGCGCGTGCTCACAGGCGTTTATTTCGTCACATCACGCCGGCGTTGCCACGCAAAGCGCTGGTCCTGCCGCAGGCGCTCGCCGCGCTGCGTTGATTTGACGCATGAGCGTTTCAGCATGTCCAGCGTCCCTCCGTCACGAAAAGAGGGAGACGCAGTGTTGTCTGGGTAACGTATTGGCGCGAAATGCAGCATGTCGCATTTCGCACCGGATGCCGTCGGGCCGCGCCGGTGGACGCTGGTCGCGCCTGGCGTCAGACTATAGAATGCTCACGTTTCGCTAACGCTGCGTCGCTGGGCCCAGCGTGCACGCGCGTCACCGCTACATTGAAGTACATTGGACCCTTCATGACGCGCTCACGGCCGTTTTGCTAGCTCTATATATACCAAATTTGGTGATAAGTTGCGTTAATGGATGATGAAATATATGACTGGTGCAAACATGATAATCCTGACACGCATGTCATGTAATAACATGACAACATACCACGCTCATAGCATGCTCGCGACCGTTCGGCTAGCTACACGTATACTAAATTTGGTATCACGGGATCTGAATAGATGACAAAGGTAAACGACACATCCAAACATGATAATCATGTCACGGAAGTCATATACGGTATCATTTACCTCCACCTCGTAACCTCGTGCTGATTTTAAAGTGACATATCAACGTTTATTATTCGTTCTTCACATATATTCGATTCCCACTGTACGCGGGATCTCCCTTTTTTAATATTTTTCAGTCTTATGGTTCAGCCCACCGTTACTATCTGTCCTAAGTAGATACATTCCTTCACAACTTTCAGTATCTCTGGACTTATTGCAAAGCGCTCTTCTCTGCCGAGACTGTTGAATAATACTTTAGTATTACGCATAATAATTTTCACACATACTCTTCTGATTTCCTTGTCCAATTAAGTAATTATGAGCTGTTATTCATGCTCTGCGTTACTTGTCCATGCAATGTTATCCATGAATCAGCGGTTACCAATATACTGTACAATAACTCTTATCCCTAACGATTTGCAACGTTGGGCCCTGAAAACATCCGGTAAGCTTGTGTTAAATAGCATCGGAGAAATCGTGTCTCTTTGCTTTTACACTCTTTTTTGATAGAATTTTGTCCCTTTCTTCATGGAGGGCTCTGCTGGCTGTGTATCCACTGTAGATTTCTCACAGTATGCTTACACGGATGTCTCGATGCACCGATGCCTCGTGCGAACAACACTGCTGATATCTGCACCAAATGAAAGCCTTTTAAAATCTATAAAAGCTATGTACAGGACTTCATTTTACACCGTGCAGTTCTGATCACTAGACTGATAGCATTATTATCCGACTCGTGTATTGCGACATACAAGTCGGAAAAGGGACGTTGAGCGCGACCGATACAAGTTGGTATCGCTGACTGGATGCAGTGGCTGAAGGCGCGCGCCACATCGACCTCCATCACTTCCTCTGCGGACACCTCACACAAGAAGTATAGGTGCTCATTTAGGTTAAGGGATGCCACAACTGTGCTGTAAAGTCATAGTTGTCAGTTTTGGTATTGTGCATCTTGGAACCCAGAAGAGAGATTCGGTCGGTAGATTATAACCTTAACCTGCTCTGAAAGTGATAATGAATCAGACGTATGTCAATACGTGACTTCCGAAGGATGATGGTCGTGCATTTAAGCTTTGTAAGCTTCTTCACTTTCAATTTCTTACTGTAAAGTGCAACTGCGGTAAGTAAGTGGGCAGAGATTGCCAGAGGTGCACGTGTGTTTCCAGCACGGCGATATCAAGGGGCTACTGTTTTTTGGTGCTCACCTTCGATGAGCTTGCGAAGCCAGAGCTCATATATAGTTCTTGTCAACTGGTAGCAATATAACTAATTTGTTGGCGCAGTTAACACTGACACCTATAGGCTTATAAGCATCGCAGCTGCAACACATCCCATTTGTGATACGGACATTGGTATGTGCACAAAACGTAAACAGTCCTAGTGGCGGTGCCCATCTGAAAATTTCCGTGTTTCACGTGTGCCTCAAACAATAAGTGGTGCCCGCATCTTTCAATGGGAGCGTTGGTCTTATGCTGGCTCTCTCATCGTCTACGAACTTAAAACGTTTCGGATGAATTTTACGCGAAAATGGTCGCATAAGAAGACAAATCAAGTTTCATGCCGCACTTATGCCGCACCTTCATAACTTTCCACAATTGTACGGAACGCGCGCCCAAAGCACACTATACTGTGCGAAGGAGTAGTACACGCGCAGATGCTCTACTGCACGCGTGGTACACGCGTACGAGCTCCAGCCCCGTATCTTTCATCGTTGCTCACCCCCCTTTCCATGTCCAAGAGTACACTCACTTACTCTTGTCTGCATGGTACTAAACTGCCACTGTTTTAAATGTGAGAACATAAATTTGCTCATTGTGCGACCCCGCTTTCGTGAAAAATCAATAAAAGAATGTGCAATATAAATCACTTCATTGAGAAGACTGTTCGAAAGCCCAACGTTACGAAAGTAATCGAACGTCTGCCGGTGATTAACTCGATGAAAGCCAAGTTTTCACGACAAAGCTAAATACTGTTATGAAAAACGGCGACGCCAACACGGTCGCAAAGGCGCCACTGCTCCGATATCCGCCGACACGGTCACCACCTGATTGGTAGCGTAGGTTTCTCGGCTCGCCACTGCTTCTGCGCAGAGCTAATAGGCGAGCGGACGAGACCACGGTGAGTTAAAGCAAGGTTTATGTACAGCATAGAAATAGAGGCGTTACAAATTCGGCACTGGGGCCGACAGTTTAGAGACTCGAAGAGCCGAGCTCTCTTCTCTGACACATAGGTCTGCTGCTCGCGACGCACTGCAGGGCTTTTTTTATATGCACCAGGTGGATTCTTTCAGTAACCAAATGTCCAACCAGAAGCGCCGCTGGCCGTGAGGTCAGAATCCTCCAATGCGGTCGCCGCTGGGCCGCGTCATTCTCATAAAATCTGGAGCTGCTGAGCGTGGTTGCAGCCAAGGACGAGTCAGGTCGCCACACATTGCGTAAGACCCGCCAGACAGGAAGGCGCCGATTGGTTTGACGGGCTCGTCGGCTGAGTAATCTCGCTGTGTATTGCGCGACAGAAAGGCGCCGCCACGTGATGACGCCGTTGAGTTGTTCGCGTCAGGCGAGCTCGATCACTAGCCTTGACACAGATTGCCTTTTTCAGATTCATGGACATTCGGTGTGGACTCGCAGCCATAACAATACAGAGCTAGCAGCTGCGCCCTACTCTTTATATACCTTATATTCCTAAACAAACGTGGAAGAAATGACTATCGTCGTAGTCGTCGGAGTCAATCCGAATTATGGCGAAATTCGCATCAGATCATAAAAGACGCTTAACGTATTTTCAACAAGTACAAAATGGTGTAAGAAGTGATTGATGGTAAATATGCGTAACTGAAAATAATGCAGTGTAACTGAAAGTACTTCAGAGGAATTGAAATGTAGTTTTGTGTCCACGTTCGCGGTTGCTAAATTTGTAGCATGGCAATGGAACGGGAAAACGCATTCATTCAACCAAAAATGTCAATATTACCGTGGAAAATGGCCTCACGGATAATAACATTATGATTGTAGTGTTAATGTAGGGATTGAGAAAAATGTAGGGAGTGAGATTGTTATAACGCAGTGTTCTTGTAGGGAGCGGTAAAAAATGCAACAGGCCGCTTCACTAAGTGCCCACCTCCAGGTACTTCAGGCAGAGAGTGGTGGCAAAAAAAATATACATGAGGGGTCATAGTAACTCACTTTCAATACACAACTATATGAATGCACATGGAATAGGGACATTTTAAATGTAGGCAGTACAGGCTGTGTACACCCGACTAAACAAAAAGGTGAGCATGAGCATAGTTGCTACAGCTTTGTGCAAATATGGCAATAGGGCAGCTTAAGAGCAGAAAAGAAAACAGGCACAGAACATGGTAATACATTTCATAATATACAAAGAGCGCAAAGGGTAATAATGTGCGTTAACAGTTAGAATCAAAATTCGTGGAGCTGTGTTAGTGTAATGTTTGTAATTTCAACGCCTTCAAAATAGTTTGTTCAAATGTAATGGTAACTCATAAGACACTCTTTGCATACCATGGTTTGTTCTTGTTTGAGGAAGTAGCCAAATAGGCTGATTACGATGTTGGCAGTGTGGCTTGTTAGTTTGCACTTGATCTAACTCTGTTAATGTAGAAAAACGTCTTTTTTCTTCCATAATATAGTTTTGTAGCAGTCTATAATTGTAGAAGTTAAAAGTGTTAATAATGCTGAGTTCAATAAACAAACTACGAATGTTATGTCTGTTTGGAAGGTTATAAAGAAATGAACGATTATAATAAGTAATACACAAATATTATTATATTTCTTTGTGTCGTCATGGTCCACACTAATGTACAGTAATTTAAATAGGAAAGAAATAGAACGTATTATAGTGCAAGCTCTTTCAACATTACCAGTGATCTATGACGCAATAGTATGCCAGTAGCTCTACAGGCCTTCAGTAAAACATTCTTGACATGGTCATTTCGTTGCATACTTTGTGTAAAAAGGCCTCTTAGCGATTTTATCGATTTCACAATTTATACAGACTGTGAAAGTTTACTGGAGTCTCCAATTTTTTATTCTTGCAGTTACATATAATTGCTTTAGTCCTATTTACATCGACTGACAATGCATTTTTATTAGTCCGTAGTTCTAAATCTACCAAACTATTGTTTCCATGCAAAGCTAACTCGGGATGACTGTCAGCTGACAGAAGTATCTTGGTATTGTCTGCATAAATTATAAACCTAGAATCACAATCAATATGCATAATAATGTTGATCTATATGTTAAAACGTGCAGGCCTTAGTATGCTATTTTGAGGTACCCCAGTTTTGATGTCGCATGTTTTTGATTGAAAACTGCTACATTGAACATACTGTTTTTGATGTGATAGATACGACTTCATTAACTGTAAAACATGACAACTTATGCCACAAATATCTAAGCTTTTTTACTAAATGCTGTGTACAATACAGTCAAATGCAATTGTAAAGTTATTAAAAATGCTTAGCACAAAGTTGTTTTGCTTAAGTTTATTCAGTATGTATACATTTCATGAAGTAAAGCGATTTCTGTCGACTGGTTCTTTCCTAAATCCGTACTGAGAGTCAGTAAGTATATTGTGAGCGTGTAAAAACTTATATACTTGCTTGTATATAACTTTTTCAAACATTTAGAAAATACAAAAATGGTGCTTCCGTAATCACAAAAGTCAATTTTGTCACCTTTTTTTGTAAAAAAAATAACTTTGCCTGTTTGCATCGCAGCTGAAAATGCCGTGGCTAGCAGACATAAGTTAAAATGTGTGTTAGCTAATCAGTACATTCGAAACTCCGGAAAACACTCCCTGGGCTGGCAACAATGGTCAAGAAAAATAAAGTTGACTGCGCTTAACAGGGTCAAAGCGGTCCTTTCGCACAACGCAGTGCTGATGTGTCTTGATTGTTGTGTCGGATCACGTTGCTTCATCGAAGGCGATATGTATCAGGCTGCAGACCACCTCATTTTCATCGTCATGAAAGATCTTTTCTCGCCAAACAATGGAACTATTGGTGCTGCGCGCGCAAACATCCAGCCTGTTCGGCGAACCACATCAAATTTATTTCATGTCGAAGAACCTTTCTAGTGAGCTTGGTATTGAAAAAGGCAACTGCCCATGTGCAGCGGGCTTTTCCGAGAGCTGCTAGCACTTTTGGGCTGCGTTGCTACACTGCTACAGGCCAGGCCTTAAAAGCTTTTGAGGTAGCTACGCTGTGACACATGCCGCCGATTGCATGCATTCCATTGAGTTCTGTTGTCCCGTCGAAAACTAAATAGGCATGCCATTCACTTGTCAAAGAATGAAGCTTTGCCTAGGCCAGTGTATTTTGAGACGGGCGAACGATAGTTTCGATTGCAATACGAGTGCTCCTGTTTGTTAATTCACGATCCATGTTATTAATTTTCTAATGAAGAAGACCGTGTGCTTCGAATACTCGCTTGTTCGTGTCACCACGCACACGACGCACGTAAAGTCCGTTTAGATGCACTCTATGAATACACAAACATGCTATACTATATACACACGAATATAGGTACACGAACACTCGCTCGCTGGATTCCGTGCCGACTGGTTGTGCCCTCGCGATCTCCGACGTCAGCGTAGCTCTGGCCGACTGGTCTGGCCCTACATCATCTCCTGACGCTGATTTCCGATGACAGCGTAGCTCTAACCTACTGGACTTGCCATACGCCATCTCCTGACGCCGACAAGAGCTCTCGCATGTGATGCCCCGTCCTCGGACTCCAGTGACCGTGCTTCCATCTTTCCTATCTCTCCTTTCCCCTCATATGTCCTCACTTGCTGGCTTAGCGCATCTCTCTTTCTCTCCCTCTACACCTTTATTCCTATCCTTTCAATCCTTTCTCATCCCCATCCCCTGTGAGCTACTGTTTAGGTGTCGCACTATGATGCAGACAGTTACGGGGCTCACTTTTCTCTTCTTTTCCCTCTTAGAACCAATTTAGTACACGCACACTACACACGCACTGCCCTCGATCACGAGTTTGTGTGCGTATGTATACACCCAAGGATTACAGTTGCCGAGTTTGAGAATGAGCAGCACTATATATACAACATGCACACAAAGCAAGTATATGCGAAAAAATAGTCGCACACGTAGCACGACAAATTTCTTAAAGAACTAGCTTATATAAACGAAACTATACTCCATGCCTAAAGCCAAACAATGAGGAGAATTAAGTCGTCGCAATCGATTTGATAAGAACAGGCTACCATAGTGTCCGCCACCCTCTTTTCAAGTCATAAGTTTCCGATTTGCTCCGTTCTACGTCACGCGTCGTCTGCATCCTTCCAGAAGTAGGAGAACAATATGCGTTGCCATCTTTCCCCGCCATGCAACGCATTTTAGAACACTTCAATGGTCTTTAGACATCGCTTTTAGTCTATCGCGGGCTTGCACATGCGACATGGTAAAAATTGGGAACTGTGCGGGCACTTCTCATTTCGCGCAACCTGGTAACGTATCTCCTTTCAAAGTTGACCTCGTCAGCGCCGTTTTCAGGCGCGGCCGCTAGGTGGCGAGCGCTTCGTTGGAGTAACAAATTAGAGTGGTTCCAGGCTTGCTGTTCAGACTGGATGGGTCTTTTTTTTTACCAAGAAGCGCGCAATGCCTGCGCCCTGCGTCACTTTATAAGAGATAAGTCAACATGTTTGTTCTGTTTGTTACAATATCATGTTTTCTATTTTGGAGTTTACTTGGTTTCTGCGCATCGGTTTGGTGTACTTCCACCACTTAAGCAAATAAAATTTCTCATTAGGCTGTTTGGCATGCTTGTGCGTGCATTATACTTGTGGTGTTTTGAAGTTCGCCGTAGGTGTCTTTTAAACAATATCGGTCGCGCTGAATTTTCATGTATTTTGCACCAAATTCGACAATTTACATTTCCCAATTCTTAAATAATGGTAGTTTTTCGGCGCTGGCGTCCTATAAAAGAACAGCAAAAAATTCTGCTGGTAAGTGTGACAGAATTAGGTCAAAAGTTGAAAAAGGTGTCGGAACTTTTCTTACTACACCTGCACAAGAATAGGCAGTAAATTTTTGTCGCCGTATGCAAAACAAGATGGCGTAACGTAATAATGGTAACTCTTCACAACCAAATAAATATTTATATTTTACTAGATAACTAAAATAACACATATATCAGTAGCTACGTTATTTCTTTTTCATGTTCTTTGCAAGATGTTGATCCTGCTATTTACCAAGTAGGCCTTCCCTAACACTAACGTATCGCCCGAAGCAGGGCGTAGCAGTTGTCAGACCCCTGAACGCATTCAGGCCAATCCAGATGTGTAGCTCTTTCAAAACCCCCATATTTCTTGTTATACTAGTTGAGAAAACTACAATATTTAGGTAATATGTGAGGGGTATCTAATATCGAGATAGTGCGTTATGAATTAAATTTCGTTTAACGAAATATAATAATGTTGCATATATAATGGAGCTAAAAGAGGACGACGATGAAGTGCAGTTCAATCAGCTTGCCTTTACATACTGCATCACTGTAGTGAGAGTGAATCTCTGGAGTTCTTGTTTTTGACATGCAGAAGATTTAAAAGTCAGAGAAAAATACTAGAAGAACCCCTACGAGAGTTGGACTTAAACTTGTCCTTCCGTTAATTCTTTCCAATTTTTCCTTTGGCGCGATCACATTTTGTTTTAGCCACAGGGGTGCTTCGAACGCTGTTACAAAATTTTTCATGAGACTCTAAAAGAATGAACTGCTGAACGTAGCTAAATTCAGTTGTTTGAGGCACAGACTTTTTTGCGTTTAATAAGTGATTACTTTCAAAGGATTTTTTTGAAGTCCTACGAGTTTCATTAATCACCTGATATATCTAATAAATTCTACTCTTTTCTTCGAGAAGTGAATTAGTTTAATAAGCCAGGCACCATACAATTCACAGCCTATCTCCCCGAGTGGGTTGTGCCAAGCTGTTGAGGAACCAACCAACCAACCTTACAAACATGGACGGAATTAATTACGCCACTGCACAACACAATTCGCCTATTTTGTTATATGGTTGGATCTTGGAAAATGTTGAATAGTTAGACGGTGGTTATTAATATGCAATAAAGAGCTGTGTATCACAAGCGCAAAGATTTGATATTGAACAATTTAGGTGCTGTAACTATTACGTGGTTGCAGTATGTTGGTTTTAAACAATTGTTTGCACTAATAGAGCAAAAACGACAATAATAAGTAGATGTATTTACCATCAGCATATTTCTCTTGATACCCACGAAGCCTTGTTTTACAATATCTAGAACATGACGCCATTTTCCTTGTATACTGCTGGGATACTCAGAAAAAATATTTTCGTGCTCTTTAGGATAAAGTAACACCAAATCAATGAGAAATAAAGTTTCGTCGCGGTTGAAAAAAATATGGCCTAAAATAAAAACTCTATACCTAACCAGCGACAGTTGTAATTACTACTGCCGGTATTGTTCATGCTTATTGATGATCCCACTCTGCTTGGGCCTGCACAACTCGTACATAAAAATAAAGATATTACTTTGAACAAATACTTGAGAAACAAAAGCTAGGAAGTTTGAAGACCAGGCGCTGACCCTTTAAACTTTCTACCTATTCTTCCGGTAGTTTCTAGCTTTTGTTAGCACTAAAATGATTCCTTTTGGCATCAACAAACTCGGCAGATTACAAATCTTATCAAAGTATATTAATTTCGGCCACTTGAGCTCGAATTGCTGCGATTGCACGCAAAAAAGCACACATCTGCTGTGTTCATACACCATGATAATCAGACCATGCAGAGAAATCAGCAACGCGTACAGCTTAAAAAAGAAATGCATACCAGCTTTCAATATCACACCATGGTTACATCGTGTGGTGAACGCATCGTTCCCTCCACATGTTCATGGCCATGGCTTTCCTCGTTGTTCCACAGCACGGTTGTACAAACTAAGATTGGGCTCTGTGCTGATGCGTGAATGATTACACCGTCAAGGACGTGTGAACAGTTCGTTGTGCACAGCATGTGGCTCCTGCAAAACACTTGAGCATCTCGTGGTGCACTATCCCACACTTGCTACACACGGGCTTTGCTGATTAAGGAATATAAATTGCTAGGACATCAATGCACGACCCCAGACGACTACCTCTTTCTGAGAGCTTGTGCTTTCCGATGTGACCAGGCCCACCGATCTCTCCTTACATTTATGAACCAAATGGACCTGGTCACCCATTTGTAGACGGTTTTTTATTATGTCTGTATTTTTTAACTTATACTTGTGTAAGTATTCGTCATTTTTTCTTTGCTTCCTTCTCTTTATTCCTCAAATTCCCCTCTTAACTTTGTTTCCCCGGCTTTTTCCCTCCTCCATGAGCAAGCATTGTGCCCCTCCAGGTGGCAGCTGCCAGCTTGCTTTCTCCCTTTTTCCTAAGTGTCCTTGTGTATCTATGTATGCAAATAAATAAATAAATGTACACATAAATCAGGTACCTAATTTGTGAATACCCAGAAGACGTAATCAATAGAAGCCTGTCCCTATTCACCAGAAAAAACACTGCTTACCTTGCTTTTGTATGTTAACTGCACTTTTCCTTAATGAAACAAAGTTTTTGCGCACGAACACGCTCCCAGTGTCATTTCGCTTCACTTTCTCTATAAGGCAATGTTCAGTTGATAATATGTGACCGGGCGGGGCCTCTCTTTGGTCACAATGTAATATTTCTAGGTACGAAGCATCTTTTTGACTCACGTGGGTAACGCCGTAAGCACGTTATAGTATGAACGCACCGCAGCACGTTGCCCTCGCCGCAGGCCTTGGAGCGGTGCCAAGGAAGTCTAGTCGCAGCTGCGCGTTGACGTCTCTCTCTTTCTCAGCAGCTCCCGGCTCTCCACCCACTTGCAACACACTTCTCTCTCGCTTCACCCTCTCCACCACCCGCAACGCTCGACCGCACGTTGAGTGGAAACACTCTTTTGGCTCGTTTATCTGGGATAAAATTTACAAGAAACCCAACCCGCTTCCTCTGTCCTTGCATTTCAAACAAACGTACAAAAAAAACGGTACACCGAGTTTCCTTCAAACCGTTCTTCCAGCGCTCTAATTGGCGTCCGTTTTAAACGAGTCAACACCGTGCACACCGCTGCAGCTTCGCACCCTATCGGGGTGCCCATCGGCAACATGGTCTATCATTTTCGGAAGAGTTTAAATGGTTTCTATAGCGCTAAAAAGCCAAGCATTGGTTTGGGAAGGTACGGCTGGAATCGACACAAGACACACTGCAAGGGAGCAAAGACAAACTGCACCCGAAGGAACACGCTATATACACTAGAAAATATTCATCACGGAGGTTTTATTCTGTGTGTGAAGCGAGCTTTCAAAAGACGTCGGGCATTTTTTTTGTTTTTGCTCTTCAGCGTACGTACACCACAGTACCAAGTGCGCCAAGATTAGCCATGCAGCTGTGCGTTACTGATTTCTTTAAAGTTTGCATGACCATATGGGTCACTGAAAAAAAACACATCAAATTTGGAGTGCAAAAAACTCAAGTGTGCTCAGATTCTGATCATTCGTATCGTAATTGAAATGGCTGAGAAAAAGTGCTTTTCGAGCTATTTTCCATAAATTCTGCCCATACAACAGGGTTAACTGTGAGTGCTACCATGCTGATATGAAAAGAATTTAGTACACTTGTTCACCTTACTTTCAAGGCATGGTCTGAGGCATCGTAGCAATAAGGAACTGTCACAGAAAGCCGATTACAAGACTCGCTGTTAAACAAGCCACTTCTTTTGTAGCGCTCGTGCCATTTCACGTGATGCATGCCCATTCATATAAGAGAAATTAAACAACCCGTAGAACACCGTTTAGTAAAAGCAGGTTGAGGGTGTCAAAAGCCTCTCGGCAGTGTCACATATGGCTCTGACCACCCACCAAAGTGTCTCTCGATTTCCCTAGCGAAAGCTAGGCATAGTCTGTCGTTTCCTCTCTTCGCCACTACCTGTACGCACAGGGGCAATCCATCCGTCGACATCATAACAGGACACACCGTAACGGGCACCTTGAATAGATTGAACAGGGCTGTCATGCCCGGCGAATCGAAGAACATCAAGTCCTGGTTATGAAACGGGGCAGATTTTGTGGCCGCTGGCAGTAGGAGAACTCCGTCGTCGCCGAGAGTCTCCTCGAAGCGGTCGCGGGCGCTTTCGACGGAGGTGACGCAGGCTTGCGCATTCTGCTCCGAACAGAAGCTGAAAAGCCGCGTCATGTTAGATAACGCCATCGCGGCGAGTGTGTGATGGTTAGATCCCACAAGGAAGCGGATCAGTTCATTTACAGTGTTGAAACCACCGGGCCTGAACATCTCTGCCAAAGGCTTGGGCTCCTTGGCAGCGACGAACTTCAACCACGTGACTGTCATGAACCGCACCTCTGGTATGTGGAGTCGCTTTGGTTCGATCCCATGAGCGGTCTTCAGGTACTCAGTCACCTGCGCAGAGCCATGAACACGCGCATGATTTTCTAGCGCAAGTCTAGCAACACCAGAACCATGCGTCGCAGACTTTCCTGCCTTTTGCCTGCTTCTCCAACGTACATTCCCATCTGGCCAGAGGAGCGAAATGAAAGTACTAAAACAGATAAGGTGGACGTGCGTGTATGCGAGGTAATCGGTGTCTATGTGTGCAGGATGTATGTGAATCACACTGTTTTAGATGCGGAAGCATCTTATACTCGCGCCTTGTAGTGCGCCGTCCGCACCGTCCGCACCGCTTCTCGAACATTCGACAGCTGACGCGCGCGCATGCGCCGTCGCGCCGTCGCCCACCATCTGTGCGGCGCGCGCTTCTCCTTCGAGAACATTCGACAGCTGACAGCGCATGCGCCGTCACGCCGTCGCCATCTGTGCCGCGCGCGCGCTTCTCCTTCGAGAACATTCAACAGCTGACAGTGCATGCGCCGTCGCGCTGTATATATACTCAAGGTCGGCGCTCGCTCGCTCAGTTGCCGCTCGTCGGTTGGTTTGTACGGCGCGTCGACGTCCAAGGTCGCGGTGAAATGAATTCCAACGAATCCACAAACACAATGATCGACGTCCCTTCGACCAGCGCCATCCTTTCGCATACGTGTGTACGTGTTCACTCATTTAACACCCCCTCCTACAACCACGTTAACCAATTTAGCCATCGACCCAAGTAAGTCGCAATTTAACACCCCATTTGACAACCACGTTAACCAATTTAGCCATCGACCCAAGTAAGTCGCACTTTAACACCCCGTTAACCAATTATATGCTCCGCATCCTCCTCAGTGTTCCCCCGAGGGAAGCTGCGGGCAATTTTTTTGTTCAAATACAATGACTCAATGTGTCTGCGTGAAATATTTTATGATAGTACAGACCCGCCTAAGTGCTCTTGTAGCCTCAGTGGTCACACGGCTGATGTACGAGCTTCCTTCCGTGTCCATGTAATGCACCTTCAGATGCTTGAGATTCACCTGAAAGACAAAAGAAAAGACAGTCTTCATTGGTGTTACAAAATTTCACCTCACGCATAAAGTAGGTATGACACAAAATATTTAAGGGGATACATATTTCTAAATAGACCTGTGTGAACTCTCATGCATGATCTACAAAATATTGTGACGGGGCGAGGTCTAGGCTTATAAGATCGCGTCCACCGAGAATCGGCAGCCGAACAAGATGTCTGGGTTGCCTCTCGCGCAAGCGCCTAACGCACAGGCGCCTTCTTCATCTTCGCAAAGTGCCAGGCATGCTCCTGTCGATGATGCACCGTAACATCACTCCCCTGCGGCGGAAGCGCCGTCACGGCGCATAGTACGGCGGCGACGAACGAGGAGGGTGATACAGTTTGAGTCTGGAAACGTGCCCAACGTCTGTCTGGAGAGAAGGGGTCGAAGAGGCATTGTTTAGGGGTGCGATCTCTAGCTCACGTCACTAAGTTGTCGTAACACTTTGCAGGGGCCATGGTAGTGTGATAGTAGCTTCTCTGATAAGCCGACTTGGTGGTTTGGTGTCCCGAGGAGTACCAGAGACCCCGGCGAGAAGTGCACGCTTTGGTGGCGACTGTCATAGCGGACTTTTTGGTGCACTTGCGACAAGTGCAGCCGATCATGGGCAAGCTGACGGGCTGCATGGGCTCGAGAAACGACATCGCTGGCGTACGCGGTAGACAAGGGGGCAGCCGAAGAAAGAAGCGTGTCAATATGTAATGCTGAATGTCGGCCTAATAGCAAATAAAACGGCAAATAACTAGCTGTGTCGAGCCGTGAAGAATTGTACGCGAACGTGACAAAGGGAAGTGCTTTGTCTCAGTCCCGGTGATCTGGCGAAACGTACATTGACAGCATCTGCGTCAGCGTTCGGTTCAGATGCTCCGTCCATCCATTTGTCTCTGGATGATAAGCGGTGGTAAGCTTGTGCTCAGTGGAGCAGGCGCAGAAAACGTCATCCACAACACGTGAAAGAAAGTACCTTCCTCGATCAGTAAGCAGCTGCCGCGGGGCAGCTGCTTACTGATCGAGGAAGGTACTTTCTTCCTACTGATCGAGGAAGGTGATGAAGAATGACTTCACACAAGAGAAAGTCAGCGACGTCAGTGGAACAACTTGTCGGCAGTGCTTTAGTGATGGTAAAGCGTGTGGCGTAGTCTGTGGCGACTGCAAACCATTTATTTCCGGAGGTGGATGTAGGAAACGGGCCCAACAGGTCAAGGCCAACACGGAAGAATGGTTCCGTCGGTATGTCAATGGGCTCTAGGAAGCCAGACGGTAGCACAGAGGGGCACTTGCGGCGTTGGCAGCGGTCGCAAGCAGGGACGTAGCGAACCACAGAACGATACAGTCCGAGCCAGAAAAAGCGACGTCGCACACGATCGTAGGTACGAGAGACACCTAGGTGACCAGCTGTAGGTACGTCATGTGGTTGTTCGAGAACGGTGGTACACAGGTGATGGGGAAGCACGAGTAGTTATTCTGGGCCATCAGCGTTGAAGCTGCGACGGTATAGAATGTTGTCGTGCAGTTCAAACAGGCGAACGGAAGGGTCTGTTGGAGCAGAGGTCAGACGCTCGATGATGGAGAGTAATGACGGGTCACGTCGATGTTCGGTGGAGATATCACAAAAAGCGTTGATGGAAAGAAAGCAGGGGTCTGATTCAAGGTCTGTCAAGTCGGGCGTTTTAACCGGATAACGTGACAAACAGTCTGCGTCTGTGTGCAGGCGTCCCGACTTGTAGTGGACCACGAACGAGTATTCTCGCAGACGGAGCGCCCAGCGACCGAGACGTCCAGATGTATCCTTTAGCGATGACAGCCAGCAAAGAACGTGAGGGTCCGTAACAACGGAAAAAGTTCGGCCATACAGGTAAGGCCTGAATTTCGCCACGGCCCACACTAAAGCTAGACATTCACGCTCAGTGATGGAGAACTGTTCGGCAGGTGAAAGAAGACGTCTGGCGTAAGAAATCACGCCGTCCTTCCCGTGCTGTCGTTGGCCAAGGACCGCTCCAATTCCATTGCCACTGGCATCGGTGCAAAGCTCTGTAGGTGATGCAGGGTCGAAATGGGCCAGTATTGGTGGCGTAGTCAGCAGCTGGATAAGAGCCGAAAAGGCGTCCGCTTGCTCTATGACCCATGAGAAGGGAACGTCCTTCTTTAAGAGATCAGTAAGCGGTCGAGCGATGTCGGCGAAGTAGCGGACAAATTGACGAAAATAGGAACATAGCCCTACAAAACTTCGGACGTCCTTGGTTGAGCGTGGTTCAGTAAATTATTGTACTGCTCGCACCTTTTCGGGATCTGGTTAAACACCATCGGCACTGACAAGGTGGCCGAGTATGGTGATTTGGCGACGTCCGAAATGGCATTTTGCAGAATTGAGCTGGAGAGCAGCTCTTCGAAAAACATCCACAATGGCTGACAGGCGTGTTATATGGCTGTCAAAGGTAGGTGAAAAGACGATGACATCGTCCAAGTAACATAAGCAGATGGACCACTTATATCCTCGAAGAAGGGAGTCCATCATGCGCTTGAAAGTTGCCGGCGCATTACACAGTCCAAACGGCATGACGTTGAACTGGTAGAGGCCATCGGGCATAACGAAAGCGGTTTATTCATGATCCATGGGGTCGACGAAAATTTGCCAATAGCCGGACGGAAGGTCGATAGACGAAAAGTATTGGACACCAAGGAGGCAATCGAGGGCGTCATCAATCCGAGGCAAAAGGTAGACATCTTTGTGGGTCATTTTGTTTAAATGGCGATAATCCTCGCAAAAGTGTCAGCTGCCATGCTTCTTCTCAACGAGCACGAATGGGGAGGCCCAGGGGCTGGATGATGGTTCTATTACGCCTCTAGTAATCATTTTGTACACTTCATTCTGAATTACTTGGCGTTCCTTGTGAGATACGCGATATGGACGCCGCCGTATAAGACTAGCATCACCAGCGTTGAACTGGTGAGTCACTGCAGTTGTTTGGCTGAGAGGGCAGTGGTAAAAGTCGAAAACGTCTCTATATAATGTTAGAAAACTACGGAGGCTGGCAGCTTGCGCTGCAGTGAGGTCGGGAGCAATCACCTTGTTAATGTCATCTGCAGGCAGGGTGTAATTGCGGCCAAGACAGGGGGATATAGTATCGGTGTCCAAACCAGTAACGTTGCAGCTGTCAAGTGGAGATAGGGTGGCCGAAGACATGTCTTGCGGAATAACTTGAGTGAAGACACTCGGGTTGAGTAGTGGTAAAACCACTGTATTATTAGCAATGGCGACAACAGTGTGAGCAAGTGCGACGTTTCGGGCCATCAGTACGTCGACTATAGGAGTGACGAGGTAGTCACCATCGGGCACATGACGTGAGGACGACAAAGTTACATATGTAGCAGCTTGCGGAGGCAAGCGGACGTGGTGACGAGAGCATAAACGGGGAGAATAGTCAGCTGGAAAATCGGTAAACGGCGGCAGTTCAAGCTGAAGAGCACCAGTGGCACAATCAATGAGCGCAGAATGACGTGACAGGAAGTCCAAACCAAGTATTAGGTCATGAGGGCACATTTCAGTGACGGCAAACTGAACTAATGTAGGATGACCGGCAATGGACACACGGGCCGTGCACATCCCTTGAACATTATGGGCCCTCTAATTAGCGACACGAAGTGTGCGGGAAGCGGCAGGCGTGAGCACTTTATGTAGGCGTCAGCGAAGGTTCGCGCTCATTACAGAAATGTGTGCTCCAGTATCTATAAGGGCAGAAATAGCCACACCGTCAACGTCAACGTCTAACAAACTTTGTCTCGTCGGAAGCGTCAAGAGAGGATTTGTGGAGCGAGTTGAAAATGCAGCGTCACCTCCGGGTGCTGCACCGTTTGGTTTTCCGGGTAGGCAGGAGCGGGGTTGAATGGGGACGACGGCCTGTAAGTCTGCGGTGAGCGAGACGACTGGCAACGTCCTGGAGGCGAACGTGACTGACGACCATGCGGGGACGGAGATCGGCTGTTGAATCTTCTGTAGTTGTTTGGCGGAGAAGGCTGCGTGGCAGATGCGAAGCGGGTGCTGTCCTGTCGATAGTGAGTTTGAGATGAAGTCCGAGGTGGCGAGGACCAGTGGTAATTGCAGTAACGGACGACATGACCAATACGGTGGCAATGAAAACAAATTCGTCAATTGTCGGCGGTTCTCCACGTAGCAGGATCGCGAGATCGGGCCGTAAACTGCTGCTCGTGATAGGAGGGGGGTGGATGCCATGGAGCTCGCTGTGGGCTGGGCAAAGCGCACACCGAGGGAATACCTATGCTGGCGAGCTCTTGGCGGACGATGGCTTGAACCATGTTAGCAGTGAGTGGGGTCGTGTCACTTGAAGCGGTGTGAGCCGTTCGCGCCGTACAAATCGGGTCACCTGATCCGATGAATCTAGAGGTGGCGGCTGTGTTCTTGCACGGTCTTCCAAAGACGACGTTACAGCCGTATTCGGAAGGCGCGCAAACACGCTGTTAATCCACCGGCTCTTCGTTTGCTCAAAGCGCCGACATTCTTTTATAATGGCGTCCACTGTAGAAAACTTTTTGCAGGTGAGGAGGTTTAGTGCGTCATCCGCAATCCCCTAAAGAATATGTCCGACCTTGTCAGCTTCCGGCATCTCGGCATTGGCTTTGCGACACAACGATAACACATCTTCTATATAGGAGACGTAAGACTCGGTCGAGGTCTGCGCCCGAGACACGAGCATTTTGTTCGCGGCCATTTTTCTTCCAATCGGGTTTCACAACAGGTCCAACATTTTCTCCCTGCACACTGCCCAACTCCCGAGTTCTGTTTCATGGTTCTCATACCACGATTTGGCGGTTTCCCTAAGATAGAATAACAGGTTCACCAGCATAAGAGTCGGGCCTCATCGGTATCGAGTACTCACACGTTCGTACTCTGCCAGCCAATCTTCAACGTCAACTTCATCTGGATCACCGGACCCGCTAAGCGTGCCAGGATCCCGCGGGTGTTCGAGCACGAAGGTTGTGGTCGCATAAAGAGATGTAGTTACCGCATTATCTCCAGCCGCAGGAACGCCAGGAGCAGATGCAGACGCCGTACTTTACGTCATCTTTGTGGAATGACACTTCAAACGACGGCCGCTGCAAAGTTCCGTTGCGAGGCGGTTACCCAGCACTTCCACCAAATGTGACGGGGCGAGATCTAGACTTAGAGGATCACGGCCACCGAGAATCGGCAGCCGAACAAGATGTCTGAGTTGCCTCTCGCGCAAGCGCCTATCGCACAGGCGTCTTCTTCATCTTCGCAAAATGCCGCGCTTGCTCCTGTCGATGATGCACCATAACAATATGAACAAATAAAGTAGCCTAGAACATATCTAAGTCCTACTTCTAAAGTGCGTGTTTTTAAAGGCACCACCTCCGAGCATCGACAACACTTTGTATTAGGGCGAACTCCGAACAACCCTCTGCACCACGAGTTCGGGCTGCCTGTCATGGTTTTTGCGGGAGCTTTCTTGTAGGAGACTTTGTAATAGAAAGATGAAGTGCGGTTTATGTAGAAAGAGGAAGCGTGGGTTTAAGTTCACATGAAGCCCCGCTGGATGTCTCCTTCCTCGGCGCTCTCTAAAACAGAAACTGGGACTTGGTGCAACTAAATGTCTCAAAATGAAAAAGAAAACCCTGCGCACTTGAGTCAAACGTACACGAGGTTTTTAGCCCTAACAAGTTTGTGGTTAGCTGCTTGTGACACGGAAGAAAGAATTTGTAAAATTTTGTGATTAGCACTCATTTATTCAGCCCATTGATGTAAGGTATTGCTTTCGCATGTATAGAAGAAAGGTAAGAAAGCTGACTGTGTGAATGTGCAACTTTTCAAGCCATCGTACTTCTTTTTTCTAGATCGTTCACGAGTTGGGAACATTTTTTGGCCATCATTGCCTCTTGCATCCTAAAACACTACATCTCCCACTTACCAATACTTTCATTGAATTGCTTAAAAATAAGTAGTATTTGAAATAGCGTGTAAGATAATTATGGGAAAGCGTGAGGAACTGTAACTCTCCAACAATCTTATTCACTGCCTTTAAACAGACCTAACTATATATCGGATCCCCCTGGCGTATAGTGAAAAAAAGTGAATGACTTTGCGTCTCCTTGTATACGTTTTATCGCAGCGAGCAAAACCAAGGTTGGCACAGTGATCTCTCTGTATACTCCAAAAAAGTTAATTAGCTCTCAAGTTGCAGTCATGGGTCGCATCCAGAGAGTGATGCTCTCTCTGTTCATGCTC
This sequence comes from Rhipicephalus annulatus, assembly GCA_013436015.1. Taxonomy (NCBI): domain Eukaryota; kingdom Metazoa; phylum Arthropoda; class Arachnida; order Ixodida; family Ixodidae; genus Rhipicephalus; species Rhipicephalus annulatus. The sequence continues at coordinate 95,613 of WOVY01013429.1, forward strand.
GCGTATCTAGTATTTCCATGCAGTATCTCTAAATACAGTGTTTAACGCTTCTAAAAAATTTCTTTATTTTTAGGTTGGGATTCCGTCAAACGCTCACGCACCTTTTCGTTTAGTTTGAGCCTATTGGCCGCATATTTTGCCAGGACGATTGAGCATCAGTGACACGTCTTCCGCAAACCGGCACATGGGTCCCACGCAGTTGTACTGCTCCAGATTCTCTCCGACATCTGGAAGCAGGCCAGTGTTGGGCACCACACCTTAGAATTGTGATAAAGAAATCAACAGTCAACAAAACAACGACACAGGGTCAATATTATAAGTTTAAAAATTGAAATAATCCCAAATTACACCGAAATCTAAGGAAGAGAGCGCTTGCACCCACCTGCCTTTTTAATGTGTGAATGCAGAGAAAAGAGGGTAAAATCTTCTTTTCGTAAACTTTTTTCTTATAAATCTCACCGGAAGTGGCCTTATGGGCGAAGACCCCGCAGTAGGCTGCCGGTACTCGAACGCTACCCGCGAGATCCGTGCCTATGCCCATCAGGGAGCCAGCTGCGGCTAGGAGGCTTCCCTCTCCACCTGCGTGTCACACAAAGAAAGTGTTCAAGACATCAACGCAATATCAGTTATTGTGGCAAGCTCTTCTGCATTCTGTATTATGCCTACACTGGGACCTACGTATTCTCCTTTTCAGTAATGTAACATTTTAAAATTACTGTTAAGAAACCTCGACGACATTAACCTAATAGATAAACTTCAATGTCACTCATATACAACCATCACGTTCTAACACAAATATACTATGGTCCTGCTTTTTTCCTCCTCTTTTCCTGCCTTCCTTCACCTCGGTTCTTTTTCTTCTCAATCACCTTCCCCTATAATCGATAACATGTAAATGTCTTTATATACAGTTGCATGATTCTCCGTTTTTCATTAAAAAGATTTCTCTCTTTTTTTGGAGGAGGAGTGTATCCGTTTCTTGCTGGAAACGATGGTCGACGTAACGGTTTATATACATTCTGAAAGTCATGGAAGACGGCTAATAGGTCTCTTTCAGTTTTGGTTTAATGCTGTAAAGTTACGCTGTAGTCGTTATGCCAAGTAAATATACGCATCTCCAGATGTATTTTTTTCGTCATTCTGTCCACCCACCACTGCTTCCACCAGGGCTTCGGCGCGTGTCGTAAGGGTTCCGTGTGCAACCGTCCACCGGGTTCATCGAGTCGCCCCACATGCACAGCTCGGGCACATTGGTCAGTGCCAGCGGGATGGCACCAGCTGCCCGAAGCAGCGCCACACTTGGCGCGTCCTCCGTGGCACGCCGCCCGTGCCAGAACAATGAGCCGGCGTCCTGGCGCAAACCTGCAAGGCGAGACGTTGTGACATGGTTTCAAAGTTCAGCGTGAGTACTCACAATGAAAGAATGCCAGCAGTTGGTATCTATATATATATAGTGAAGTTCCTTGCAAATATTTGTTTCTCATCATTGCCCTATCTATGGACAACGTTGCTGTAAGTTAATTTCTCCTTACGCACAGTTTGGTTTCAAACGTGAAGCTGTGCGATCAAGTAGATTAACTGCTTTGCGTAATAGGACGTTGCAATTCAGCTATCACTGCAAGGACCACTGAACAGAATCCTTGAGGTATGACCAGCCGAGCAGCTACACGCACGACTCGAATTACCTTCTGACACCCAGCGGACTACCAACACACGTGTACAGGACACAGAGACTAGGAAGGCAAACGAAAGTCCCGCTTCATCCCAAACTCTACAAGTGGCAGGCGAGCTACTGCCGCCCAATGCAAACACCTACTCAGCCTCACATAAACTCTACAGAATATTTCGCTAAGAATAGAGAGACAAATGTTCGTGGTATACGGCTCAACCTTGTCACTCGAGCACATAACATGCCAGTGAACACAGCGCCTGACTGAAGCCATCTGGCCGCTAATTACATACATAAAATGGTCGTATAGGAGTTGGGACTCTCTGAGATAGGCTTGGGAAACGAATTCGTGACCCTCGACTACACCCCCTGAGCCGTAATTGGATGTGGGGCCTGCATGGGGCGCTCCTCTCACAGTTATCAGGGACCCTTATGTTTATTTACCTTTTGGTTATATATCTCTTCCACTCTGTTTGGTGCCATTTCTAAAATGGTTTGTATCCCTCAGTACCGCTATAAATGACGGAAAGGGGGATGATAGCTAACCGCCAGAGAGTTTCCCTTCACAGTATTTATATAGATGGTTTTCACGACACTGTGAAAGTAGCGTACTTTTTCGGCTTTTGTTTCTTAGTACACTATCAGTCGGATGCCGCATAACGAACGGTATATAGGCAGTGCGCTCTTGCGTATACTATGAACCATTTAGGCCAAGGAATAAGGAACCATAATTTGTGTTTTCTTAGCTGTAGTGTGATAATGCGAACTTAAATTGAAAATAATGCAAATTGACGAAAAATCACCCTTATCATCGGTGGCATCCAAACACACAGTTTCCAAATTGCGCTGCCGTCACTGCACCCCTTGAGCTATACATGAAGGGCTCCTCGGTCCATATTTGGTAAGTTATTTATGAGGTTTGCTACCTGGGAGTGTTTCCCACGATGTGTGTGAGATGAGACTTTAGGACTGGCTCAACCGAAAAACTGAAAAGATTCGCACTAATATATGGCAAGCGACAAGAACACTATGAATGGACGCCACCGACAAAGCAGGGGAGGGTCGCACGCTGAATATATTTACATAAATGTTCAAAGGTTGTTAAATCTTTGGGCAAGAGCAATCGTGTAATTTTCAAACTTGCTAGTATACATTGGGGCACAATCTTACGGAGCTCGGCTGCTGACCCAAAGGGCAGGGGTGCGATTTCCGCCATGGTGGTTGCATTTCAATGGAGGCGAAATGGTAGAGGCACGTGTGTACTGTGTGGTGTCACTGCATGCCAAAGAACACCAGATGGTAAAAATTTCCGAACTCCTCTACTACGGCGTCTGTCATAATCATATGGTTGCTTTGGGACGTAAAAACCCAGATATTATTACTACTGGGCGCTGTAAAGACGTTGCTAAAGGAATAGCAGTCGCGCATTCGCGCAAAAAATGTTTCGAGGCGTGGTAAGATGGTCATAAGTGATCTATTGAAAAAAAATAGGTGTGAAATTTTCGTGTGAATTCTCATTCAAGTTTAATAGCTTGAGCAAACAGGATATAGTAAAAAAATGGTTGCTTCGAGGGTTGGTACAACATAATTCAGGTAATATTAGTGCCGAAAACGGAGGACAAGAAGAAGAAGCAGACAGACCGTGGCACTGTGCCAGACAGACTGGTCGACATTTCGCTAAGAGGACACATGTTTGCGTTTTATAAAGCTAGGTACTCTTAGTGAAACGCCGGCAACCTGCCTTAGACACTTTATCCTGTTTGTTCAACCTATCCCACACCATATTTCCATCTGTCGGCTTCCATCTTGAGTTTTCTTTACCCTAATTCTTGTGTATGCCATAACACAAAAGAAATGTCACTCTTCAAGTCTGCCGTATCTAATTCGCAACCATTCCTCGTATTCTTAGACGATTAGTTGTGCTGAAGTGTACTTTGTCAAAGTTTGTGGTGGTACTAAAAGATCACTAGGTGGCACGTTCTTAACAAGCCTGGAATTGAGATTGTCAGTACTATGCACGAACAGCAGTACCATATTTTTTCACTGGTGAGTCTGGCATTCGCCGTATAACATGTTGGGCACATTACCTTGCACGGCGATGCTGTTCTTGACAGTGAAAGGCAGCCCCAGTAGAGGCTTTTCGTTGCTCATTTGGCTCTCGCTCATGGTTCGCGATGCCACCAGTCTGTCTACCTCTTCGGCATCTTTGAGAGCCTCTTCGAACCTTTCCTCGACGACAGCGTTGATGATGGGCTGCACTTCCCGGATGCGTCGGATGTAGGCTGATATGAGGTCCAAGCTTTTTAACTACAAGAATTAAACAGAAAAATTTCAAAGGTTATCTCAGTTCTGCGCCACTTTTTAAAGGTCTTATACGTCGCATGTAAACAGAACCTAGAACTAAAGGGCGTTGAACAGGACCTTGAAGTTAAGCTGCGCCCTCACTCCGTATTCGCGGAGTTAAAGCGTGAACACCACTTGACCCCACGTGTAGCGCGTACGCTTTAATCTTGTAACATTTCTGACTAAAACATAAAGAACCAATGGCAAGCTGATATTTTCAAGATATAAGGTGCATGGTAAATTGGTCGCATCGGAAGCCTTTCTTCTGCGAATTATCTTAGACAAACGCAGAATGGAATCTGTGAGTTTTTCTGCACAAAATTGTACAAGAGCGAAAAATCTAGCCGGCGCGCCTACAAAAAGAGGGCGATAATTTGAATACAAAACTAGAAAGAAGAAATATGTGCGGAATAAATCGCAAGTAACAAGATTGCAGTAAGCATCAACATCCTTCTCAAGCTATGAGCCCGATGTTTGTCGGTGATTGCTGAAAACTAGGATGCTGCTAAAGCCTTACACATTAGTCAAGCACGAATACCCTAAAGGCTCTAAAAGCACCATCGACTAAACTTCTTGTCTAGCTCACTCTTTATTGTTTAACTCTCAAGTTTGTGTGATTTTTGCTCCTCGTCCAAATACAGGATGATTGCCTAAATAAATTAAGTAACTGAGTTCAGAAGTAAAATTTACGAGCGTTCCTGCATAAAGTTAAATTCGCAACGGTGGCGCTTTTGCGAACACATTATGAAATACATATACTATGTGGTCATTCCTAATACAAAAATGTCAGTTTCACCTTGAGCGAAAAGCAATAAATGTGGTCATAAGAAATCTAAAATGTATGTGAAGTAAGACCAGTAGCTAGCACCTTTTGAATTTCGCCTGGCGTAATACAACAAAATCCTGGCATAAGGAAACGTGATTGTTGAAGTGAGCGTTACGATCTCCGTGCTTGTTCATGCTAACAAAGCAATGTGAACACAGCACGTCCAAAGTATGACACGTCTGGTAATTGCCGTTCACACAAGGTACGTGATACGTTAGACTAAAAAAGGTGCACATCTTTGCAGCCTAGCGGCTACATACTACTACTACTACAGAGGAGGAAACAACCCACAGGCTAAGGAGCTTTCCCGAAAATACGCTCGTGCGTCAAGCACCACTGTAATGCGAAAGTGAGTCAATACAGACTGTTCGAAAACGGAATTCTCTTCATTTCTACAAGAGGAGTATAGCTACTATTGTAAACTTCTGAATTTCATGCACTGGTTGCCTCGCGATTGCCTTGACCGAAAATCGCTTGGCTAAAATCAACAACGTGGGTTCCACTTCGGTAACGCTGAGGGTTGGAGCAGAACAGACCACGGGATTGGTCAGCGCTGCACAATGGCATCGTGAACGCATTGAATGTTGTGACGACTTGTACACAAAGAACCTGGCAGTGGGAAGAAAAGCGGTTCTCAAAGGTGCGTGCGCCAATCACATGCGTAATTGTATGCGTCGGTTTCCAATAATAGACGTTTTTTTTACCATGGGCTTGGCAGTGATGACCTGTTTCTGGTACAGCACTCTGGTCTTTTATCACGATGACTTGACATTTTACGACGGAATGGAATGAAAAAAACAACGACTTTATTTTACTCCTGTAGGACCCGCTTAGTGCGTAGCACGCATTTCCCTCGTAGAGACCGACAGGGAGTACTTGGCGGCTGCTTAGTGGGCTTGCAGGACGGCCCATTGCTGGTCGGTGAGATTTGAGAAGGACCTCTCCCACTTGTTTTAGGTAAAGTCGGGAGGAGTGGTTTTCACTCCAAGAGCATGCGTGCAAGTGTCGCCATGTGTCCACATGAGGGGCATGTGTCACTGGGGTGTGCATCAGGATAATAAACGTGAAGCTGGGCAAGGTTTTGGTACGTGTGCCTGTAATAGGCATAGAGTTAGCGCCTGTAGTCTGTCAAGATTGAGAGGGTGGTGGTGGAAAAATGCGGCGTGAAAGATAAAAGTGTTTTGAATGCAAACATATGTTTTTTGTGATGTCGTTGCACATAATGGGTGCATCCCGATTGGTCTCTAACTCAGCGAGATGGGGTTGCCCCGTGGCAGTGCGGTCGGTAAGTGCGCGCGCTGCATCACGGGCGATGTCGTTGAGGTTGCATGGGGCACCCGGCATCGGGGGTGGCGAACCAGATAACAATGTGGTGCTTCAGGGCACTCGGGTCCACGCTGCGCAGGATACGTAACGCCTGGTTGGAGCTGACGCCGCGTTCGAAGGCTGAATGGCTGGTCTGGAGTAGCTGTACAGATGAGCTCCCGTTTGCTGTCGAGAATACCTATAGCTATAGAGCTACTTTCTCCGCTGCTTCGGGGTTTCGGGTGAGCATAGTAGCAGAGTTTAGAATCAGCTGGGCGGATGGCACCGCGACCACGGTAAGGGCTCGGTTGTTGAGATAGGCAGTGGCGTCCACGAAAGAGATGTTGTGCGGTGAACAAATAAGATGTTTGTCCTTGGCCCGAAGATTGTGAACGAACCATCGCTCACAAACAAGACGTCCAGCGCGCCACAACATGGTGGTTTGGACAATGAGTATGCAGGAAATTTTCCGCGCCTAAATCCGACAAGAGCTGGCACTGAGTTAACGCAAGTGCTCAACGCTGGTGAGAAATGTATCACGAAAGAGTCCGCCAAGTGCACCTATGCTGATGCACTAAGCCCACCTCAAGTACCACCTGCGAGCAAACAGCAAAGAAACCTCGAGCACGTTATTCGCGCGGTGTTCACCGCACTACGTTCACGCGTCGCTAAGATGCCTGCGAGTTGAGGAAGGACATGCTGGAAGCAGTCCTGTCTCTAGAGCTACTGTTACTTTGCTCTGCTTCCACATACACACAGTAGAATAATGGCAGTGTCTCGCCCACCTGGTCTATTCCATCCTTCAAAAGTGCCCTTAATAACGCAATGGAACTGCGCTGGTCTTCTAAAACGTCTGTGTGAACTCAACATTTTCCTGCGCGACATTCCAATACCAATTCTAGCAATGTCAGAAGCCGGTCTACCGAATGCAAGGATGCTCCAAGGGTACACCCGACACGGCAACGCGAGCATAACGTCATTCGCAAATGGAAGCACATTTATATACATAAGGCGGGATATACCTCACGTCGCCTTACCAGTGCAAGACTTGTTCCAACTCACTGGAAGTCGCTGCTGTGCAAGTGTGCCTGGAAAACCGAAAACTGAGTGTGGTGTCGGTGTACATAAGCCCACGAATGAAGGTCTCCATGGAGACTTGCCTAAAGGACCTTCGCACTTGATGTCCCTGCTCCTCGAATAATCTGCGGTAATATTAAGGCGCATCATCCACTCTGGGGAGATAAGAGTATAGATTTTCGAGGCAAGGAACTTCTAGCAGCTGCGGATGTTGCCTACTTATGTGTGGAGAACGATGGCAAACCTACATTTTTCAGGCCACCAGATTCATAGAGTGCAATAAACCTTGTACTTCACTCCACGGACCTTCTGGTATCAACGAACATGGCTGCAGACAGGATGAGCAGTGACCATTTCCTCATTTTCACCAATATTCTGGGATTTCGAACTGCTAGTTGACAATTCTGCAATGTAACACGCTGGGACGCCTACAGAGAAGCGTTGGACAAATACACTGGTGAGCTGTTCGCAGATATGTTGCAAAACAAGCGAGCGGCAACTTCGTTGCTGAAGCTGCCTGACCATTTTCCTGCTCCTGACTTGAAATTGAAGAACGTCTGCGCAGCACGTAGACGAGCGGAGCAGAAAATAATGAGAACAAAAGGAAATCCATCTGCAAAAATCGAATATAACAGAATTTTGATTGATTTGTAGGGTTTAACGTCCCAAAACCACCATATAATTATGAGAGACGCCGTAGTGGAGAGCTCCGGAAATTTTGACCACCTGGGGTTCTTTAACGTGCACCCAAATCTGAGCACACGGGCCTACAACATTTCCGCCTCCATCGTAAATGCAGCCGCCGCAGCCGGGATTCGAACCCGCGACCTGCGGGTCAGCAGCCGAGTACCTTAGCCACTAGACCACCGCGGCGGGGCAGTATAACAAGATAAACGCTGCGATTCGTCGCCATACAAAAAATGAAGACGAAATCAATGGGCCGGTTTCTATGAGAGTTTGTCAACGTTTACGCCCTTGGCAAGGATATGGGCAGTAAGAAATAGTCTTTCTTGGAAGATCCGCTCACACAGGCCATTCGAAATATTCACTTTTAAACAACGGATAGATTTGCAAACCCTTGCAGAGGATTTCGCAGACGCGTACACATCTGGCAGATCAGCAGGAGCGGCAATTCCTCCGTCGCTCCAGTTTTTTTCACACGATGGATACGCCATGCTCGTTTCGAGAGCTGGATATGGAACTTAGCAATTTAAGAAGACGCTGTGCCGTGGGTCCCAATTTTATCAGCAATCAAATGCTGACAAATCTGCCATATGAGCGAAAAAGGGCCCTTTCGGACATATTTAGGCATGTTTGGAGCACAGGAGAGACCCCAGTTCTTTGGAAGACAGCATGGTTGGTGCCAGTCCTAAAGTCCGGAAAGGATCCTGCGAGCCTCGCCTAATATCGACCGGTACTGTATTACATCACGCGTATCTGAGTTGATGGAAAGATTAATATGTATAAGATTAACTTGGTACCTTGAACAAGAAAGACGATGCATCCCTATCGAAAAAATCGCCATGGTGGATACTAGAAAACATGGTGGGCGTAGTGGAAATAATAGTGGGCATGGTGAAAATTATGATGGATATGGTGGGACGTTGGGCAAAATGTGGCGGATATGCCGGGACATACTGGGTGGTATGGTGTACAGTTGATGGGTAAAGTGGAAATGATGGTGGAAAGCAGAGGCTAGATAGTGGGCAACTAATGGGACACTCTGCCCACCATTGCGATAATGCTGGGAAGCCCTAAGCATATGGTGGGTGGTGCTTATTAGGGTGTCCACATGGTGTACTAAGCTGAGCAGCTCTGCCCACCATTGCGATGATGCTGGGAAGCAGTAAGCAGATGATGGGTGAGCTTATAATGGCGGGCAGTTTATTTAGTGTACCCAGCTAGGATCTGTACATTACATATTCTACCACCATGATTTCCACCAAAGGTTAGGCCTACCGACCAAGCCCGTGCTTTCGGGTTTCAAAATACACGATTTCGACGATTAAGAATGACAATACAGCGCAGCCATGCCATCAATTAACCTAAATGAAGCGTTTTTCATTGTGTATGGTGTCCGCTCAAGAAGCAACAAAAATCGATGCGACGCGATTCAAGCACTCCCAGAGAAGGTACGTCTCTTCTCAAAGACAGCCGCCGGTCGCACTCGCCGGCACTTCTCTAGCTTTTGTGCGAGAACTCAGACGTGGCAATTCGTATGCTTGAGGAACCAATATGGTAGCGTAATGTTTCCGGCACACTGCATTCGTTTTGGCCAAGCCGTTATGTAGTTGTTGCTTTAGCGAAAGAGCTACAGCGTTGCGCTGGCACGACCGACCCCTACATTGCGCGAAAAGCATCCCAATACTCAATCAAATAAGTAAGGTGGGCGTATCTATGGAATGAGCCTAGAAGCGTCATAAAGCGTTAGCAGATGTCGCCCTTTAGAATGAGCGCGAAGCGGATATTAAACTTGGCAGACCCCGCCGGTAAACTTTTGCTGCTCCCCAGTCCACTTGGTTTTTTTTTCTTGCAGTTGCGAATTGTAAAAAAAAAACACTGCTGCCAATAACACAGTCGCAATCGTTACAGGCAGCAGTTGCTTGTGTTTAATAAATGTGCAATTTTTAGTTGCAGGTGCAGATCTCGTCTATTTCGTGTACACGACAAATACAACTGAAATTGAACCGTAAATTTTTATGATAAGCTAACTATTTCACACACAACCAACCTCATGTTGGTATGGCGCAGTGGTTAGTGTCTCCGAATGGGAACGCGCAGGTTGCACGTTCGGTCCTCCGTGGCACGTTGTTTTTTTTTTACGGGACGGGCGTTTTTTATACCGTTTTTATAGAATTCTTTTTTATTTTTGTGGCAGCTCGCCACGGTGATTCTGACGCCATTTCGCGCTCAAGCATTGCCGGCACTGCAGCACCCACCATATCCCACCATGCGCCATTGGTGGGCGTTTCCCACCATTCACCCACTACAATAATCCACTATAATGATGGGTAGGGGTTTACACCATGCCCACCATCCGTTTTTTTCGATAGTGATGGCCATCGTGTATGACGAGATGTCGTCCATGACTGAGTATCCAGGACAGTGTTTTGGACCTATTAAGCCACATCGAGCACCACCACGTCAGCGGACTCTCGACACTCGCCGTCTTCATGGACGTTGCCAAGGCATATGATTGTGTGCTTCAGGCAGGCATCTTGAACGGGCTCCAAGCCATGGGTGTGTCGGGAAATGCTCTTCGGGTTCGTACATGAAAATTTTCAGAGACCGCTGTGTCCGTGTTAAGCTTGGAAATGTAACGAGCGAAGAGAGACACGTTTCTTGCGGCGTCCCACAAGAAGAGTTCTATCTCCCTTGCTTTTTAACGCTTCCTTGCTATCTCCCTTGCTTTTCAATGGCCAGCCTTCCTGACACTCTGCACTTAGCTCTGAGAGCAGTTGAAATATCCATCTACGCCGATGACATCTGCATTTGGATCTCAGGGTACCAGCACAAACGTTTGGCCCGGATAGCACAGAGTGCTATTTTAATCATTGAGCGTCACTTGTTGACACTTGGCCTATCTTTATCAGCGGAAAAATCGGACTTCATGCTTTTCTCGGGAGAGAGACGGAAGTCCACACGTCTGTTGCTGAATATTCGAGGCCACTCAATTCATTGTGCAACAAGTGTCCATTTCCTGGACATTACCATCGACAAGCTATTACAGCGACGTGCGGTTGATGGTATAGTCACTGCATCAGTGCAAAGGATCAACGCTCAGTCGCATGGCAGGGGTCTGTTGGGACAACAATCCTATGTCCATGCTTAAATTGAATGATTCGCTTATAACCAGCCGCATTCTTTATCAGTTGCCTCTAATATCACCATCACCGAGCCAGTTCAAACGCCTAGAGGCAGTGCACAGAAAGGGTCTTCGCTTGGCGATGGGAGTTACTCAGGCGGCTTCAAACACGGAAGTCAATAATGAAGCCGAGTCTCTTCCGCTCCGCTTTTTGGCGTCTCAGGCCTTATTGACGCAGCGGTCAAGACTGGGCGAGTCCTTTGCAGGCACGGCGCTTCTCCGGCGGCTAAGAGCAAGAACTGGCTCACATTGCAACGCGGCACTGAACACATTTCATTATTTAGGCTTGAAACTGCGTAAACGACGCTCTATGAACCCGCCATGGTCTTTTGGAGATGTTGCGTGTAACTTCAGCCTACCCAAGCTACCAGCAAAGCCAACCATTCCAGCCGGGGAAGCAAAATTTCTTGTGCTGCACCATTTGAGCACCATGTACCGTGGCCACCTACAAGTGTACACTGACGAATCAGTGTGAACACAAACGGATAGCTACGCAGTGGCTTTCTGCATACCCTGCCTTGGCTTGTCATGGTCGGCCGCCTGGATCACGTGGTTTCATCCACAACGATAGAAAGCGCAACGATCACGGTGGCTTTGTGAAAATTGCGATCTTTTTCTGCACGAGATGTTGTAGTGCTGGACTGCATTGTGGTCTACCTCAATAAAAGTTAAACAGGGAATCTCCGGCATTAATTAAACACCTAAATGGCAAGAGTTTTAATATAAAGTTTCAGTGGATCGCATCCCACGTTGGCATTGAAGGCAATCCCTTGCATGCCAAGCACGGACATCTGTTCCAAAAGTAAAAACTTTCAAGATTTAGCAGAACAACAAATATGTGATACGCAATGATTTCAAGGCGATCTACAAGTTTCCACACCAAGCATGTGTAATTCATGGACTTTCTCGTGAACAAGCGACGCTGTTGTACCGCATAAGAACTGGCTTCGCATACACCCCGGCCTGGTCATTCAAGACTGGGAAATACGCTTACCCGTTTTGTGCCTTCTGTGGTGACATCGGGGATATCGAACATTTCATTTGGCTTTGCCCACAGTTTGATGTGCAAAGAGCAGCGATGATCCGCACCACTGCCAAAAGGCTGTCATAGGCATTGGACAGTTGATGACGTCATTTTTCCTGAAGAACCCGCGGCAACTAGGAGGAACGTGCAATGAATTTTGTTGGTCTTCCTGCGAGACACTGGGCTGTCTTACACGTGGTGACAATTTTCGAATTCAGGAGATGCTCAGGTGGAACAATTGCCGGCCATGCAGGCCAGGCTAACCCTGCCTGCTGCACCACCAACACCACCACCACCACTACTACCACCACCACCGCCACCACCACCGCCACCACCACCACCACCTGTTTACTTATTATTTTTTGTATGTGTAATTATGTATTATCATTGTGTATATATTTCACCCAATTGTAACCCTAATTTGATGTAGTACCTACCTTGTGGGGGCCCTCAAGGAAATAAAAAGTGAAGTGAAGCGTAGGAAGAGGATACGAAGCGCAAGCCGTAAGAAAGTAAAAGCCGAATTCTCCTGTCTCTCATTTCCCATTAGCAGCCATTGACATGTACATTGAGCACTATCTGACAAGAAAAGGTTGCTGCGTTATACATGCTGGGCGTAACTTCCTTGGTTTTAGAAAGGTTTAGCGAGCGTCGGGCCGCAGTGCCATGAATACAGTAAACTAGTATATACCATGAACTCGAGGTGGTTAAAGGTGGGAAGTAGACCCGAAGCGCAAGCCTTAAGAAAGTGTGCGTGTGCCACCTCTCGTATAGTTTTTGGAATGTCCGCTGGATGGCGGTGCTTCAAAATGAGAAATATATTATGAAAAAATGCGAGATGGTGGTACTTCGAGTTTTGAATAGATGGACCAACGGACACACAAACAGATGCATGGATTGACACATGAACGAACACAGGGGCAGATGCATGGACGAACGCAGGGACGGACGCACGAACAGACACACGCACGGACGGGCGGATGGACGCATGGATGGTCACACAGACGGAAGCATGGACAGATGGAAGCAAGAAGGAATGCGCGGACGAATGCTTCACCCCACTGTTCATCATTCACTACTTGGATATGCTGCCATTTTTTCTCCTCCCTTTCGGCGCGACTGACGAACAGGATAAAGCGAAGTGAGCACAAAAGAACGCGAATACTGAACGACCCTGGGGTGTCCTATTCTGCACAGACACTGAAAGTCCAGGTGGCTGCCATCATTAGGTATTCAGAGTAGAGAGCCTACATGTGACGTCACCTGAAAACCAGGCTATATGGCCACATAATAACAGACGTTTAACAGCGTTTTGTTTGTAAGGTACATAATATCTTTCATTATTTTTTACCCTAGTAACGAAACAAAAATTAAATTTTTGGTGGCGAGAACATCGAACTCATTTTTGTTGCGAACGCATTCACTGCAGCATGTCTCGCTAGCTTTCGCAACGTTGCACATGATGTGTGAAATAGAGTGTACCACCGAATGTAAGATAACTCAGCAAGAACTCAACAAGATGCTAGACAAAAGGATTATTCAACCCTCCTCGAGCCTTTGGGCATCTCCCACTCTGCTCGTTAAAAACAAAGATGACACGTGAGTGAGTCAGTGAGTGAGTGAGTGAGTGAGAACAACTTTATTAGGGTCCAGTGCAGACACTGGACATTTCTGCGCTCATTACCGTCATCCGAATCGAATCACCTAAAAGGGCGTCTACCTTTTGCACCACATTCATGATGCTCTCTATTGTCTCCACGGTGCGTGATACTTTTCTGATTTCATACCCCTTTCTTCCTGCGATTGGAATATTGCTGTCGAGGAGGAAGACCAAGGGAAGACTGAGTTTGTAACTCTGCGATGACCTATACCAGTTCTGCCGTTTGGGCTATGCAACACCCCTGCCACGTTCGAGCGTATGGTGGACTCTATGCTATAAGTGTTCAGGTGGTCAACATGCCTTTTAAGTGTGAAGCTTTTCTTAGCTAACTTCGGCGACATTGAGCGTATCTATCTATCTATCTATCTATCTATCTATCTATCTATCTATCTATCTATCTATCTATCTATCTATCTATCTATCTATCTATGTATGTATATCTATCTATCTATCTATCTAACTATCTATCTATCTATCTATCTATCTATCTATCTATCTATCTATCTATCTATATTTCTATCCTTATCTATCTATCTATCTATCTGTCTAGCTGCTCAGTACTGCTTCTAGCTCTCCTGGCCGTTTCAGTAATGATATCAATACCAAGCTTTCTATGCCATAACGTGACTCTATGATGAGGATAAGTGATTAGTCATATAATGAAAATCAAGACATGCATGTCATGAATGTCAGGATTTACATTCTTTGGTCTCGATGCCCTTGCGGTGGTGTTCAGATGACATGTTGGAAAACTGGTACGGTATCACATGACTGCACGGTGACCACAAGCGACATACCCTAACATGATAATCATGAGATGCGTGTCATGTAACAACAAGGCGACATGAAGCGCTCATGATTCGCTCGCAGCCGTTCCGCTAGCCCCACATATACCAAATTTGGTATCTGGTGACGTGAATAAATGACGAAGATAAATGACACATCCTAACAAGATAATCATGACATAGAAGTCATGCATGGCATAATTTACCTCTGCCGCGTAACATTGGGATTATTTTAAAGGGACATATCAACCTTCCTCACTCGTGCTTCGCATATCATAGATTCTCATTGTACGTGGGATCTGCCTCTTTTTTTTTTACCTAAATGATTTCCTTGTAATTTAGTCTGCGTTTGAGACCCCCCTTCAGCGTCTGTCAGCTATTCTCGACATCTTCCGCACTACAGGCCTTGATCGAAGCTTGTCGAAGTGTCACTTCGCATCAATAATATTGATTTCGTAAGCTAAGATGTTGAGGCAAACTAATGTGACACGTTGAGTCAATGTGGTTCACACAGAACACAAACATTTACCGATAATTTTACAACACAGTTATGTGACGCTTACCAGGAATATTTTTCAAATATTGGTATAGATACCTATGGTGGATATTTTAAGTTCAGTGAAGATACACGAAGTTGAGGATACACAAAGTCTGATGCACGAAGTTGAATTTCAATGTCCCTGGCTTAATTAGGATATGCCGCTGATATGTATAAACCCTAATTTTTTTCTTTGACCCTCAACTGTCTCCGTTATGAAACCGTCAAGGGAAATAAATTGTTTTCATTTTTCAACCTTAAATAGCAATCTTTTTTTGAGTCCAGAGTTAAATTATCTAAATGGACCTTTAACGCATAACTTTATGTACGTCACGAATTCTCAACATGCCACGCGAGCGAGGACGTTGCAGTGAAAAACGCATTCCAGAACTACGCAACACGTCGTGTGCAATGTCTTGAGCGCGTATACACAGAATAAATAAAATGACTGAAGATGAATTTTGCGTCAACCCGGCGAGATAGAACGAAGAAGTGAATACTCTTGCACCCGCTTCACGCTCTCCGCCATTAGCTACAGAATAACTGGTTCTAGAATAAAATACACTATGCAACACAGCACAAGAGTTCACATGCTGAAAGCTACGTTTTCCTTGAGTACTTCACAGCCGGAATTAAAGGCAGAACGCATTGGGTGACTTGCTCGCTCGCAGTTGTTCGCTACGCCTCAAATTTGCGACAATAGGCAGTAGAGGGTCAAAGGCGGTCCACACCTATCATAAATATATTTCAGCTTTTTCTCAATCAGCAAGGCAAGACGCCTTTTCAGTCTTTGTCTTAGATGAAAGAAGGAGGGGTGATTACTGCTAGTACGTAGTCTAATGTAAGTTCTTCGGAACTATAACAATGCTGCCTATAAAATTCATAGGTATATATTGTCAACGATAGGAGTTTAACTGCCGTCGCCCGACTATGGGGCCCTCGTCATCATGCTTTTAACTGCAAAGATTTTATTTTGAATACATGAATAAATAAAACTCAAAAAGAAACTGAATATGCTCTTTTTATGGTTGCCCCACCGCGGTGGTCTAGTGGCTAAGGTACTGCGCTGCTGACCCGCAGGTCGCGGGATCCAATCCCGGCTGCGGCGGCTGCATTTTCGATGAAGGCAGAGATGTTGTAGGCCTGTGTGCTCAGATTTAGGCGCACGTTAAAGAACCCCAGTTGGCCGAAATTTCTGGGGCCCTTCACTACGGCGTCTCTCATAACCATATGGTGGTTTTGAGGCGTTAAACCCCACATATGTTCCCATGGTTATTCTTGATTTGTCTGCTTACAGTTAGAGCCGCACATGATATCCCATTAAGAAAAATATAGAAAATGCTGACGTATGCCTGCCTACTATCTGAAATAGCTCCCTGGCCCCACCCCAGATGTTAAAAGTAAGATGTGTGCAAGCATCTGTTGCGTAATATTCTAGTGTTCACGAATATCGCAGCAGCCCCGCCGCGGTGGTCTAGTGGCTAAGGTACTCGGCTGCTGACCCGCAGGGCGCGGGTTCGAATCCCGGTTGCGGCGGCTGCATTTCCGATGGAGGCGGAAATGTTGTAGGCCCGTGTGCTCAGATTTGGGTGCACGTTAAAGAACCCCAGGTGGTCTAAATTTCCGGAGCCCTCCACTACGGCGTCTCTCATAATCATATAGCGGTTTTGGGACGTTAAACCCCACATATCAATCAATCAACGAATATCGCAGCAGTTATTCGCTTACTTGCGTGCAATATGAACTATAAAACATATTATAGCAGACATTTGGTGAAAAACATTGACAGAAGAAGGGCGGGAGTATTATTTGAACAATTGACGAATCACGTTAACCCAGGCTTCGGATTTTCAGCTTATGTTTATGCATTTATCCAGTGTGATGTGTCTGTAGTCATCTCTGTATTCAAATGTGCTTCGAATCACTATCGATATTTTTTGAATTCTGGTATTCACACTTTACTTGTATCAGCACTAACCAAGAACCTTTGTTTATTTAGCGAGTAATAA
Organism: Rhipicephalus annulatus; assembly: GCA_013436015.1. Taxonomy (NCBI): domain Eukaryota; kingdom Metazoa; phylum Arthropoda; class Arachnida; order Ixodida; family Ixodidae; genus Rhipicephalus; species Rhipicephalus annulatus. The sequence continues at coordinate 112,714 of WOVY01013429.1, forward strand.
AATGAAACTGCCAGTTATCATCACCCACAAAAATGCAGCCATCTGCTAGGCAGAATGATTTTAATAAATTAAGCATGAGGTCTCGTTTAGGTACGAATCACATGGCCTATAACAATAGACGTTTCTGGTACAAGCAAGTTTGTAAAGTGAGCACCTTGCCATTTCTGATGTCGCCAGCAAGAGATGTAGCAGAGCGAAGAAGAAGCTTGTCGGTTACGGGTGGCAACGGTACAGGCCTCTGCCAATAAAACCACAGAGCAAAAAGCGTCCTCGTCACAGCGCACCACAAATATATTCCCAATTCCAGTAACAGCTCACGACAACTTCCTAAGACGTTAGCCATTGCACGGACAACGTTCAGCTAGAAAACACCAGCTTGCACACCAGCTTGCACAAGAGGGACCAGCTTGTGTCCCGCTTCGAATTATCGCACTCTGATTGCACACGGAAAATACTACTTTCTTAGAAGTCATTCCCACTATCTCGCAGATAGCGTACTCTTGAGAAGCTTGCGAACGGGACTGGCAAACTGCCTGCGCTGCGCGGCGCAGCAGAAAATGTAACCTTTGGCATCGACAGCTGCGCTAACAACAAAACCAGCTGTGCCCTTTGTAGCTGGGTCAATTAAATGGCTGAATTGATGCATAAACACGGGCACTGATTATGAACGGTAATTTATTGTGACGTGTAATAGCTGGACCATCTTGCATGGCGATAACAATTAGAACCGTTTGGGCCAAGAGAGTGCCGGAATTTATATTGCTTCTTCCTCTTATAAGAACACTTATGCTTGTTAATTAATTCAGGGCTCCGCGTCATTTGTCAACTCTACAAAAAACATAACGTGTTAATTTTTTCCACTCTCTATAATGCTAAAGACCACGAAAGATCATTTTGTGAGAAAACTGTAAAATGCACACCGATACTTGGTTCGTTATACTTCGTTCGGTATATTTAACTCGGGGCGCAGCATTGCTGGCCTTCTTACGACCTGTAGTGAACACTATACTGTGAGCGTTATTACGCCGTATAATATATGTATAGATAGAGGACAGGCCTTCAAGTGCTCCGCACGTAGCATTTACAGCATTTCGAAGTTTACTCGATCTTTTTGTAAAAGCGTGCCTTAATGACAACTTGTGTTCGCACAATACAATCGATAAGATGAAAATTTGAGCAAGTCACCATCATCCCTGCGTGAAGTTTCACTGAGCACTACTGGGTCAAACGGAAAATGAATGCCATTCGTATTGTGACTTATGTCTGCATCCTCGCTTTAGAGCGAGAGATTGAGATAAAGGCACTTCTGTCAATGTACGTGGGGTTTTGCCACAAAACCAATCCGAATCACGTGGAAGAGAGGTGGTATGAGCAGCCATTGGGAGTATCAAAATTAATCGGGATACGGTAAGCAACTATAGCAGGTTTAGGTCACAATGTCGGGCCTGTGACGCGTTACTACGAAAGAATCACCATCAAATTTCCGCTGCAAAACATTTTAGTTCTTGCGCCGTACGAGTTTCCACCCATTTCGTTTCACCCGTTCATTAACCTCGTGAAGCAGTTGGCCATGACTTGTCAGATTCTCTTGGATAAACGGGTTAGAATTTTTTCTATCATTTTACCTGGTTATACGCATCCATTCATTCCCATAAGATTGTCTGATAAACCGCAAGCATATAGTACCTGGTGTTTTGCCTATTCGCACGGGAGGGGGGTGAATGGCATTGATGTCTGTTGCATTAAGTGCAGGAACGCGATAAAGTTGGCAATTTACGTATACCCCGGCAAGCAAATTTTTAGCTTCAGGGACACCAACATTCCAATTTTCCTTGTTTAACTTGCAGCTATGTACACTTGAGTGAAATTATATATGCCTTAGGACCTTTTGTAGCATCATCACCAGGACAGGTGTTCTCCTCAAAGCGTTAAAAGATTTCCAGTGTTTCTTTCATGTACTTCAGGTTATACGTGTCAGCTTTTCAACACACTTGGCCAACTTGACCTGTATTAACGCTCAATCTTGATGCGCACCTTTCCACACAAAAAACACATGAACACAAGAAGAGCAACAGGCTGGCAGACGAAGCTCTAACAAGCGACAGTTTATTGGCGAGCAATGTTCCTTTATTTGTACTAACGTGTAACCCTCATTTCGCATTACGAAGCAAAGACAAATACAAAATTTTAACCCACGCTTGTCGTACCGGTCAGAGAAGCATTTTTTTATGCTGATAAAGCGGGATAGCATGCTGATGCATTGGACGTCAACGCAAGTGCTACAACAGATAAACACTATATAACGACGCCGCCTCATGATATCAGTGCGGCATGACATATCAGCAGAATTTTCGTTGTGATCGTAAAGTCATTGTGACGTCACTGTGGTATCACAATGTGGTGCTACATGGCGTCTTCAGATGTTGTTGTCGCACGATCACTGGTGGGCACGTCATGTCAGCAACCTATACGTTTGAATGTCATAGATTTTACGCTATCTGCATACGTTATCGTTGTTACACGGCGCTGTGTCTTGGTGGTGGGTAAAACAAAGGGTAATTAAAAAGCTGGGTAGGCTAAAGTAAGGTAAGTTTTACCTTGTCATTGGGTATTTTCTAAAGATTTGTTGTTAACACGAGGGCTCGGAAACTCTGCGCTAATTTCGGTTTCAAAGAACATGCACGCTCGTACAGGGGTGGCCGGGCATCTCAAGAGCCGGCTGAACAGAGTGGCGTAAATGTGAATTTTCGCATTTATTGGCTTTCACACGTGTTTACAAAAGTTGGATCGTCCTCAGTTATCTTGCTCGGTTGGCGTATCACCTACGGGAGAGATAAAGACAGGAAATCGTGGCGGGCAAAGAAGGGAATTCACAGTGAGCTACGCGGACCAAGTTGGCTTAGTCGGCTACACATGTATTCTGTGGCTTTGCGGTGTGCTAACCCGGGGGTTTCTAGTTCCGCGAAGGTTCTTCAGTGTTTTTAGAGGCAGTGGGTGAGCACAAGAATTTGGAGACCTTGTTTAGAAAGGTATTGATTTTGCATGAGTACATATGAGTTAACCCAGTTCTCTGCAAGGCTGACTGGACTGACAGAAGTGCTGTGTTGCTTGACTTACTGGGAAAGACGGCAGCCAAGCTTCTGTCGAAAATTGTATTTATTGAAAGGCTTGTATTCGAGTTTGCTCAGCTACATAGTTTTATTTGTTTTACTTTTGGAGTGTAGTTCAAATGATGTCAAGTAATTATAGGCCTCTACCTGCTCATAAAAATCTAGCCGTGGTTTCAAAATTTGTGAGTCTTAGTTAACTTCTAATAGTGTTGCTAAAATACACGTGATAGACTTAATGCTTCCAAAAATTAATACAAAGAATGTCGTTTGAGCCAACGTTTCGACAAGTGAACTTTCCTTCGTCAAGGCAACGCTGTTGAACTGAGGAAGACAAGTCAGCTTGCCGAAACACTGTTTCCAGTGGCGTTCTTGCTCGAAAAACTTCTGATCAATTCAAGGCTCTCTACGCCTCTGAACTTTAATCTCGTTTGGTACTCAAGTACTGTAGCAAAAGCCGTCTTAACAAACGTGATTAAGTCAGATACGGTACGTCCTACTCATGATTGTTGATAATTTTTGCATTGGTTCAGATATTCTGCGTTCAACGTTTGTTTAATACGTCCATATGTTCGATGTAAATTAAAGCTGCGTTTATTGAATAACATTTTCAGACTACGTGTATGTATCTCTTCTTTTAATGCGGAACGTGATTTGAATGTGCATTTTATATGAATCGACCCAGTTTCGTTTTACTAAGAAATCAGTCAGCTTAACTTTCGCCTCTTTAGAAAACACGAGATTATACTAAAAAAAAGATTCTCACTAAATTTTGTGGCCGCAGTGCTCAAGCCGCCACAGGACCTGAAAGAAGGCACGAATGCATTCCGCTTGCATGCTAAGTGGGAAAGGAGGGCTTCAGCGGCAACCCACCTTCTCTTAATTCTCCTCCTTTCCCTCAATTTGAGGACTTCACCAGTAAGATCACGAAAGAACTTTTAGTTCGTGATTTATTTCTAGTAGCATGCCCGGCAACCACCAGTGGTAGAAGTGGCGCTGCCGCTGCTGAGAGCGAATACATGGGAGGCATAGGGAGTTTCCGCCCCGTCGTAACACTGCCTCCGGGTCTGTTCAACGGTAAGCTGCCCGTGCTCTCGCCTATGGGGTGGCTTGATTTCGGCAAGGCCACTTTGCCACTGGTTGGGACACCGCTCGGGCCCAGATGCTCCGAGTTGAAACCTAGGCGTGAGGTCTGCACGATCGAGGTCACCATATTGTAATAAAAATTGGCCCCACTTTCCCGAAGGGATCGTGAGGAAATACGAATGGATTTCATATTGTGAGTACACCGTGTAGTAAATTTAGTAGCGTAAAATAATGAAGAGACGAGAATTATTACCGCAACCATTCATTTACACATTTAACAGCCAGTGAACGATTGAGAACGAGGCTCGTGCTTCACTCCATTTATGTATACGTACGGTCGAGTAAACGGGAAGTAGGGTGCAAGGAGGATATAGGGCGAATGGCGAGAGAAGGAGCGGCGATGTACTGTACCTACTCTCTTCTGCACTCTTTCCACACAAGGGCGAGCTTCGCGGAGCTACCACGTATGCTGTGTCTACAAACACTAGAGACCGAACTAGTGGGCAGTCGACCCGGATTCAGCCTCTCTTTTGACAAGCAAGCAACACACGTTTAACAGTCATTACCGGCACTGTTGTATGCAGATGATATAGTATAAAAGCTTACAACAAAGAAGATATGCAGGGATTGATAGACATCTGTGGCAATGGAGGAGACAGGTTAAATTCGAAGCTCTGTAGGGAAAAATTGGCAATTATGGTTTTAATAAGAGTGAAGACAGTAAGCATAGATACAGGAATTCATGCTAAAAATAGTGGATAAGTGGAAATATTTGGGCGTATGGATAAACAACGGGGCTTACCCCCGTGTACTCACAAATTCTACTCGACTCGACTTTCACCCATCACTTGACAGAGTTGAGCGCTGCGCCACAGCTCGGCTCAAAATGACGCTGCGCTATTCAAGAATCGCAGCAGATTATCGCTGATATGCAGTGACTTCCCATGCCTAGAGATGGCGCGCCCATCAGCTTTCTGAAATGAAGCTGAAGCGTTGAAAGAAGGAACGTTCTAGAATGCGGGGGTGAGTACCTAAGGGAGCACGAAACATACGTAATGACTAAGGGTAACAGGAATGCAGCTGTAATAAAAAACAAAGCACTGTGGAACTGTAATAGGTATAACATTGTGAGAAGGATTTGAAAAAGCGTCATGGTCCTGAGCTTGACATTTAGCAATGAGGTCCTGTGCTTGAAATTAGATGTTCAAGCAAGATTGGAAATGAAAGAATGTGGCATAGGTAGACTTGCTTTGGGAGCACACGGATATCCCTAAATTAGAGGGTACAGGGTGACATGGCATGGGCATCATTTGAGGGCAGGGAGGCTTTCAGCAAGATAGAATTTGAGGAGTGATAGTGAAAAGTGAGAAAGGAGCTTTGGGCTAGTAATCTTTTAGCTACTTGTATACGAAGAATGTTGATTCTAAATGGAGTAAGCAAACTGGAAAATTGTCAAGCAAGTATTTACACAACAGCAGAATAACAAGCCAAAAGGAAATATCGGTTAAGAAGAAAGTGAAAGAAAGAAAGAAAGAAAAAAAGGAAGGAAGGCGGACTTGTGGAAGATCGGAATGCTTAAGAAATCGACGCTAGAGACGTACCACACTTTCAAGCAGAAAATGGCAAAAGAAAAAAATATGCAATATTTCCAGGCCAGAACGGGAGTATTGTGGACCAAAATGTACTTAGCCAAATATGAAGGCACATACAGGTTATGCAGTGCGTGTGGAGAGGAGTGGAGAGGAGAAGGAAACGGCTGAACGATGAATAATGTTCTCAAAAGGGCTCCACACTATAGTCCCAGATAGTGGTGCGAAATTTTTTAAAGCATCTGGGTTTAGCGACAGTGAAGGCAAAAGAGACTTTAAATGAGTAGAAGTAACCAGGAGGAGGCCAACGTATTGGTGGCTTCAATAAAGGCGCGAGTGAAATTATATCCTTCAAGACATGGTGATAGTACCTAACTTTTTGGCAAGGTGGCGTAAGCCACCGCCTGATGTAAAGGGCACAGGCAGATACAAACACTAATGCGGATACATGGATGGATTGATGTGGCTGTATCCTTCAGATCGGGCGGTGGCTAACACCACCAAGCCGTAATACTTAGTGAACCAACAGCTAGATTTCTTTTTTTAAATAGTGAGGTTGAGGACTCGTACTTTGCAGTGAAGGGTTAAATTTTCACTCGTGCCTTGACTTTAGTCACCAATCAGATAACCTCCTTCTAGTTAATTCTACCCGCTTAAAGTCTATTTCCCCCCCCCCTGTCCCTAAACCCAGTGCTTTGAAAAACTCTGCACCATCCTCCGGAACTATAGGGTGAAGCCTTGAAAGATCATTATCAAGTGTTCGGCAGTTTCCTCCTCCTCTCCACACTCACTGCTACCCCTTCGTATTTGGCACAATATGCCTTGGTTCACAATGCTCCCGTCCGTGCCTCAAACGGTAGAGAACCACTCCGAGTGTTATCATAGATCCTTTCCTTGGATTTTTTCTGCTTAAATGTTCGATAGATCTCAAGGGCAGACTTCTTAATCATGCATATTCTCCACATATCGGTCTAAGATGCCTTATTCTTCTTCTTCTTCATCGATAACTTTTTTGGTTTGACCCCCTGCTGTTTTTTAAGTAATTACCCGTCAATTTTCTGGTGCGCTTCTTGCGTTTTGTATCGACATTCTTTATGCACAAGTAGCTGAAAACCTTCCTAGCCCAACGCTCCTCCCCATTTACTTCAATCGCTTCTCAAATCTTAACTTGCTTCTAGCTTCCCTGCTCTAAAATGATGTCCATCCAATATCACCTTGCCTTAGGAGCTCACGAAAAATTGGTGTATTCCCGTGAGTTCCTAAGGCGAGCCTGCCTATTCCACGTTGCTTAATTTCTAATCTTGCTTGAACCTGTGGTCTCATGCACAAGACCGCATTGCCGAACGTCAGACCAGGAACCATGACCCTTTTTAATATCCCTCTCACAACACCATACCTGTTGTAATTCCACAGTGCCCTGTTTTTCGCCACTGCTGCATTCCTGTTACCTTTAGTCATCACGTATATTTCGTGTTCTCTTAAGTATTCGGTCTCATTGCTTATTCGTACACCCAGATATTTCTATTCATCTGTTATCTCTTGCATGACCTCCTGTATTTTAAACTCACTACCTTCATTATTACAGAAAAACATGACTGCTGATGTTTCCTTACTGAATCTGAAATCGAACCTGTCTGCCTCATTACCGCAGATGTCCATCAATCTCTGCAAATCTTCCTTGTTGTCGGCCAGTAGCACTATATCATCTGCGTACATCAATGCTGGTAGTGACTGTTCAATTAGTTTTTCTTGTTTGACGAAAGAGAGGAGGAAGTCCAGTCCACTTTTCTCTAATTTGGCCTTTAACCCTTGGAGGTACATCACGAATAACAAAGGTGACAGAGGACACCCCTGCCTAAGCCCCCGTTTTACCTCTGTGGGCTTGGATACCCTTCTCCCCACTTTATAACTACCTTGTCACCTTTAGAGATATCCTTTGAAAGAATAGTGACTCGACCTTCCACACCTAGTCTGTCCAGTATTCCGCACAAGCCCTCTTAAACCAGGCTATCGTACACTCCCTTGATTTCCAAAAATGCTGGCCACAGGGACCTGTGTTCCTTTTCTGCTATTTCAATGCACTGCGTCAGTGAGAACAGATTGTCTTCCAACCTCCTCTGTTTCCGAAACCCATTCTGTATTTTCCCCAGCACCCCCCTCATCCTCTATCCATGCCTGCAGTCTTTCCTTTATGACCTGCATCGCCAGCCTGTAGAACACGAATGTCACTGTTAAAGGTCGGTTGTTGTTTATGTCAGCTTTGTCCCCCTTTTCTTTATAGATCATGCTCATCGTGCTAAGTTTCCATCCCTCGGGGACTTCACCATCGATTATTATTTAGCTCACTGCCTTTCTCAAAGACTGCTTAGACTTCGGGCCCAATGTCCTTAACAGCATAATCTGAATGCCATAGGGGCCTGTTGAATTACTACTAGGAACCCTCTTCTCAGCCCTTTCCCACTCTCCTTGTGAAAATGGAGCCACTGCGCCACTTGATTCATCCTTGTCTATTGTGTTGCATGACGCATTTCTTTGTTGAAATTTTTCTGTCACCCTTGTTTTTATACATTCGGTAGCTTTGTCCCCTTCTAGCCTAACACCTTGAGCTGTAGTTATAAACCTCTGCTCTAGGCTCGTCTCATTTTTAGGGAGAGTAGAGTGTTCCAAAATTTTGCAGCTGAATTTTTATTCGTTTATGTACTTCTGCTAGCGACTGAGCCCCCTTCCAATATTTTCATTGATCAGAAGGGATGCTTCCGTGCTACAGCTTAGAAAGGTTTCCCATTTTCTTTCAACATCATCTGTTGATTCACCTCGCTGCTTAGCATGCCTGTGTTCCCTCAGAGGCTTCCTGACGTTTTTCTGTGGTTCTCTTAACTTCCTCATCCCGCCAACTCTTGGGTTTGTGTCTTCTTTTCCAAGGTGGCTTGTCAGGTGCCTTAGCAAGCTCTAGCTCAAACAGTCTAATTGCATTCGTGTATGTCTACCCTGTTTTACTATCCTCAGTGATCACTTTCTCAATTTGTTTAGTAGCTACTTCTATTTGCCTTACGAAATAAAAATTTTACTGTAGTTGCTCATCTTGTCTCCTTCCGACTTTCACTGCTCTTCCAAAACTTAGCTTGATACGTTTGTGATCAATACCCAGGCTTCTGGAGCCACACTGATCAATGTGCATTCCCCTGAGCCTATCATACATCCTATGTGACATCAGTGCGTAACCTATCGCCGACTGCAGCCTTTCTACCTCCCATGTTGTTTGCCCTTCACACTTCTCAGTATTGTTGAAAATAATGAAATCATGCCTTTTCACACATATCAATAATCATTTTGCCTGTTGGGTAGGTATACCCATCTTTATCTTCTATGTGCACATTCATATCTCCTAGTATAATTATCTCGCACTCTTCTCGTAATTCCTCAATGTCCTTTGATATACACTCTACCATTGCCTGGTTTTCCTCTCTGGCCTTTGCTCCCGTCTACAAGTACACCAAACCAAGGAGTGTCATTTGCCCTACCACTTTTCCTTTTAGACATAAGTGTTACTTGCACTTTGCTTGACCCTTAGCCAGTCTGTACTTTTATTATGAATGCCCCAATACCACCCCCCTTCTGCTGCCTTTCGTTCTATTACAATATTCCCATGCGTAGACCGTATTGTTAGGAGGTTGTTCCATGTGCCTAAGATGTGTTTCTACAAAACCATAGACCAACGGCTTCTCCTCCCTTAGCTTTTCTTCTATCTCTTTCAACTTCAGCCTGTTCCTGCCACCCTGCATGTTAATATACCCTATGTCTGAGTTGGCTCGGCCCTCTTGGCGACGTCTAGTTCTGCACCGCACTCTGCCTATCTTAGATTCTGGTGCCACTTTGGAATCCTATTTGTCCATACCACCTGTCAAAGAGTCTCCCTGGTTGTTTTTCTCGTTACTCGCTATCCTGCACACCGAAGGGCATGCGTGCCCCCCCCCCCCCAAAAAAAAAGCTACTACGCGTCCTGCAAGTCGCCAACCCACCTCATGACCTAGCTGCCCATCGAAGTGAATTATGACCCTAGGCGTCAGCCTTCTCTCCATTCGCATCTGCACTTGGATCCATTTTCAAACCCACCCCGCATTCTGAACACTTTACAGCCTTTTTAACTATGTTTTTTGACACCAATTGTCCTTATTACTTTTCTGACTCAATAATTACAAAACACAATTCTTTCCTTACGAAAAAAGGGAAAGTCTAAGCTCTACTACAAATTTTTGCGTGTTCAATGTACATGCACTTCCTTCTCGGCTGTGGCAAGAGCAAAAACACACAAAATAAACAGATACACACTCACAAGCTAGTAAATACCTGGTGGCTGACCCCCGATAAAGCCGTAAAATGTAATAAGTGCCACAAATATTTTAACTGCTGCCTTAATAATTAAAAAGGCAAGCTCAAAACATGCAAAACCTTTTATCTGTGCAGTCGATCGGGAGCGCTTAAAAACACGTCCTTCCACCGTGGCAGTCTGAACTGAATTTCACCCAGTGTTGCGAGCACCCTCACACGCCAATGCGCATCGCCTCATCTCCACTGACTCTCAAACGGTACCACCTGCTCTGGTTGCTAAGGGAAAGGACAAACGTGCACGTCACAGCTGTTACTATGGGAGAGGAAGTGAGAGCGGAGAGATAACACCTGCCGGTGCGTTGACACCTACAGATCCCTCACATGCCGCAATTCATTCGCACCTAAAAAGCCACGCCATCTTTTTTCAAAAGAAACCATGTGTATATGTAAAGCAGCGGGCGCCAACGCTTACACTGATGTTCACGCTGCCGCTTATCGCGACGTTGCGCAGGAGAAAAACCTGGGGAGGCGCAAAGATCTCAGTGATGAAACAGTGTTTCCTACAGGAACATGCCAATCACTGGCAGTGACAGACCGAAGACTCCGAATGGACAAGAAGGTTTCACAGTCCGCTTTAAGTTAACGCACCCGCAGCATATTTGGGGGGCGAAGCTCTCTAAGCTGTGGGTTGTGCGTCCTTGATGTATGTAGTAGTGATAGTAGTCGTAGTAGTAGTAGTAGTAGGTAGCCACCTCCGCGGCCGGACTGGAGGAGCGGCACGCATGCAACCTTTTCAATTGAGGCGGAAACCCGCGCACGTTAATCATAAAAAATAGTTTCTGTTGAAATAACTTAGTAAGACGAGTATTGGTGACTTAATTGCGAATAAAATTTGCCTTGTATTTCATTCTAAACTAAAAATAAAAAAAACTGGAATCACAATGACGGACTTTGAGCACAATCTGACCGTGACACAATCTCACCAAGGGTTGTCACGTTAACCTTGCTGGGTGTAACCTCCTTGGTTTCAGCAAGGTTTAGCAAGTGTTGGGCCACAGTGCCATGAATATAGGGAACTATATATAGTATATAGGCCATGAACTAGACACGGTGAAAAGTGGGAAGTAAGCACGAAGCACAGATCGTAAGAAAGTGCGCGAGTGCCACCTCTCGTTTAGACCTTGGAATGTCCGCTGGATGGCGGTACTTCTATTTGCTGAACATATGATGAAAAAAGCGAGATGACGGTACTTGAAGTGTTAACTAGATGGACGGTCGGATGGGCAGACAAACGGACAGAAGCACGGACAGAAGCACGGATAGAAGCACGGACAAACGCTGGGAACGGATGCATGGACTGAACGCAGGAAAGAACGCTAGGATGGACGTACAGACGGATGCACGGACGTATGGACGCACGGACGGTTACACATATGGACGCATAGACGGGCGGAAGCAAGAACGAATGGATGGATGGACGCTTCGCTTCACTCATCAATCATGCACTCCGTGGAGATGCTATGAGTTTTTTATCGTTCAACGCCACACAAGCGAAATCTCCTACCGACACTACCTTGGAGTTCAAAATCCAGTCGCTTTTCTTCCCACCTTACGTTCCCGAGCGTTGAGTCATGCAGTATAAATTCTGTGACAAAGTTAATTACAAAACGTTGGCGACAAAACTAGGTGTTGTGTCCACAATGTGTGCATAGAAGTCGCCGACTATATTTAAGACTTTTGCTTGTTTTGATTTTTATTGTTCCTTCACAAATATTATTGATATTGCTCTATCATTAAGCTTTTTCCTGTCTCACATTAGCGTACGTTATCCGGTTGTTGCCCCCATATTATGTATCAATGACCTACAAATGTATCAAGCTTTGATAACATATAACCAGTGAGGACAGGGAAAGTAATTAAGGCCCACGTGGGAAAGAAAAAAGGCAAAGCGGCTGGTGAGGAAGCAGCTAAAATTAGCCCAGTTGAAAAACGGCGGAGCGACTGTGTTTGAAAAAAAAACGTCCTTACCATCCGGGAGAAAATTGTGAGAAAATGCGAATGCATTTTCTGAGGCGAGAGAGGGTACCGTTGTCGTCAGACATTCGCCTTCACCGACTTCTGCTATCGCCTTGAGAGGCGCCCAACCAGCAATCGGTCGTAAGTGAGGCGTGTGAAATCCCCAGAACTTTAATGGCTAGAGAACTAGGGGCTTCAAACTATCGAACGGGAGAGTGGGGCGCACAGAGGGGAGAGAGAGTGAATGGTGAGAGGAGGAGTGGCGAAGTACGGCAGCTGTCATTGTACCTGACGGCCATGTTGTGAGCATATCATCAACACAAACGCTACACAAACGCTGGCAGCACCAACGTGTTCCAAACACAGCGCACTATGTTTGAAGCGGTGGCAAGTAACAATCAAGATAAGGAGCTGGGGGGTGGGGGGGCTCCGGTTGCTAGGGACGCGCGCGCCCGCAGCTGTAGCTATTAGAGGGTGGTGGACAGATCCTGACGGACGCCTGACATAGCCCGAGTAAGAGATGCATTCACATTTAAAACTACCCACCCAGTATACGAAGTGCCTCTTGACAGAGAGGTTAGTAGAATCTTGGAAGAATGCTCACAATCTTAATACACAGAAACGGGAAAGACTCGAAAAATTACAAGCTGATTCAGCTTACTAGTTTCTTGTCTACAAGCTATTTAGATATATTATAATATAAAATGACCATGGCATTGAACTTCAATCAACCGAACAATACTCAACAATAGACCATATTTATACTATCATTCGATTTTAATTTACTATTTGATTTGCATACACAGATACACATGGACACAGAGGAAAGAGGGAGAGAGCAAGCTGGCGACAGCCACCTTGAGGGGCACAACGCCTGCTCACTTTTTCGGGAGGAGGGAAGAAACACAGGAAACTAAGATTAGAGGGGAGAAAGAAGAAAGAAGATGAGGAAGGAAAAATAGACGAAGACTTTGACGAGTCATGATCATCATCATCATCAGTCTGACTACGTCCGCTGCAGGACAAAGGCCTCTCCCAAGTTCCGCCAGTTAACTCGGTCCTGTGCTTGCTGCTGCCAATTTATAACCGCAAACGTCTTAATCTCATCTATCCACCTAACCTTCTGTCTCCCCTTAACCCGCTTGCCTTCTCTGAGAATCCAGTTAGTTCCCCCAATGACAAGCGGTTATCCTGTCTACGCGCTACATGCCCGGCCCATGTCAATTTCTTCTTCTTGATTCAGCAATAATATCCTTAACCCCCGTTTGTTCCCTAATACACTCTGCTCTCTTCTTGTCTCTTAAGGTTACACCTACCATTTTTCTTTCCATTGCTCGCTGCGTCGTCCTCAATTTAAGCTGATTCCTCTTTTTAAGTCTCCAGGTTTCTGCTCCATAGCTAAGTACCGGCAAGATACAGCTGTTATATACCTTCCTCTTGAAGGATAGGGGCAATCTACCTGTCATAATTTGAGAGTGCTTGCCAAATATGCTCCACCTCATTCTTATTCTTCTAGTTACTTCAATCTCGTGGTTTGGCTCCGCGGTCACTACCTGCCCGAAGTAGACATTGCCTTTTACAATTTGAAGTGCAGTGTTACCAATCTCGAAGCGCTGCTCTTTTCCGAGGTTGTTGTACATTACTTTGGTTTTCTGCAGATTAATTTTAAGACCCACCTTTCTGCTCTCCTTGTCTAACTCCGTAATTAGGAGTTGCCGATTCGTCCCCTGAGTTACTCGGCAATGCAATGTCATCGGCGAAGCGCAGTTTACTAAGGTACTCTTCATCAACTCTTATCCCTAACTGTTCCCACTCTAGTCAAGTACGAGTAAAAACACAAATATATATAAGAAAAGAGAAAAAAAGAGACCGTCAATAAACGGGTGGCCAGGTCCATTAGGTTTATAAATGGAAGGACAGCTCGGTGGGCCTGGTCGCGTCGGGAAGCACTAGCACTCTGAAAGAGGTAGTCGTCTAGAATTGCAAACTTGAGTGCCAGGAATTTATATTCTTTAATCAACAAAGACCGCTGCGTAGGCAAATGTGAGACAGTGCACTACGATATGCTCAAGTGTTTCGCAGGAGCCACAAGCTGTGCACAACGGGCTGTCCACACGCCCTTGACGGTGTAATCGTTCACGCACCAGCACGGAGCCCACTCTTAGTTTGTACAACAGCTCTCGGGAACTACAGGGCAAGCCACGGCCACGAACACGGGGAGGGAACGATCCATTCGCCACACGCATGCCTGGGTGCTGCTTGAGGACGTGTCGGCGTATAAGCAGAAGAGCGTTGTCCATTATGCATAGAACTTCCGGACAGTCACAACCATCATGGTTGCATGACGATGCAAGGTGATCCGCTTCTTCATTCGCCCACAATACCCACGTGCGAAGGTACCCACTGTGCAGCTAGGCATACCCCACGTGACAGAATGTTGTTAAAGGATTCCGTGATGCTGCTCAGAATTGTGCTGTCGTTCTCCTTGCTGGTGAGTCTGCTAAGGGCACCGCGAGAGTCGGTGAGGATGACAACCGTTCAATGCTGGTAACTCTTCTTGTACGTACTTAAGGGAGACATAAATAGCTGCTAGCTCAGCCGTCACCGACGACGAGGGGTGCGGTATTTCAAACAACCGCCTGATATCGGTTGAAGACAGAAGAAAGCTGCAGAAGCGCTCAGGACATTGCTGCGTACAGAAGCGTCTGTAAATACTTTTGCACAATCTTCGATGTTTTCAAATAAGTGTCAATGGGCTAATTGGTATAATTCCGAAACAGGTTGGCCAACTTTTTGCATGTTCCTGTAGTTTACAGATGTGTAGGGAAGGCACATGGCCTGTGCTCTGTCGATGTTGGCAACTGAATAGTTTCGCCAGAATTGCCAGTAATGTCATTGAACAAAGCCGCCATTTTACCCATCCGAGAAAGGGGGCACTGTATCGGCCTGTTAAGGGGTGTCTTGACATGTGGGGCTCGGTTGAGACGCTCAATATGATGTAGCACTCTCTGGTCAGCTTGCAGCCTTAGCGGCAACTGTTGTGCTTCAGCCAGTAGTGGAATGAATTGTGCTTCACGAGGTAAGCCAAACAGTACTCGGAGGGCAACACGATGATTCCGTTCTAGCTGAGACATTAAATCGGGCGGTACATTCAAGACTGGCAAAGCATACATCACGCAAAGGAGTACAGCTGATTGGTGAACCTGTAGCGCCGTCCTCTGATCAATTCCCTCATACCTAAGAGTCAAGGCGGCTACATAGTTGAACAGGGACAGGGATTTTCGCCTCACAGTTTTAACAGCAAGGGCGCCAAAAAAGGCGATAATCGATGATTGCACCCAGGTAGCGATGTTGGCGTACCCACAGTATCGGTGTGTCTTCCAAGGTAAAGCCTGCCAAGGCTTCGACGAGTGTGTTGCCTTGAATGATATGCGATCGCAGCTGACTTCGAAGGCAAAACTTGCATGGCCAACTTCCACCAAGCATTCTGAAGTTGCATTCAGAGCTCGCTGCAATATATCACGAAGACGTGGACCATAGTGTGACGGGCCACTGACCGAGAGTGCGATTCCATCAGCATAAATCGCTATGCCTATAGGAAAGTGTCATTCTTGCGGTAATCGGCTTGGAAGTCCAGCAAGTACGCTGTTAAAGAAAAGAGGTGACAAGACGCTGCCTTGCGGGACACCACATTTAACAAAGAAATACATGCAACACCACCAATCCTCTACACATTGCCTTCATAAATTAAAGAAAAGCATTAATTCAGAGGAGATAGCAGTTGCGACGTCCCCGCAAACATGGACGGAGCCCCAGCCCTTTCAAAATGTTTACGTTCACTTCTTGACCCCACGAATTGAAAAAAGGGAAAAGAAAACCTTCGAGGTAACGAATGTGCATTCCGAAGTGGAGTACCTGGAAGAATTCTGTCGACTGTTGTAGCGCCCCCCCCCCCTCGCGCAAGAACGAGGATCGGGCGGCGCCTTGTTGTCTACAGACAGTGTGACAGTGTGCAGTGGCAATACTCCGCGCACACCCTTCAGATTTGTGGCATGGGGGAGCAGCAGAGCACCTTTTGTTGGTTCGGTGAATGCGACCCTGCTGCAGCGCCTCTGTCGGGCCCGGCCTGACTTTCCGTCAGCCTCCTTGGCTCCAGGGCTCATTACTGCGTTCTGCGCGGAAGGCCACCCGTGACGTTGAATGACGAAGAAGTGGCGGCTGCGGAGAATTTGACGGGAGACACCGAGCTGCATAGAGACATTGAGACTCGTTCTGGACATCGGGTCATCAGGTACTGAAAACCGGGGCATTTGGTTATGCCGAAAACATTTCGGCATAACACTGCAAACTCCGGACGATGGCCTTTACAGACGACGCGCTTTGTCGGATCATTGAGACCATTGTTCGCCCGTAATTCACGTGTTTTTGAACAGCTCGCCCATCTTTCTCTCTGAGGCTTGAGCTTGTACATTGTTACTTGCTCGACTTTGCTTGGGAGAGGGTATTACACTGGTGTGGGCCGCGGGGGTGGCCATAAAAGCTTACACACACCGACTGACAGAGAAATGTGTGTGTCAACAGTGCAATTGGTTAGGTGCCACGGAGGGGTGGAGTCGGGTCCTACAAAATGGTACTACGGAACGGCGATCGAGGAGACACGATGCGATGAGCTCAAGATGGTAGAGAGACGGAATGGAAAAGGAAGACAACGGTGTGAAAAGATAGCGATGAGAGTCGATGAGATGATGACTGAGGCAGGGAAGGTATGACTAGATGACGAGGAATGAAAGTTAGAGATGGGAAACGAGAAATCGAGTGATTGCGGGATGGTATGAAAGAACATTAAGATGGAAATCGCTGAGAGAGACGACGAAGACGACGAAGACGATGAAGACTGGCAACACGGACCATTCGTGAGACGAACTTTGTGCACCCTATTCAGACGAGATTTGCAGGCAGGGAAGCGGCACGTTGAGACATTGTGTGGTTTTATTCATTGATAACTTCATCATTTGTGTCGTCATGTGTTTTCTTTATATATGCATACCCTTGTATTGTTGCAGTTACTTTCTTTAAGTACCTGCCATGTGTCGAACGTCGCGAGTGTCAAAATCATGTGTTATATTTTGTGTAGTGGTTGATGTATGCGGGTATACGATGTTTGCAGTTATAAATTAAATGAATCAGTTAAAAAGAACAGGTCGTAGCGTCTTTCATTTCCCGGTCCCATCACGAATTCCTGTGTATGGAAAGTAGTTGAGACGCATAGCCGAGAGGGAACTGAGAAAAAAGGTTGAGCGTTCTTCCCTATCTATTGCGATCGGTGGCGTAGCGGGGACGTCTCACAGTCATGCATGCACCGTGGATTCATGGCGTAATAGCAGCCTATGTAAACATATTAGAGGAAACCTACAGGATATCCCCATCCACCCTAGTCTTGCATAAGGAAAGCGACATATTTCCAATGAAGAAGGGCGTAAGGCAGAGAAAAACAATCTCTGCCATGGTATTCACCGTGCGTTTACCGAAGGTTTAACGGCCCTAGATGGGGAAAAGGTAGGTATAACATGTAAAGAAAACCCTAGTAACCTGATATTCGCTGATGACATTTCATTGATAAGTAACTCAAGGCACTATTTGTAACTCATGATTATTGAAGTGAAAAAGGATGGCAAAAATTACGTCTGAAAATTATAATGCATAAAACTACAGTAATGGGCAATACTCACGGCAAAGAACAGCGCTTTGCAATAGGCGGTCGGACACTGGAAGTCATAAAGGAACAGGTCGACTTACTACAGGCACAAACCGCGGAGCCTGACTATGAAAAGGAAATACCTAGAAAAACAGGGATTTGGTGGAGCACAATTAGGATCATTATCATCATCATCATCAGGATGACTACGTCCACTGCAGTACAAAGGCCTCTCTCTTGTTCCACCAGTTAACCCGGTCCTGTGCTTGCGGCTGCCAATTTACACCCGCAAACTTTTAAATCTCATCTACTAACCTAACCATCTGTCTCCCCTTAACCCGCTTACCTTCTCTGGGAATCCAGTTGTTACCCTTAATGACCAGTCGTTATCCTTTCTACGCACCACATGCCCGGCCCATGTTCATTTCCTCTTCTGGATTTCAACTATGATATCCTTAACTCCCGTTTGTTCCCTAATCCACTCTGGTATCTTCTTGTCTCTTAAGGTTACGCCTACCATTTTTCTTTCCATTGCTCGCTGCGTCGTCCTTAATTTGAGCTGATTCCTTTTTTAAGTCTCCAGGTTTCTGTTCCATAGCTAAGTACCGGCAAGATACAGCTGTTATATACCTTCCCCTTGAGAGATAGGGGCGATCTACCTGTCATTATTTGAGAGTGCTGGCCAATTGTGCCCCACGCCATTCCTATTCTGCTAGTTAGTATTGTAAGCATTCAGCAAGCATTGTCAACTCATGAATAGCAGTGCAGCACTATCCCTCAAGAGGAAGGTATATAAGAGGGGCCCATTAGCGGCACCTAACTGCGGATGAGAAACATGGAGTTGCTCAAAAACGGTCCAATATAAATTGAAGAAGACGAAGCGAGCAATCGAGAAGCTATGATAATCTGGAAAGATGCAGTAAAAAGGGCATCTTTTTGTTCTACAAAAGTAATCGCCAGCTATCTCGCCTTCCTTACCTTGCACTATCGCCACACGCCCGGTCAATTCACGTTATGATCAACATTACCGTTATCAACGTGACATAACATTGTCGATAAGAAAGTGGCCTGCACTGAATTTTCAGAAAGGAAGCGCTTTCGAGTCAGATGGCGATTATTGTATTGGGACAAAAGGACACCCCTTTCACTCAGATCTTTTTTATAGTGTAGATATATCCTTAGGCGCCAGGCTGTGAGCAGAGTGGGTCAGGCAACTAATTGAATTTAAAGATATTGTTGGTATAAAGAAATTAATGTGGGCCACGAGCGTTACGTGGGGGCAGGATAGCCACTGCCGATCACTGAGGGTAACTTACTGGATTCTCAGTGAAGGCAAACGTGCTAGGGGGACACAGAAAGTTTATTGAGTTGATGAGATTAAGAAGTTTTCAAGTACTACATGGCATTAGAATACACAGGAACGGGTTGATTAGCCCTGCAGTGAGCATAGTCATGCTGATGAAGATGGTGAATGTGTATTTGTCTTGTGATTATTTTTATTGTTACTACTATTAGTAGCAGTAGTGGTATTATAACCATTGTTATTAGTAGTAGTAGTATAATGACATACCAACACCGGACAAGGCTTGCCCTTAATACGTTAAAAAGGGTTTATATGTTAAAGGGCAAGTACTAACCTTCGCAAACGGAGAAAAATGAAAGATGTTCTTTTTCTGCCCCCACTGATGCCAAAGAGCCGCTTCGCTCATTGTTCTTGACCTCCAAAATGAAGTTCGGTGAAGTAGTGCATAGCTCCGGCTGAGAACAGTATTTCAGCAGAATAAATAGATGTGCGAGAACAAAACGTAATGCGATGAAGCCTGATAATAGGAAGATGGTCGCCTTAAAGGTTACTCACCGCAATATGTGTTCGTCGTACGGTCGCGTCGCGCAACACCAGTTCAGGTATATATAAACCTAGCTATGCCTAATTTTCACAATGAGCATAGCATTTAAGTCATGGCGCACATTACGTGTATGTCGTTGTTTTCATGTTCCCACCTGTCATATAGTTCGTCATACAGTCACGTCACGCAATGCCAATCTTTCGGTATATCAAGCGGTTGCAACAGCCACAAGCTCACCATGAGCGTGGCATAGAAGTCATGGCGAGCATACATGACATGCATATTGCCGCAGGCATTGAACGAGGTTTAGCCCTGCCAATGCGAGTATGTGCCATGGTGTGAAAGAAGAAGAGGACGGTTGGTGTGTGCTCGTGCTCTAACGTTCGGTTCGGCTCGACGTCCAGTGCTGCTCCTGTGAACAGACGTTGTGGTCGTTCTGTGATCACGTGACATTTTCTGGTGGAGGTGCTGGGTAGTGTTGTATGCACTGCAATCAGCAGCAAGGTCCCGACACTAGCCACGACTTGGAAGAACCAGCTGACCTACGGCGTAGCAGGCGACAACTAGGCCTACCTCCTGAATTCGGACCATTTCCTCAACTCGGCAGTACTATGGCTAGTGCGGGAACGCAAACCCAAGAAACATCAACGCTGCCTCCTCCGTGGTTCTTCAACGTCCCGCGTACTCCGAAGCCGTTCCACGGTGACCCTTATGAGGACGTCGATGACTGGCTCGACGACTACAACCGTTGCGGCAGCGTCAACGAGTGGAACGAGCAGCGAAAGCTTCGGTACGTCTACTTTTATCTCGAAGACTCTGCGCGCACTTGGTTCGAAAACCATGAAGCCACTATGACAACCTGGCCAGAGTTTTGCAACCAGTTGCGAAATACTTTCCGAAGCTCTGACCGAAAGGAGCAAGCGGAACGACTCCTCAATTCCCGAAACCAGCGTCCGAACGAGAGTGTTGCCATGTTCGTTGAGGACATGACGCGGCTGTTCAGGCGAGCCGACTCTTCAATGACGGAAGAAAAGAAGGTGCGCCTCTTAATGCGTGGAGTGAAGGAGCAGCCGCTCGCGGGACTAGTGCGGAACCCTCCCGGCACTGTAGAGGATTTCCTTGGCGAAGCCACGACAATGGAGAGAATGCTAAGGCAGCGTTCGTACCAGTATGAACGTCCTGGCAGTCTTTCGTCAGTGTCGTCGGCCCTACAAACACCTGACGTCACGACTGTAAAAGACCTGACGGAGCTCGTGCGCAGTATTGTGCGCGAGGAGCTGCAAAAGCTGCACGTGGTGTCTTCTCCGCCCCATGTTGCTGCTTTAACGGATGTCGTTCGCGAAGAGGTCCGGCAGCTGGTGCACCCCATGACGACTCTGCGTGCAGCCGAAGTTCAACCCATGACGGCCCCGCGTCCAGCCGAAGCTCCGCTATTAACGTACGCGGAAGCACTGCGTACTCCTGCACCGGCTGTTGGCTATCCGTCTCGTCCGTCCACCCTGCAGACGGCATCGTCGTTCTACTCGGGAGCACCGCAGTACGGCAACCCACCCCTTACACGGAAATCCAGTGTATGGCGTGCTCCCGACAGCCGGCCTCTTTGTTATCACTGTGGTGAACCAGGTCACATCTACCGTGAGTGCGCCTACAGGCGCATGGGTCTTCCCGGCTTTCGTCCGGATGCTCGTCGACCCAGAGATGGTGAGCGGCCCCGTGCTATCGCTGAATACTTGGCAAGCCAACGATCTTCAAACCTTCCGGGTCGCCAATCCCGCTCACCATCTCCACGGCGTTCCACGTCTCCTGGCCAACAATCAACCTTTGCGGACGTCCTTGCAGGAAGATCACCTAGATCCACAAGCCCGCGCCGGGGAAACTAAGAACAGCGACCTCTGGGGGTGAGGCCGCTGTTGATCGACCGTTACAAGACCCTCCCCCGATTTGCCTGCCGACACCCGACGACATTCTTTCACCGACGTGTGCCATCGACGACAAACAGGTCTCTGCTCGTATCTCTGTTCTTCTCGACAACCACCCGCTGACCACTCTGGTAGATACGGGTGCTGATTATTCTGTTATAAGCGCTGACCTCGCTGCACAGCTAAGAAAGGTAACGACACCTTGGGGACATGGAACCAACCTCCGGACTGCGGGAGGTCACCTATTGACACCGCTAGGAATGTGCACTGCCCGCCTCCGAATTCGTGAGTCGACGTACATTGTTTCCTTCGTTGTATTGCGCGAATGCTCCCAAAACCTGATTCTCGGAATGGATTTTCTCCGCGAGCATGGAGCCATTATTAACCTTCGCGACCTGCTCATAACGTTATCCAACGACCATACAGCCCTACGAAAGGATGCAGTTGCGCCGACCACAGCACTTCGAATTGCTGACGACACCATCGCACTGCCGCCGCGAGCCAGTATGTTGGTAACGGTGGAGAGCGACTGTGACAACAAGAGTAGTGGCATCGCGGAAACTAACCTCTCGGTGCTCTTGGCTCGGCAGATTTGTGTCGCGCGTGCTATCGTCAAACTGAAACATCGGCGGACTCAGCTTCTGATCACGAATTTCGGCGGCCAGTACCAACACTTAGCAAAGCGAACAGCAATCGCGAACTTTGAAGCCATCGATGACGCAGAATGTTCCACTATCGCTCCGATTGCCACTGCTGCCGAAGGTAACTCTGATATAGCCAGTACGGTTGACGTGAATTGCCAGCTATCCTGTGCGCAGCAACAGCAGATACGCATGATTTTACGTACGTATAGTGATTGCTTTGCGTCCACCTCCAAAATCAAGCAGACCCCAACCGTGAAGCACCGCATTATAACGGACCCTACCGAACGGCCTGTACGACAGCACGCCTACCGCGTGTCGCAAAAAGAACAAGAGGCAATACGTTTTCAAGTGGAACAGATGCTCGACGACGACGTCATCCAACCCTCGAACAGTCCATGGGCGTCACCCGTCGTACTTGTTAAAAAGAAAGACGGCACTCTTCGATTTTGCGTCGATTACCGGAAGCTCAACAAAGTGACGAAGAGAGACGTCTACCCTCTCCCACGCATAGATGATTCACTGGATCGACTTCGACATGCCCGATATTTTTCCTCAATGGATTTACGCAGCGGCTACTGGCAGATCGAGGTCGATGAACGGGACAGGAAAAAAACAGCATTCATAACTCCCGATGGCCTCTACGAATTCAAAGTGTTACCATTTGGATTGTGCTCTGCACCGGCAACGTTCCAAAGGATGATGGACACCGTCCTGTCCGGTCTGAAGTGGGAATCCTGCCTCGTGTATTTAGACGACGTCGTTGTTTTTTCCAAAACATTTGAGCAACATTTACAACGACTTCAGTCCGTCTTCGTCGCTATTCGATCCGCAGGCCTATCTCTAAAACCGGAGAAGTGTCATTTCGGCTACGAAGAACTAAAGTTCCTCGGCCACCTTATCAGTCACGATGGCATTAGACCAGACCCAGAAAAGACCATGGCTGTTGCTGCATTTCCTCCACCTTCGAACAAACGGGATTTGCGCCGGTTTTTGTGTCTCTGCGCCTACTACAGGCGCTTTGTCCAGAGCTTTGCCAACATCGCTGAACCCCTTACCCGTTTAACGAAGGAGGATACTCCTTTTGTGTGGGGTCCAGAGCAGAGAGCCGCCTTTTACCAGCTTCAGCAGTGCCTTCAGAGTGAACCCTTACTAGGGCACTTTGATGAAGATGCCACCACCGAACTTCACACTGACGCAAGCAACATCGGTCTTGGTGCAGTACTCGTCCAGTGGCAAGACGGCGCTGAACGTCCCATCGCTTATGCTAGCCGCATTTTGTCATCTGTGGAAACTAACTACTCGACCACGGAGAAGGAATGTCATGCTGTTATTTGGGCGATAACAAAGTTCCGACCGTATCTGTATGGCCGTCCATTCAGAGTAGTTACGAACCATCATGCCCTCTGTTGGCTGGCCAATCTCAAGGACCCTTCAGGGCGCCTCGCGAGGTGGAGCTTACGCCTTCAAGAATTTGAGGTTACAGTCGTCTACAAGTCGGGCCGCAGGCACACTGATGCTGATTGCCTTTCGCGCGCACCCCTCGCGACATCAAGGGACGATGATACCGACGGCCATTTTCTTTGTGCAGTCAGTGAATCCGACTTGGCCCAACAACAGTGGAATGATTCAGAGATCCAACAACTTATCAAATATCTTCAAGGTCGCAGCTCGAGTCCACCATCGGCATTTGCACGTTCAGGGACATTTTGTCTCCGCAACGACATCGTCTACAAAAAGAACTTCGAACCTTATGCGACTGAGTACCTCCTCGTCGTTCCACCAGGGCTACGTGCTGACATTTTATCTGCCTGCCACGACGAGCCTTCCTCCGGCCACCTAGGATTCGCACGCACCCTTGCCCGGATTCGGACTCGCTACTACTGGCCAAAGCTCACCCAAGATGTCAAGCATTACGTTAAAACATGCAATCATTGCCAGCGCCGTAAAGCCCCACCTGTGCGCCCTGCTGGTTTATTACAGCCTGTTGCACCCCCGTTACAACCGTTTGAACGAATCGGCATGGACTTGCTTGGGCCCTTCCCGAAGTCACATGATGGCAACCGCTGGATCGTAGTCGCTACTGACTATTTAACGAGGTACTGCGAAACGAAAGCCCTACAACGAGGCACCGCCAATGAGGTTGCGTATTTTTTTATCAACAACATCGTCCTCCGCCATGGAGCGCCAACAGTTCTTATCACTGACCGTGGAACAGCCTTTACAGCCCAATTGATGCAAGACGTCACGAGACTTAGTGAAACAGCTCATCGCAAAACAACCGCATACCATCCACAAACCAACGGTCTGACGGAGAGATTAAACAAGACGCTCGCTGACATGTTATCCATGTACGTCGACCGTAATCACAAGAACTGGGATGCAATTTTGCCATACGTAACGTTCGCTTACAACACTGCGGTTCAAGAGACTACGGGTTTCACTCCATTCCGGTTGCTTCACGGCCGAGAAGCAAATACGATGCTTGATGCCATGCTGTTGCCTGACACGACCGATATTACTACTGATGCGACCGACTTTATCCGGCTCGCCGACGCGGCCCGCCAGCTTGCACTCAAGCGGATCCGAAAACAACAACGAATTGACTCGCAGAGGTACAACTCCCGTCATCGCCATGTCATTTACCAACCCGGTGATCTGGTCTGGCTGTGGATACCCGTTCGCCAAAGGGGCCGCTCGGAAAAGTTACTTCACCGCTACTTCGGTCCCTATAGAGTACTACGGCGCCTCACAGATGTCAACTACGAAATTCTGCTTGAAGACACAGCTCAGCGATCTCGACGTTCCCAACAGGCCGACATTGTTCATGTGTCACGGATGAAGCCACACTACCCCCCGAGCCACCTGACACTGCTTCTTCACGCGTCTTTGTGCGTTACGCGACTACTTTAACTTTTAATCGGCATTGGTCATCGGGGTGGTACTTTTTTTCGAAGGGGGGTAATGCCACAGGCATTGAACGAGGTTTAGCCCTGCCAATGCGAGTATGTGCCATGGTATGAAAGAAGAAGAGGACGGTTGGTGTGTGCTCGTGCTCTAACGTTCGGTTCGGCTCGACGTCCAGTGCTGCTCCTGTGAACAGACGTTGTGGTCGTTCTGTGATCACGTGACAATATCATTATTTTCTTGTTACCACCTGTAATTTATGTTCATGATAGAGTAACGTTACGGAACAATGGTTTTGCTTCATACGAAGTAATTTAAACGGCCACAATCGTCCTGAGACCATTCCATGTAAATCATGCCGTACAAGTCACGTAGCCAAGGAGTGGAACACCGGGTACGTTCATTGGTTGTGCCAGGCTCAAGTATCTTCAGTGACTGCTTGATGTTACGCGGTATAGGCTGGTTCATCCGATACATTTGAACAGACCATTCATGCTGCGCACCGGGGACAGAGCTGCTTGGAAGAGCAGTTCGTGTCAAGATAGCGGGTAAATCACTACGAGTGGATTTTTGCGTGGTGTTCGTTTAAAAACTGGGTTATACAAAGCAGACCAGAATGAATACAAGAGACAAGAGCTGACGAAACGTTCAGCAAGAGTCCCCACAACACCAAGTCAAAATTGCTCGGTTGTATGAACGGCCGGCTGCCCTTACCTAATCTTCATCTATGCTGAACTATTCTTCCTTCTCAAGAGCGAGAAATGGTGGTCGACTATAGGTGAATAACAAGCATGCAAAACCTTTTGATTTGTAACATGTGCGTGAATGAGTACCTTACACTGTGATACTAAACGATAAATTTATAAATCCCTTGACAAACTAAACAAAACTTGTAGAAAAACTCTCCTTAGGCCGAATCATCCAACTGTAATCGAGTGCGACGTGATGAATAGGGTGCACAGAAATAAAGCATTCTCGCACGCAGTATAGAAATTAACGGTGCTAAGAGTGTAATAAGTTCGTTTCCTAAATAATCACTTGACTGTTAGGCAGCGTTGAGAACACAGAATTAGTTCACAAGAGAGGAAATGTCACTGAAGAAGCGTCAAGACGCAAACTAATCTCACATCGAAACCTTTACAATGGCGCATTGAACAGAAGGAGCATATTCTGTAAATATCGCAACCTCCTCTATTCTGGCATTTTGTAAGACAAACGAAGAAAATTGGAAATGTTTCTCCACTGTGTTTCTAGATAAGAGCATTCTAGAATTGTATCAAGCGTGGCAACATATATGGAAGTTTGTGTTGAAATAACGAACACTTGAACCATGTGCTTCCTTAGTTGCGCAGTAAAATGTACAAAATGATTTCACACGTTAGCCTTTCTCGCCTGAGCAGCACTTTCACAAAATTACTTTCCTCAAAAGTAAGGTATCTTCGAAAGCCTTCACCAAGAGTGCTTTACCAGGCCATGAAGCTTTATTTTGCTCACTCTTGACGTTTTTTCGTATATTCAATCGACCCTCCAAAGCGCTTCTCGATTTCCATGGCAACCGCGAGGCACAGCCTGTCGTTTCCTCTCTTCGCAACTAGCTGGACACACAAGGGCAAATTGTCCGCCGACTTCATGACAGGGCACACTGTCGCGGGCACCTTAAACAGATTAAACAAAGCTGTCATGCTGATTCCATCGAGAAATAGAAGTTCCTGATTCTGAAATGGGGCAGCGCTTGTGGCTGCTGGCAAGATCAGAACTCCGTCGTCCCCCAGTATTTCTTCGAAGCGGTCACGGGTATTCTCTATTGCAGTGAGTACGGCTTCGTCCTCCTGCGTCGAACGGAAGCGGCCAATCAGCGTTGTGAAAGACGCCATTAACGCGACAAGTGTGTGCCGACCAGCCCCAACCAGGTAGTAGAGCAGTTCGACGAACGGGTTGAGCCCGCCGGGCCTGTACATCTCGACCACGGGCTTGGTTCCTTTGATGCCGAAAATCTTGGAGAGCACGTACATGCCTGAACCGTATCTCTGGCAGGCACAGCCGCTGCGCCTCGAGTCCATGCGCTACCTTCAGGTGTTGAATGACCTGTGATTGGTGGAAAGACAAGAACCATTTTGAACGATGTTACGTACATTGATTACACTGCAGAATCAAGAGGAATGGGAAGCAGAAAATGGAAAATGTTTCAGTACACCAAAGCAGCAAGAGATCTAAATACAACCGAATTATAGCACGAAAGTATTGGGCAGATCTAAAAAAATGGCATCATCCATTTCATGAAAGAGGAAAGGGGCGTAATCAAAGTTCCCCTTGACGTGTACACTCAGCAGTTATCGCTAGATGGTCATGATCCCGTTTCGCTGCGAGAAATTTTCGCGTGTACATTTGTCGGATGTTCACTGACGTGATTGATATGCGGTGTTCAACGTTCCAAAACGACGACATGATCAGGAGAGACGCCGTAGTAATGGGCTCCGGAAATTTCGTCTTCGATGTTCGTATATCAGTCGAAGCAATAGCTCAATCTCACCACCGCATCATGCGGGTGGAGCAGCGCACAGAACTAAAACTACGTGTAAAAATACAAAAAATGACACCTATTCCACGGTCCACTATACAATCGCCCTACGAGTAGTACTTATTTATATACCCAGAAGCCCTTGAATGTCAAAGATTCGCATGATAAGGCCACACTCTGTCTGGGGTTTAAACAATAGCCATGCCGTTTACTAAAGCTTAGAGGTATTCAAGAAATACAACATTAAATGTATTTTTGATCATGCACTATACGCGAACCAGGCATTCTATCTTTGACGTAATCAGTGTCTCTGTGTATATACCCGTGTCCCTATGCTACATATGTCAAAATTATTGGCTCTCATTTCATCAACTAGGAAACGCACAACCAGACTGATTACTGAAAGTTGGGCGGATTGGTACTGAGTCATGGTTATTTTTCGCGCGACACACACACGGATGAGAAAAACAAACACCAGGGAAACAAACTAAAACTGATTTATTGAACACAACATTTTTTTTTATTTCTTTCGAGCCTAACAAATGCCCCCCGCCGGTGGTCCTGAGCCCCCACGAGACAAAACTAAAGATTTCTGTTCAGCAATACATCATGAAAAAATAACACACTAACGAATAATTTGCGTTGAACGTCCTGTATCTGTAGCAGGATTCATGCACGTGCCCTTTTGTTAGTGTTATTTTTTCATGTAGTGTTGAACAGAACTCTCTGATTTTTTGTAGTGGGTGTTCAGAAATACTATTGCGGGGCGTTAGTTAGTCTCGAAGATATAACTGCATTTTGTTGTATTACACAAATCAGTTTTGAGTTTGCGCCCCGGATGTCTGTCTTTTCTCGTTTTGTACATATTGTGCGAACAATAGCCAGAGTGATTAGCGTGGAGCTCTGCTGTGTAGCTACCTTCCTGAAATATACTCATCACACTTGTTTTTCTTTTAGTATTCTTACGGCGCCTTGTGGATGCCTGCTGAACCTACTTATCATAATGGGTATCCATGTTCTTAATGGTGAAGAGGATTCCTGCCTCGCTCTGTGATTTACTAGCCTCTTGCAAAGTCATTATCAAACTTCGGACCATCGTGTTTATGAAGCTTTGACCCCCCCCCCCCCCCAGCATGTAACCTGAACGAGCAAAACATTGCCTCGCCTTTTAGGAGCTTTCCGTTTCGAGAAGTCTGCATTAGCTTTTTTCTTGAAATGGGTAGTTTACAACGTTTTTACGGTTCGGATAGTTATCATACTATGCGTTCTTGTGCAGACTTCATTATTCTGACTGTGTTTGCCTGCCTCTGTTCGTGCGTGTAACTGTGCTTGTCTGTGTGTGTGGGCGTGTAAGGGGGCGTCAAGGTCCAATGTGTAATTGTTGCGGTTATGGGCACGGAAATATTCTTGTAAAGCAGCTCAATAATCGGTGGGCTAAGCCATTCACCTAGGTTTCACTCTGTGCATACATCAAAGTGTAAAGGTTGCTGTCCATTTGCTTCTCAGGAGATGTAATGAAATACACTTCAAAGTATGTACATAGATGTTTGATATAAGTACTTACCAGTCTAACAGCCTGACGAGCACCGGTTGTCACGCGACTGATGTAAAGGCTGCCTTCAGTGTCCATGTAATACAGCTTCAGGTTCTTAAGGTTAACCTGCATGATATACATTCTATGAAGACGAAAAAATAAATTACACTAATATAGTAGGCAATAGAAGTTTGGACATTATCAGTGCTTATATATTCAAACAATTGTTCAGTGTAAGAGAATTGAAAACCTCGTGAGACTGCAGCACGACCTGGAGCTGGCCGGTTAGCTAGGAGCCTTCAAAGCCATCTCCCAGAGGGGGGGGGGAGGGGGGGAACAATTGAGTTTGAGGCCTTTTAATCGGGTGCCATCAGCTGTTGTAGGCACATCGCGAGCGTCGACTGTTCCATGCCAGCTTTTACCGGCACAGTAGCATGTGGGAATGTTCCTATTTACACATATTGGTGGTATATAAGTAATGATAGCGGTGGCGCAATGTGGCCGGGCAAGGATATAAATGTGTTTGGAGTAAGCGGCAGGTTCGCTCCTGTTTATGTGATCGGGCTGTGGCGGAGAGTTCTACAGAGAGCTGTGCAGAAACCAAAACAACCAGGGTAAATCGTAAGAAGCAGTAATAACCCAGAGGAATTAGTCATCCTACGAATAACGACAGGGGAAGTAAGAAAACCCCTAGAAGGAATGCAAAGAGGCAAAGCCACTGGCGAGGATAAAATAACAACGGACGTGCTGAAATATGGCGTAGAAATTGTGTTAGAAAAAAGGTCACAGCTTCGCCGCACAGGCAAACCAAGGGACGAGATAACAACAAATTGGAAAGCAGATCGAAAGGTGGTGCCCCGCACTTCTTACGCACAAACTATGCACGATACTTACTCACAGGTACAGATGCAAGCGAATAAGCGTCTAAGTTTACTTCGCTGTTTCTGAAAAGCGCGCAGTTTTCGCAAACGGAGACTGCAATGATTGCAGTGACCTTTCAGAGCCCCGTAACTGACACAGAATCGTTACAGGTAAAGTCCAAGGCCAGCCAAGGCGTACGATCCTCCTTTTCTTTCTCAGCCCCCCCCCCCCCCCACGGGATAAGGACGTGCGAGGTAGCATCGCTTCCCTCCTCTGAGCGGGGCAAAATAAGTGTGAGAGATTAGAGTGCGCGCCGCGGCGCGATGTGGCGACGTGTGCTCATTGTGCCACCTTGCAGGTGACGCTGAAAATACGGTAGCTCCCCTTGAGATGCCCGTGAGCAGCGGTAAGTAATAGATGTAAATAGCTCGCCATTTGAACGGTGAAGAACGAGCTCGTCGGTGGCTCAGTAGTTAACGCCTCGTACTCACAATTTGAAGACCCAAGTTTGATTCTGCACGTCAAAGTCTTTTTATGTTTTTTTCTTGCTTGCACTTTCATACATATATAGATACGTATACATATACGGTTAGTGACGCCGACGCCAGTGGCAAAATACAGCCGGGAGTGTCCATATAGTTGCTATCGCATCGAAACTGACCACCTTTACACGAAGTAGCTCTTGACAGGAAGGGTGCGAGAATTTTAGAAGAACGTCAACATCAACCTATTCTATAGGAAGAAGACGACAAGGACCTAAAAATTACAGGTCGATCAGCTTACTCTTCGTTCTCTAGAAACTATTTACAAAAAATAATAGCTAAAATAGAATTACGGCACATTACAGTTCAATCAACCAAACAAAGCAGGATTTTGTACAGGCTACTTCACAATAGACAATATTCGTGGTATCAATCAGGTAACAGAGAAATGCGCGTAAAAAAACAAAACTCTATACTGTGCTTTCATACATTACGAGAAGGCTCAGCCGAGACATCGGCAGTATGCAGGCATCGCGTAATCAGCGCATCGACGAACCCTACATAAACATATTGGAAAAATCTACGGTGGATCCATGGCCACCATAGTTCTTTGAGAAAGCGACAGAATCCCAATAAAGAAGGGTGTAAGGCAGGCAGACAAGATCTCTTTAATGCTATTAACCGCGTGTTTACAGGAGGTTTTGAAGGCCCTAGATTGGGAAAAAAATGGCGATGAGAGATAATCAAGAGTATCTTAGTAACCGGGGATTCGCTGATGACATTGCCTTGATGAGTAACTCAAGGGGCAAATGACAGCTCAATAATACTGAACTGGACTCGTAAACCAGAAAAGTGGGTCTGAAAATTAATATGCACAAAACTTAAGTACTGGGCAACAGTCTCGGCAGAAAACAGCACTTTGTGATAGGTGGAGAGATATTGGAAGTTGCAAAGGAATATGCTTTTTTAGAACAGTCAGTGATCGTGGAGCCGTATCATGAGAATGAAATTAGTAGATAAATGAAGATGGAGGGGATCACATTCGGCAAGCATTCTCAAATGATAAAGGGTAATGTGCCACTAACCATCAAGAAGAAGGTAAATAACAGCTACTATTGAGCGGAAGCCTGGATGCTTACAAAGAGGGTTCCGCTTAAATTGAGAATCACGTAAGGAGCGATAGAAAGGAAAATGATAGAGGTAACCTTAAGATACAAAAAAAGAGCACAGTGGGTCAGGGAACAAACCATAGTTAAGAATATCGTAGTTGAATTGAATTGAATTTGAACTTTTTTCTGACAGTCATTGTCTGAATTGAAGAGGCTAAAGGCTGTATACGGCTGCCCAACAAAGCCCCCTACCAATTTTATTGCCCAGGGGTGGAAAAGTGCGAAGCATGGGCAAAGACAGATAACAATAGATGACCAAAGTACAGCACACAGGATACAGCATAGAGTCAAAGAACAATAAGTGAAATAGCTATACTCAGTACACAACAATAGTAACACAGGTACGGAAATGTTTACACGAGTCCTGACGATCAATGGTACAGAACGTTATAAAAGAAATACGTAGGAAAAAAAACAAATGGCAATGGCACGATATTAGGACGTATCAGAAGCTAATCAAAAGGTAATCTAGCTTTTTTTTCGGACGTGGTATGTCGAATAGTTGGCCTGAATCACATTGGCGATTTCTTGGTTGTTCTAATGCCCGAATGATGGCCTGAATAGTTGAAATCAAAAAGAAAAAATGGACATGGACCTGGCACGTAGCACATAGGCAGAATAACCACTGCTCATTAGGAGTGACTGACTGGATTTTCATAGAAGGCAAACGCACGAAGGGGAGGCAGAAAGTTGGCTATGCCGATGAGATTCAAAAGCTCACAGATATAACGTGGTAGCAGAAAGCACAAGACCGGGTTGATTGGCGAATCATTAGAGAGGCCATTGCCCTGCAGTGGGCGCAGTCAGGTTGATGGTGATGATGATGCTGTGGCGGAAATTCAGTTGTTCGAGCATATTCATTTTTTCCATGCTGAGTGTTTTATCTCATGCCAAACGACTCAAGGATGAGTCGATCCTTCTGTGATTTTGATAAGCGTTTGTTTTGCGCAAAGCATTGGGTCTAAATAAAGTTGTCGAGTGTATTGGAGATCAATAGTTTTTTGGGTGGATAAACAACAAGAGGGAAGGCAGGGGGGTTAACCAGGCACATGCCCGATTTACTACCCTACGCTGAGGGAATGAAGAGGGGGACATAAAGATGAAAGAAAGGAAAGAGAAGAGAAAGAGAGAGAAAAAAAAGAGGATTGTCAGTTAATCGACAGGCGCGTATGCAGCGGTGGCACTACACAAAAGTTAAAGGTGGTCGCGTAGGCCTATAGTCCTCAAAAAGCACAAGACAGCTTTGACTTCTTTTTGAGCCGACTAAAGGCGATGACCGTGTTCCAGTAGCGTCTGCACAGAGAGTGGCCGATCGTCGATTTGTCGCAATGCGCCCGAAAGCTTCTGTCTTTCATAGGCGAATCGAGGGCAATGGCATATCAGATGGTCGATGTCTTCTTTGGTGCAGCAGACGTCGCATTCCGCATTGTAGGTCAATCCGATGAGGGTTCTATATGCTTTTGTGAAGGCAAACCACAACCAAATGTGACAAAAAAGTGGAGCTTCACGTCGACGAAGTCCGGATGGCGGTCGAAGTTACAGTCGAGGGTTTATTTGGTATAGTCGCGTATGTCTTATGCTTGGGGTGTTCCACTTCTGCAGACTCAGACTACGTGCCAGGTGACGAAGCTGTTTTGCAGCGTCATTCCCAGACAAAGTAATCGGAAGGGTGTGCTCTTCTTGGTGGGATGTGCGAGCCGCGTTGTCTGCGGAATCATTGCCACTGATCCCACAATGACCAGGAAGACACTGAAACTTGACCTCGTGACCTGTTTCTGTGACGTGGTGAACAAGCTTGACAACTTCGTAAGTTAATTGTTCATGGCAACCTCGTCGAAGGACTGACTGCATGCCCTGTAGGGCTGGTTCCGAGTCGGAAAACACAGCCCATTTACTCGGTCTTTGGAATTTGATGTACTCTAGGGCGCCACGCAAAGCCGCAAGTTCTGCCACCGTAGACGTAGTGATGTGTGACAGTTTGATTCGCAGAGTGATTCCTCTAGCT
Organism: Rhipicephalus annulatus; assembly: GCA_013436015.1. NCBI lineage: Eukaryota > Metazoa > Arthropoda > Arachnida > Ixodida > Ixodidae > Rhipicephalus > Rhipicephalus annulatus. The sequence goes on from WOVY01013429.1 coordinate 146,419, forward strand.
GGAATCACCACCGCACCGCCAGAACCAGACGCTGTGGTTGAACCATCGGTGTATATGTGCACGTTGTTGTTGTACATTTCGTGCAGAAGGCTCAAGATCAAGTGTTCTAGGGCAGATGAAGGCAAATTTGATTTTTCTGTATTCTTGGAGTTGAAACACGTACTTGTGTAAGTGTCAGGCACCACGGAGTATACACCAGTTTCTCAGCAAGCGTAAAACCTGACGTAAACGACGCACGATCAGCACAGACAAATGCACTAAATCTCGTGCGGGGCCTCTCAGTAGCGAGGGTTTTCAAGTGGTGGGAAGGAACCTTTGCATGTTGCCTGAGGTACGCACGTATCGTTCCAATGATGATGTGCGTCAAGATTGAGTAGTTCTGTGCAATGGCAATTGTTTCAGCTGTCGATGCGCAGCGGGGTAAACCAAGGCATATCATAAGCGCTTGGGCTTAAGTATTTTGGATTGTGCGCAGGTTCATTTTCCACGTGTTAGATATAACAGGTAGGCTATACCACAGAAATCCAGTAAATAATACCTTCTACAGCTGTAACATAGACTCGACAGACATTCTCCAACTTTTCCCAGCAAGAAACCTGAATAAGTGACAAATGGTAGTCAGCCGCTTTTTCACGTAGTTTACGTGGGGTGTCCAAAAGAGGTTTTGGTCGATTACGACTTCCAAGAACCTGTGACTCCGGCTGCATGACGCCAACTGCCCGTTAATTGATATGCCGTAAGCGGACATTGGTTTTCTTGTGAAAGCCATGACTGCACACTTCCCATTTACGATTTCGAGCCCTTGTTTGCGTAGGTGGTACGATGTCACTGACGCTGCCCTCTGAAGTCGAGCGCGAAGCTGAAGTCGAGTCACACCTGATGTCCACACACAGATGTCATAAGCATAAATGGAAAGTCGTACACTGCTTGGTTGCTTGCCAACCAGTCCAATGAGTGTTAGGTTGAACAGCGTCGGGCTTAGCACTCCGCCTTGCGGGACTCCTCGGCTGCAGTAATACTCGGGTGTCGGGCCATTCTCTGTCTGCACGTGAAATGATCTATTCTGTAGGTAGCTATGAACCCACGTATATATCCTGCCACCAAGTCCCACTCCTTCTAGTGCGCTGAGAATCTCTTCGTGGGTGACATTGTCGTATGCCCCTTAAACGTAAAGAAACAAAGCAACAGATAACCGTTTGCAAACCTTCTTGTGTTCTACATATGTCACAAAGTCAAGTACATTGTCAATTGACGAGCGGCCTCGTCTGAACCGGGACATGACATCTGTATATATTTCATAGAAATTCATGTACCATTCCAGATGCGTTAAAATCAACCTTTCCATAACATTTCCCACACAGCTAGCGAGGGCAATCGGGCGGTAAGAGGAAATGTCCAAGGATGATTTGCCGGCTTTGAGAAGTGGAATCAGGCGACTTGACTTCCATTCCTGTAGAACCATGCCAGTTTCCAGGAGTCGTTGTACAGCTGCAAGAGTGCCTTCCGAGCTTGATCTCCTAGGTGACACAGAGCGCGGTAATTGATGCCGTCAGGTCCTCGCGCTGAAGGACGTCCACACAAAGCAAGCGCCGCCTTTAGTTCGTCCATTGAAAACGAACTCTCTATTCGGGGTTCACGTGAGGATAGAGAAAAGTCGGGTGTCTTCGTCCGAGTCGAATTTGACCCGCAGGCAATCCTTCGACAGAAAGAATCCGCGACATCAATCTCTTCGCAGCGTAGGTGAAGTGCCAGAAATTTTAATGAGTAGCGCTGAGTAACGGTTTTACGAAGACCCCGGACAGTTCTAAAGATTAGTGACAAAGGCTTTCTAGGATCTAAAGACTCGCAAAAAGATACCCATCGTTGCTTGTCCAACTTGTCCTTGTAACGCTGTATTTTATTTTGTGTGCGTCTGGCCACTCTCAGATCATCAAATGACCTCGTGCGTGTATAACGTCGTTCTGCACGACGACAACTCGCTCGGAGTTTCTCGAGATCAATGTCCATATCAGTGCGAGATGAGCTCACCGGAAGTGAACGCGTCGTTGACTGTAGGGCACTCTTTATTGCGTCCCCTAGGTTGAAAGGCGAGGCGCCAGCATAGTCTTCCATGTTTAACTTGTATTTTTGCCAATTGGTGCACTAGATGGCTCTGGAGGACTTAAGAGTTGGCAAGCCGTCAATCTTCCAATCTTCCGGTATGTTGGGATGTGGTCGCTACCCCTTGTTTCCAAATCCGAAAACCAGTGCACTCTGCTGGCGAACGAGCGTGAGACAAAAGTGAGGTCCAGGCAACTGCTATAGGCCGAACCGCGCAGATAAGTAGGGCTGCCATCATTCACGAGAATAAGTTCACATTCAGAAGCGAAGGACACTAACTATCTACCTCTAGTACTGACCCTGGTGCTTCGCCATAAGTAGTGGTGGGCACTGCAGCCGCCTGGTATCACCCATGGCTGGAGAGTGTAATTCGAAATTCCGCGCACGCGCTCATGGTCTAGACGACTTGATGGAGGTAAGTAAGCTCCAATGATGGTGAATGTGGTCTTCTTGTTTTTTACTGTTAGGCAAACGTACTGATTTTCTTCGTCAGGGAGTACAGGGTGATGAACATAAGTTAAGTCGCGCCGTATGAACACAACGACCTTGCTGCGCTCTCCGTGGGTAGAAGACATAAAGCACTTATATCCAGACAGTATCATTTGAGCTGACAAATTTGGTTCACAAATCACAAATATGGAGAACTGGTTCGTGAATACATATTGCCGCAACTCGGACATACGCACCCTAAGTCCTCTGGCATTCCACTGAAGGACAGATGCGTTCTTGACCTCCTTCCGAAAGGATAACATGTTGCGGGCCATCGTTTTACTTTAGAGCTGCAAGCACCGGACTCAAAGTGTCCAGCACTTGGAGTGCGCTCTGTGCTGATGGGGTGTTCATGTTGCTTAGGAGCATACGCATTGCGCTCATAAGGGTCTGCAACGTGTTAATGACCTGGCGATCCTCACTTGTCTTTTCATCAGTGGTTTGTAATGGCATCCAGGTTGGCGTGATTCGATGCACCTCTGAAACAGGGGGTGTTCGTGGAAGTGATGGCCACTCTTCACGAGGTGGGAGTCTTGACCCTGATTCTGTTTTCGGTGTGTCAGTCTTCACAGAGCTTGACAATGGGGGCCAGTTCTTTTTGCTTGAGTTGACGTGTCTCTATCGGCAGATGTCACGTTGCGTGATGATCTTCTGTGGTGACGCCGACGTCGCCTGACAGTAGCAGCGGCTTCTCTGTGCATTGAATTGTCGCGCACCATGCGTTTCAGCACCGCGCGTTTACTTCGCACTTGTGGGCAATCTTTAGACGATGCTTTATGAGCGCCGTGGCAATTGGGGCTTTTCAACGCGGTTTCGTGACAGGTGTCTTCTGAATGAGGTTCGGCACACTGCGAGCACACGACATTGCTGGTACATAGTCCTTTGACACGCCCCATGTTGAAACATCTGAAGCATTGTAGGGGCTTCGGTATGTATGGACGGACCTGGTGGCGAACGTGGCCAACTTTGACGTGTGGGGGAAGACTGTCTCCCTCGAAAACAATCTTCAGGCATCGTGACTGACCAAGCCTTGCAATGTGCTTGATGAGGATGTCGTCTGTAGTTGGTTTTATCAAGATTAGAAAATCGTCAGCGGGAATGGAAATGTCCACGTCATAAATGACGCCAACACTGTCCTTACAGTCAGTGGAGATCACTGAGTTAACTGTGACTCTGTCGACTTCCGAGATGTTCTGTAGGCCTTGCAGTGCATTACGGTGTAGAACATCAACTGCCAGAACATTCTTCTGTGAGTTGATCCTGACGTCTTTAATCTTTTTCGGAGCGAGTCCTTCGAGGTATGCAGAGAGGACTTGCCTGTTAAGCCACCGTACGTTAGCTGAAGGGTCCACAGCCATGAAGAGTATAGTGTGTGGCCAACGCTGCGCGGTAGCCTACACGGTGGATATACTCGCCATCGGACGATGTTCGTAGCAGTCTTTTTTTGCATTGCGGCTCATGACGACTGTGTAGTAGTCATCCGATGACTCGAAACCGTCGGAATAGAGCTCCGTTGCCTCGCTGTCTGTGCCACTTGAGGTGGTCTCACGTTTCCTGGCCGCTGCCAGACGTAGCGGTTGTCCACCTTGAAAGTCCTGGGAGGCTTCTTCATCCATTCTCGCAAGGAGGGAGCGGCAGCTCCCAGAATTAGCGGTAAAACAAATAGAAAATTTGAGACAAGGGTACAAGCGTTCTATGAAATAGACACTTCGTCGTCGTCCTCGTTTTTTTATGAATCCTCGTTTTTTATGAGTCCTCGTTTTTTTATGAATCAGTAATAAACTGATTCAGTTCCCGCTGACTGAGTGGTTGCTTCTATTTTACGCAATATTGGCTTATTTGTTTACTTTCCCAAGATTGAGTGATGCCTGCGAGTAGACGTTTCTGTGCTCTCATCCTTTACCGTGGTGTTCAGTCAGTCGATTTTTCGAGATATTAAAACCACTTTAGAGCATTCCTGAAAATAAAATTACAGAGGAAAGAAAAACACGTCGCTGTATTCTTGAACCCATCTTTTTCTATAAAATATGTGAGAATGCACTAGTAGGTTACGAGCGTTCTTATTTTTGGTTGAGAACCGCAGCTTGAAATTCCTGCACAATATCCTAGAAATACCAAGAAAACTTCAGAACATAAAAAAGATTTTTTTCCGCAGTCGTTACGAAGGACCAGCTCTACACATGTACACACCTGATGCAAACATGACAAGCTTGGAAGAGCTTAGGGTTGGGTATGTTCGTATCACCTTGTCAATGTGAATATGTGCAAAAAACACAGCCGAACAGCGGTTATTTTGTGCACGTGCTTTTTATTACCACTTTTTATTACTGCTTTTTAATACCGCTTTTTATTAACAATTTATTACTACTGCGCCGGCAAGTAGACAAAAACATTTTCATCGAGGCCTGATTTTTGAAAGAAAGTAGTTCTATAGAAAACACAAAAAGTGGCCCGGGAATATGGCCGACTGGACGAATATCGGGAAGGAGGAGTCTGGGACCCTCTTTTTCCGACGTTCTGCCATGTGTTGTGTGACAGTGTTTGATGACGTGCATTACAATCGCATAGCCATACAGAAACGTACGCACCTTTTCATTTAGTCTAAACACGTCGGTGGCACTTCCTGCCAGAACTTCAGCATCAGTGGTAAGTCTTCCGCGAACCGCGGGCCATGGGTCCCACGCACAGAAACTGAGCCAGGTTCTCTCCCACATCGGGCATAAGACCAGTGATGGGCACTACCTTCCTGCGGTTTGGGCAGTGCACAAAAAGGAAGAAATTCACTCGCAGTGGTAACTCTTACCTAAGCAAGCATATCTTCATTAAGGAATGCTGCGGCTTACAAAAGCACTTGTCGTTGGAAAAAATATTGTCTCGGGCCTTTTTGAGCGGTCATTCTTCGCTTACGATGCTTTATGGCACATGGCAGCTAGATTTCTGGAAAACTTTCAAACCGTGTCACTTTTACGCGTACCGCTGCTAATGTTGGCGTACTTTCATTACGTCACCTGCCATCACTCACTGTAAACCAAATTACACCCATATAGGTGTTTTATAGTGTCTATAACTCACACCCCAACACCCCACGAAATGGGTGTATCAAGCAGGACTACACCTATTACCGTGGGTGGATTTCCGATTTACACCCTATGGCACAAACATTTTTTGGGGTGTAAAAGCAAATGTACACCCAAGTGGCATTAAGGGAGTGAGGGTGTAAAAGAGAATGTACACCCAAATAATCTTAAGGGCGTAAGGGTGTTAATATTGCTGACACCCTAACACCCTTAAAAAAACAAAAGTAGTGTAAGGGTGTAATTCTCCCAAACAGCAAAAAGGGTGTGGGGGTGTTTATGCTGAATAATGCCCCAACACCCATGCGAAAAATACCATGATTCGAGTGTTACCCCTTTTCAGTAGGCCCCTGTGGAAGCACGTGAAAGCTTACCCGTTACCATTCATGTGCAGATGTCCTATTGTAGTGGCTTCTGCCACAGTGTGGTAATCCTGGCCCTAGCACAGCTTTTATGGTGCATATATGAAGCACGGCATATAAGGCTCTCACATATAACATGTAATTCTAGCTGAATGCGAAGGCATCACTCAAAATGAGGCTGTCACACATAACAGAACATTCACAAAGTCATGCCATAGTCCAAAATGAAATCAAGCTTTATTTTATTTGACACAGAGCACATACAGGCTTCAGAGCCAAATTGTACCTTAATCAAAAGCCTTTTTCAATTGTGCAGAAACAGAATGCCATTTGCTACAAAGACCGCAAATAAGACATCAATGGCACGGCATGGAGCTCTAACTACCGATGCATGCATATCAAAGTACAACAGAAGAGCCTTTACTTGCACTTAAAAAAGACATAATTTTAACACGCTTCAATGCAGCCCAAAAGCACAGTGCAGTGAGCATACAAACAGCAAGAAGAGTAGTGCAATGCAGCATGCCTTATTCATCCAATATACTGAAATAATATATCAATGCACACTACAATTGCCTCATTGATACGCCACAGGTTTACATGTGTTGTGGCATGCCTTATGCTATTATGCAAGGCTAGTGATATTCTAATGAATGTAATGACAAAACAGTCTTAAAATGGCATTTTCATTTCACAATGACCCTTGTGTGTTCAGACATTCATAATACTGAAGAAACATCAATACAGGAGTGAAACAATAGGCAAAGTTACAATAGCTTAACAGTGTCACTAGATATTAACGATGCAGAATAATTGATTTGAAGATGTAAATATTCAAGCGCATCACATATGTCTCCCTGAAACAATGCAACATCAAAGAACATAAAATGGACACACAAAGCAGGGTGAAAGAGTAACCACTTACAGCTAGCAGAGGTGAAGCAGCCAAGCTATCATCTTGAGCAATATTTTGGAGCATCATATCTTGCTTTTCCAGGGAGAAAATTTAAATTTGGAGCAGCTTTCAGGAAAAAAACGCAGCATTTTTTGAGCTCGATATTCAATATTTACAGCATTGATTGATATGTGCAGTTTAGCGTCTCAAAACCGCCATATGGTTATGAGATACGTCGTAGTGGAGGGCTCCGAAATTCGACCACCTGGGGTTCTTTAACATGCGCCCAAATCTGAGCACACGGGCCTACAGCGTTTCTGCCTCCATCGGAAATGGAGCCACCGCAGCCGTGATTCGATCCCGCGACCTGGGGGTCAGCAGCCTAGTACCATAGCCCCTAGACCACCGCGGTGGGGCTCCAATTTACAGTAGTAACAACAATTAGACTGAATGACACAAAAGGAAAAATATATGTAGAACTTATTGACATCCGCTAATTCATTCAAAATATACGAGAGCAGCCCTATTCCAATAAAAGCACTCTTCAACTGTCCCACAGTGCAAACAATGCTAACCTCCCTATTTACGAACGCTCCTCGACTCGAATCTCGTCCTTATTTGAACAAGCTGAGCACAGCACCACCGCTTGTCTAAAAATGATCTGCGTTTCTCAAGAATCGCTGCAGATTATCACTGATATTGGGTGACTTACACTGCCTAGAGACTGCGCTGGAATCAATTTTCTCAAGTAAGGCAAAGCATTTTGAAGGGTTGTTCTAAATACGGGGGTAAAACTCACAGTAGTATTTGCCGAGCTTGTCAAACTGTTTGACAGGCGACCCAGAAATTTCAGATATTCGTTAAGGAGGAGCTCAAGGGGGTGGCGAAAAAAAAAGTCGCATACGATTTTCTTTATTGTCGCTTAAGGCTGGCAAAAACCTCATAAATCACTCTGAAAGACGGCCAGCACTCATACTAGTACCCGTTATTGAATGCATCTGCATGGCAGAGTAATATAGGGAAAAAGTATTTTGTGCCCTGTGACAGCGAGTATTAGTAGCCACTTCCAAATCATAAACACTTTCCCCACGAAAGCGTACTCTGGCAAAAGCGACTTAAAAAGCGTTTTTGGACGTCATAGAAAAGGGGAGGAACTTTCTTTTAACCGTTCTACTCTTTTCTTTTGCTGTGAGGTAAGAATATAGTCAATTAAAAGTTATAAATGCGGTTGGCGCATCTGTATTAGATTGGATGACGATGAACCCGCCTCGATGGTTTAGTCGCCAAGGTACTCAGCCGCATTTTTCATGCAGGCGAAAATGCTGTAGGCCCATTTGCTTAGATTTGGGTGCACAGGAACCCCAGGCGGCCGAAATTTCTGGGACCCTCCCCTAAGGCGTCCTCATAATCAAATGGTGGCTTTAGGACATAAACTGCACACATCAATCATTGGATGGTGATGCACAAACTTACGTTGAATAATGGATTTTATGTTTCTTGATAAAATTAACAATACTGAGAAATAATTGAAGCTGGTTGGGCATTTCATAATGGGTTTTGTGCAAAATTAGGAAACTGTATCCAATTGACACAATTGGCGTGACTGCTGTTCTCTTGAACATGCAAATAGAATACGAAATAGCATGTACAATTGTTGCTACAGACATTACATGTGCTGTAATTAGACTGAATGCCTGAATTGAATAGTCAATTTCACGAGAAAACAACGACCACACAGAAAACACAAGGCAGGACGGATGCTCACTAGCCTGTTTTAGCATATATTCATAATATAGCATATTATTCATACACACAACCTTAAAAAAGGTGGTGAGTCAGCAGGAAGTACTGATGAGTTCGTGCCCCTAACAAACTAGCAAAGTTGCGCCGGTGCATCGCTGGAAATCATCCTGAGCAGCTGAAAGGCTGTAAAAGAAGCACGCGTGGCATTCACGAAGTCTGCCACTGAAGTGGTTTACAAAATACCCCTATCGTGCAGAAAGAGACATGTTAGCCAGACGACGAGGCGCTGCGTCAATGATCGAGCGAGGAACATGCCCATACGGCAAAGAATAACGACGGTGCCGTTCAAGAGCGCATGTCACTTCAGGTGGATTCACACCAAGAGCATTTCGAAGGGCTTTCACAAAAAAACGGGGTATCAATTGCGGTAGCAAACTTCACTCATCTTGTATGAGCTGGAAGCACGGTATCTAGCGAGCATGTGTCCCATAGCGTGATTAGGTAAGGGACGGCCCA
>WOVY01013430.1:0-205310 GCA_013436015.1 Rhipicephalus annulatus
TAGGGCGAACTTGTGCCCGTAAACTCAAAGCTAAAATGGTCAGCCAAGAATGTCTCTTGCTCGCTGACTTTAACTTCGTTGGTTTCTTCCTCTGCACCTCGAGTCTCGTGCCGGTCCCGTGCGTAGTAGCATCGTGGCGCGTGCAGGGCGGCGTTCCATGGCGCGGCTTTCTTGCTACTTGCTTGGCGGCTTTATGAACGCGAATTGTGGCAGCGTCCTCCTTGCGATGTTCGAGCTGTGGCATTAGTCCCCCTCCTAGCACGCATCGCCCCGATGCGTAGAGCAGGCTGACATTTTCTAAACAATAGGACTTGTTCTTGTGTTAGACAACGGTGAGTCAGTTCACTTGTTGAGTTCCTGTCGCAGTACGGTTTCATCCGTACTACATGTACAACTTCCGGGAGATTCCTGCGTCGTGTTGTGCATACTTGACCTTCAGGGATCACTTCGTAGTTTAATGGGCCTAGCTGACGAAGACCCTGTAAGGGCCAAAATAACGGCGCATGAGCTTTATGATAGGCCACGTGCACGTACAGGCGTCCAGACCCCACACTTGGTCTCCAGGGAAGTAACTGAACATCCCTTCGTCTTAGATCTGTAACGGTGCGCGTCGACGTCCTGCTGTTGAATGATGCGGGTTCCGTGCTAGTTGTCGCGCCCTCTTCTGCCCTTTCTACATATTCGCTTATGTCAGGGTCCTCTTCATTCGTGCTGTTGACAGGCAGCATCGCGTCTAATGTCGTTATTACTGTCCGACCATAAACAAGTTTGAAGTGGCGTGAAGTGGGTTGTCTCTTGTAACTGCGGTATTGTATGCAAATGTAGCATACGGTAATATGGTGTCCCAAGTCCGATGCTCGACGTCCACATACATCGCGACCATGTCAGCAAGCGTCCTGTTCAGCCTTTCAGTTAACCCGTTAGTTTGCGGATGGTATGCGGTAGTTCTTCTGTGGTCGGTGTGCGTTAGCTTCATGACAGACTGTACTAGCCTGGCAGTGAACGCAGTTCCTTTGTCAGTTATAAGGAGTTTAGGTGCGCCATGTCGCAGCACTATCTGGGTCACAAAAAACTGAGCCACTTCATTTGCCGTTCCTTTTGTGAGAGATGACGTCTCGGCATACCGGGTCATGTAGTCGGTTGCTACTACTATCCAGCGCTTCCCAAACGATGACATAGGAAATGGTCCTAGCAAATCCCTTCCGACCTGCTCAAACGGAATTTTCGGTGGCTCTATCGGTTTCAAAAGACCTGCTGGTTTTAGGGGTGGTACTTTGCGTCTTGGCATTCCTCGACATGATCTTACGTAATGCTGTACTGAATCCATCAATTTTGGCCAGTAATATCTCTGGCGGATTCTTGCCAAAGTCCTACTAATGCCCAAGTGACCTGCCGATGGGTCATCATGACACGCTTCTAAAATTTCCGCTCGCAGTGATGATGGTATTAGCAGTAGGAACGTTTCACCGGTGTGTTGAAAGTTTCTCTTGTAGAGAACGCTGTTGCGGAGGACGTAGGAACGTAGTCCACGGACGAAAACTTGCGGTACTTCAACTTGCTGCCCCTCTAAGTATTGAATGAGCAGAAGTAATTCTGGGTCCATTCGCTGATCATGAGCCATCTCCGACACATTCACAGCTCCAAGAAACGCGGAGTCTTGTTCATGCTCAGGAGACGAGGTCTGGACTGGTTGCTCGTGACAAGCAGTCCGCGTCATTGTGCTTGTGGCCAGACTTGTATACTACGGGTGATGTCATATTCTTGTAGACGTAGGCTCCATCTAGCAAGTCTTCCGGAAGGATCCTTGAGGTTCGCAAGCCAGCACAATGAATGATGGTCACTGATGGCTCGGAATGGTCTACCGTATAAATACGGACGGAACTTACTGATGGCCCATATAACTGCGAGACATTCCTTTTCCGTAGCTGAATAATTATACTCAGCTTTCGACAGAGTGCGGCTTGCATAAGCAATAACTTTTCTTCCCCGTTCTGCCATTGAACAAGAATAGCACCGAGGCCAACGTTGCTGGCGTCCGTATGAATGTCTGTTTCGGCATCTTCGTCAAAATGAGCGAGTATGAGAGGTGACTGCAAACGCCCGTCGTAACTCAGAGAAGGCGTCTTCTTGCTCTTGGTGCCAGATGAATGGCACACCTTCCTTCGTGAGCCGTGTCAGTGGTTCCGCAATCTTGGAGAAAATTTTCAACGAAGCGCCTATAGTAGGCACAAAGCCCCAGGAAGCGTCGCATAGCTTTCTTGTCTCTTGGCCTTGGGAAATTTTTCAACCGCAGTGATCTTATCCGGATCTGGGCGGACACCGTGAGAACTGACAATGTGCCCGAGAAACCGAAGCTCCCGGAACCCAAAGTGGCACTTTTCGGGTTTTATCGTAAGTGCAGCCGTACGAATAGCGTCCAGAACCGTTCTCAATCTCTGTACGTGCTGCTCGAACGTCGTGGAAAAAATTACTACATCATCCAGATAGACAAGACATGACCTGCCATTTGAGGCCGGAGAGCACAGTGTCCATCATCCTCTGAAGGTAGCGGGAGCAGAACACAAACCAAATGGGAGTACTTTGAACTCGTAGAGTCCATCGGGATTCACAAACGCCGTCTTTTCACGATCTCGTTCGTCGACTTCTATTGCCAGTACCCGCTCTTTAGATCCAACCATGAAAAAAAGTTAGCATTGCGCAGTTTATCTAACGTATCGTCGACTCGTGGGAGTGGGTACACGTCTCGCTTCGTGACGAGGTTGAGTTTTTCTGTAATCAACACAGAACCGCATGGTGTTGTCCTTCTTCTTCACCAGTGCTACCGGCGATGCCCATGGGCTTTTGGAGGGCTGTATGACATCGTCGTCGAGCATCTCCTATACTTGCTTCTTTATCGCCTCCCTTTCTTTTGGGGCTACTTGGTATGGATGCTGACATATTGGTCTAACATGCCCTTCGATTACAATGCGGTGCTTTGCTACAGGTGTACGTCCGACTTTCGATGAAGAGGAAAAACACTCTGCGAATTCCTTGATCAACTCCACAATCTGGTCTTTCTGTAGAGATGAAAGCTCTCGGTCAATATCTATTTTTTCGAGGACACTGTCCACTGTTGACGGCGTTGTGGGTACTTTTCCTATGGTGCGAACATCTGAGACTTGTACGTAGTTCATGAAGTGATGCTATGGCTGTTCCCTTCGCCACATGCTGTACCTCATTGGTAAAGTTAGTCAATAGCACATCAGTATAACCGTTCCGCAGGTTCACTAGACCTCTCGCCACGCGTATCCCCTTTGTGAGTAGCAGTTCGATATTTCCATCAGCTAGTCCGGCATATTCACGAAAAACGTCGCTTTTCACAGAAGAAACTGTCACGCTGCTTACGTGGCGGCACTGTCACACCTTCATCCACAATACGAAGAGACGAAACAATTGGTTGCTCCGCATGACACATGGCAACAGCGTTCTCTGTAGAGAAAGAAACTTGGGATTTCTGCAAGTCGATGATGGCACTGTTCGCTTGCAGGAAGTCCATGCCCAGAATTGCCTCACGGGAACATTCGGGGAGAACAATAAAACTGCAGATGTGCACATGGCCTCTTATTCCCACTCTCGCTGTGCACACATTCCTATGGGGCTGCCTAAATGCCCTCCGGCGGTGCGTATCTGCGGTCCGGTCCAATGAGTGAGCACTTACTTCAGCTTCTTTGCGAGCATGCTACTTATAACTGAGTAGTCTGCACCTGTGTCTATTAACGCTATGGTTTCGACGTCGTCCATTCTGACTTGTAGCTCGGATGTCACGTCACCATTACTGCGCTTGTCCGTCATTGTGCCAGTGTCGTCGTCTGATCCGGTTAGCGATGGAGGGTTTTCAGTTTTCCGAAAATCAGCGGCCCTGCCTCCACAGGTCGCTAGTTCTAGTTTTCCCGTCGAGGGCTTGGTGAACGGCGCCTCGGGAAAGTGGATGATGGGTGTGGACTCGGCGACCTAATGCGCATTGGTGCAATCGACCGCGATTCATGTCGCTGAGTGCTTGGATATGCATAGCGCGAAGATAAATATTCTTTGATTTCGTAAAGGCGCTCACCGTTACGAGGGCAGGGTGCATTCACTGGAAAGCCACGTAGCCCGACCCGACGGTAGTGGCATGTCCGATAAAGATGACCTGCCTCCCCACAGTGGTAGCAGAGGGGCCGCCGGTCTGCCGTGCGCCATACATCACTTTTGCGGGGTCTCGCTTCTGGCATCGGCGGTGGCGTACTGCGAGGAAAGGTCGGTGGCATAACGGGAGCTTGTGCAAAGCTCGGGCGTCTCATGTCTTGCCGTACGACTTGCGCGTTTGACAGCTGTGGCTGAGGTTCCGGTTGCGTGTGGTGTGGCACCTGAGGCTGCGGTTGAATAATTGCTTGCCGCACTTCACGTACAACGTCCGCGATTGAGGGCATCGCTGGAGGACCTTGGGGGAGTTGCAGTTTCTGGAGCTCCTCCTTAACAATAGCCCTCACCATTTCCCGGAGGACGTCAACGTTGGTGGGGAGGGTTGTTGACTCCGCCCTGACTGAAGAGACGCTGAAGTCTCTGTTGTACAGTCGCGCACGTTGTTGTAGTGTCCTTTCCATGGTCGTTGCCTCGGACCGAAACTCCGCCACAGTTCGTGGTGGATTACGCACCAGGCCTGCAAAAATCTCTTCTTTGACTCCGCGCATTAGGTGCCGCAACTTCTTCTCTTCGGCCATGTTTTGGTCGGCTCGGCGGAAGAGCCGCGACATGTCTTCTATGTACATGGCCACGCTCTCGTTATTCCGTTGGTTCCTTGTCTGAAGAGCAGCCTCTGCCTTCTCTTTGCGGTCCGTGTTCGGATAGGTTGCGATTAGCTCTCGTCGGAAAGTCGTCCCACGACAGCAAGGACGCTTTGTGGTTCTCAAACCACGTACGTGCCGAATCTTGCAGGGCGACGTAAACGTAACGAAGTTTTCGGGCTTCGTCCCAACCATTCAATCGTGCAACGCGCTCAAAGCCTTCAAGCCAGTCCTCGGCATCTTCAAAGGTCTCACCGTGGAAGACCTCTGGTGTACGTGGCGAATCTACAATGAGGTGAGATGGAGATGGCATCGACTGGGTGGCCATCGCAGTGACGCTTGTGCTTGGGGTCTCGACAGGTCTTGATGGGTCAATTAGGGGGCCAAACTCGGGCTGCTCACCACGTAGTCGGCGACTCGTGCGTTGGTGCACAGGTGTCAATTCTGCTGGCTCCAATCTTCTGGGATCTGGGCTTCTCTCCCTTGCCTGTGGTGGGCTTGGAATCATACCCAGCACCTCCACCAGATTGTTACGAATAAATATAGCACCTGGTACTATATAAACTCTTTATTTAGGGCGAACTTGTGCCCGTAAACTCAAAGCTAAAAATGGTCAGCCAAGAATGTCTCTTGCTCGCTGACTTTAACTTCGTTGGTTTCTTCCTCTGCACCTCGAGTCTCGTGCCGGTCCCGTGGCGTAGCATCGTGGCGCGTGCAGGGCGGCGTTCCGCGTTCCATGGCGCGGCTTTCTTGCTACTTGCTTGGCGGCTTTATGAACGCGAATTGTGGCAGCGTCTCCTGCGATGTTCGAGCTGTGGCAACAATATATATATATATATATATATATATATATATATATATATATATATATATATATATATATATATATATATATATATATAGTCCAGTTGATCCTCCCGTGAGCGGTCACAACGTGGTTTATTTCGACGTTTCGGCCTAGAGTCTGGCCTTCATCAAGAATATATATATATATATATATATATATATATATATTGCTTGCATGCTTTTTTCAAGATGTCAACAAGTTCTTCTTTTTCTTCGCATTATTATTATTATTATTATTATTATTATTATTATTATTATTTATTATTATACGCATAAAGCGTGACAACTGACTACAGTTTCGCGAGGGTACTCCACAAAAGATATGTGAGAAATTGGCTAATATAGGTGGAATATGTACATACGCGGTAAATTATTCCAATGGAAGTATTGAAGCAAATGTATTGTCATGCCGAAATTCCTTTCCTTGGATTTTTTTTCGGAACCTGATGTCATATTTATTGAGGAGATCAGTTGGGGCCTATGCACGTTATGTTATTTATATATGGGCTCTTGTGAAGGGTAGTCGAGTCGATATCACTGGTAACCTGCTTGCCCCTCTTTGTGTGCCTGTTATGCTTCAATATATGAAGATTTTGACACACACCTTAGCGTAGCGTTCTTGCTTCCGTTTGTTGCGAATGGGCCCGAAGTACAGTCTCAACGTAAAAAGATGGCACAAGGAACCGGAGCAACAAGATTGTGGCATGCAGCACCGGGTTTTTTTTTTCCTAATGCGCCGATATCGAGAGTGACAAGCACATTTCATATTCCATAGCAGAGGGGCCAGCGGGAAGCACTCCAATAAGCAGCGTTTTCTGGGCAGCTGCGATAAAGATGTGGTTGCTCACAACTTCAGCAAATATAAAGCAGAAACAAACAAAAAAAGGATATCACTTGCATACCTACATCTTCCTATAAGCAATGAACAAGCGTTTTCGTTAAGATGTGGGCTTTCGGATGGGCCTACCGCAAGAGGGGCTGCCTACCGCCGGTCTACCAACCACCCATGCTTTGGAAATGGAATATGCTTGGCAGTATCGTTGGTCTCGCTATTGGCGTGCTCATGAAAAACAGCACCGCGTGTCGCAATTTTGTGGCTCCAGCGACAGTTCGTTTGGGCTAATCTATTTCCGTTGAGACTGTACCTTGAGACGCAGCAGCACTGCCGCCGTTCTCTCTTCCGCAGGTTATGACGCCGGCAACCTGCATCGTTGGATCATGGATCATGGATGTCGACACCAAGATGCGCAACGTGGTGGAATCTGTGGGCGCCCGCTACACCTACCCGGACCCTATCTACATTCTCTTCAACCCGTGGTGCAAAGGTGATACCAGGCTTGCAGTGTCCCGCGCCAACGCAATGGGAATTCGTCTAACTAGGAACGTCACTGGAGCCTAGGTTTCGACAACAAGGCTTGCACTAGTCATGGCGCAAACTGCAGCAATAAAATTACTTGCTGCTCCGACGAAGTGAACACACTTCGTCAAAAGGCTCACAAGGCTTTCTTCGTTCGACGACTTCTTTTCGCTTTAGGCTTTCACCTTCCCCTGAAGTCACTAGATGTCTACTTTAAATTTCTGAGGGAAGCAGTCAAGAAACTTGTGCAATTGCAAAAGGTTGACCCAGTGGCCGATAAGCATGTGAACAGATTTTTCATCTGTTACCACCTCTTTCTCACCTAGTTGGGCCGTACAGCTTGCGGTGGAAAGGACACAAAAAAAACGAAACGTAGGAAATGACCAGCTCTTAAAAATAACATCAATTTACTTGTAGGACCGACTCATGTAATAATGAATACGTAGCAGTTGCCGATGGTATAAAAAGAAATTATTTAACTGCGAGCCTATTATAGAGGAAGACAGCAAAAAATTGTTTGGTGCTTTGGGGGTGATGGCAATGAGCTTATAATTAATATAAACACCTTCCCTCATTGTGTGGCGCTATACTCCTATTAACTAATAGGCTAAGTCATCTTTGCGTTCTTTGCGAATTCATAGACAAATTTTCGAAAATTGTGCGTTAAGTGAAGCTAATAAACGACTGTTTATCGTTCAATTGTTGACCTGCATACGGCCAGTATAAGCTCAACTACAAACGACCAAACTGGCCGTTGTCTATAAAGTTTCTCTAATTTGTGATAGCATTCACATTCGCAAAACGAGCCTCTGCTTCAATGAAGGAGCGAGAGAGCGAGAGCGTTCATTGAAGAACAAAATTACGAAATGTTTACGTATGCACTATGCTTCCTAGACATGCATTCACTGAGTAGTGCCCCCGGCCTCGCCAAATGGCAATTTGTGCCAGCATTCAGTTATAAATCATATTATAGCGCAAATAAAGATGATATTTGTATCAGTGTGAATACTGTAGCCCTGGGGATCAACGTAAATTCTTGACATGTTGTAATTATTAAAAGCACATGTTATAATTCAATATCTTTTTCAATTTGATTTGTTATTGTCGCGAAAGTGTTTGTGCACGCTGACACACTTGGTATATAAGACTGACACCTACCCATAAAATAAAATTAGTTCCAAATCTTATGCGTGACCGTCATATTGTTTCCTTAATACTTTTTCAGTATGTTTGGTTTTGGTCCTTAAGAGTTCAATAGCATCACAAATAAATGATGTCCGGGAGCTCTTTTGAAGACCTCGTTTCCAGAGAGCCATAAGATCACCACATCTGCACGTAGTTATTAAGACGTTTCGAAGTAGTTTTTTTATACTACATAGCTTGGCTTATTAAGTTTAAGCGAGAACTGTATACATTCCTTAGCGTGTGGGCACAGAGTGCGCCATTTAAAACAAATGCCTTGAAAAATATATTTTAAACTACGAATTAACAGGAAACCCACGCAAAAGAAAGTGAACAAGTGAAACTTCAGGCACACAAGCTGGCAAGGCATTGGATACAATATAACACATGAGGAAGGATGCAAAGTAATTTATGCGTGTATATTGTTTATTTATTTGGTTTTATACGCAGAGGACCTTGTATACATGGACAATCCCGAAGCGAGATTTGAGTACGTGCTTGCTCACAGTGGCATCATCTGGCGTGGAACAATGAAATTAATGAAGCCAAGTCCTTGGAAGTATGGACATGTGAGTGGACGCTGTGGCAAAAGTCATATTGATTGTTTCTAACTTTTCGCGTGTGAAATATTTATATGGATTGGCATATTGCACCCTCTTCGAAATAATACAGAGACGTGCTAATGAAAGAATTAAAGGCAGGTCCTAACTTCTCCCGCCTTAGTAGCTGGTGCAGCCGTTCTTGAGAAGCTTTAAAAAGAACGGCGCAATCACCCAGCTCTTACGAGGCTCATTGCAAATTGCAGTTTGAAGAGAATGTCTTGGAATGCTGCATCTATCTGCTGAGAAACGTTGGCAACCTTCCTCTGCAAGCCTGTGCAGATCCTGTGCTTGTTGCTCGCCACATTTCTGCCGCTGTAAGTATTTTCATTCGAATAATAGGATTTAGAGCACTAACCGACCTAGAAATATGTAGAATAGAAAACAAGGGCTCTTCATTTGCCGACTTGTAAACTGTCAAGTTATCAATTGTGTGTAACCGCTTCTACGCGCTGATACATAACTACAACAACGAAACCAACTCGCAATGTTTAAACAAGGTAGATGTTCAGGGTATAGTGCAGCCTCGAAGAGATGCGCACTCTGAAACATGGAAAGCGAGCGTTTCCACAACTGGTTTTGCCTTCTTCAGCCTTGCTACCTTGAACAAGACAGCACCACTAGGCGAAATGGTGGCTCCAGCGACATCCCCGGTTCAAGAATATAGATGTCACCAATGTATTGTGTTATTTATTACTTCAGCGTAATGACTATTTTTCATGGAGGAAAGATCGTGGGAGTTCCGTGTCATCTCTGTGATGAGTAACATTTCGTAAGTTTTATTGCGGTACATAGAGTGGGGTTAATTATGATGTGGAAAGCATAAAAGGATGAGCAGAAATTTTCATTTCTGTCCTAGTGATTCACGTGAAACACCATTGCCCCTGGCAAACCATAACGAAGCACAAGAAGGCAGATATTGATGCGATAGTGGATTTAGTTTTACACGCAAGCTGGGAAAATGAGAAGACTTAGCTATAGCGCAAGAAAGCTGGCCTTCGTTCGAAGGTTTGCACCGGTACAGCGTTGTCCGCGTAGGAACGAAAACACTCAGTACTACTCACTGTTGCAGGTGAACTCATCAGACGACCAGGGTGTGGTCACTGGAAATTGGACCTCGAACTACTCTGGTGGCGTGCCTCCGGTCTCCTGGACTGGCAGCCACCCTATCCTCCAACAGTACTATAAGACCAAACGGCCTGTCAAATTTGGACAGTGCTGGGTCTTTGCCGGTGTCACTACCGCTGGTGAGGTGCACATTCGGGTTCACTCGTGTTGACTTATCTAAAAGCATTTAGGTGTCGCACTCGCACCAACATCGACAACGTAAGGCAGCGTCATAAACAAGCAGTCACCGGTTATTGCGTGAAAAACTTCTGCTGCACGTCGTCAGCGGTGAACTGAGTGGGCACGGCTCTACGCACCAACTTCACAGCACGTCGGCAATTCGGAGTGTGGTACGCAGCAAGGGAACGTCGTCCTTAATAAACGATGGATTTATGCGTCCGCCCGCCGAGCTGTATCGCTCGAAGCGTGGCTGCGAGTACTGAACTACGGCCGCGTATAAATGCTGTCAAGCAGTTTTATTTCATAATTCTCGGGATAACCCTAAACACATGGAAAAGCCACACATGTTGTACGTCGCCCTGAAAAATTTGGTCGGTCGTTTTGCAAATACCCTCTCGTAACGTTAAACGTCCTGTATAAAAAGTAATTGGACCGATATGGTGCAAAACACTTCATAAACTCGTCCACTTCAATACATGCGTGGGCCCGTCATTTATGACTGACAAAACATCAATAATGCTGAATTAACAAATTCAGGTGTATATTATCTTCGCAGTCTGTCGGGCACTGGGCCTTCCGGCGAGAACAGTGACCACCTATCACTCAGCCCATGACACACAGGGTAGCGCGACAGTGGACCAGTTCTACGACGAAAATGGCAAACCCGTGGATAAACTCAATACTGACTCTATCTGGTAAGATTTTACAACAATACCCACAACTTATCTTGTATCGCGCTACGGAAAACTGAGCTACTTGGTAGTCTCGTCATGAAATAAAATACAAAAACATGGGCACACGAAAACAGTAAACATGTTTTTTGACCGGTGATAGTTGGTGAAGATTGATTGATGGTTATGTGGCGTTAACGTCCCGAAACCACCATATGATTATGAGAGACGCCGTAGTGGAGGGCTCCGGAAATTTCGACCACCTGAGGTTCTTTAACGTGCACCCAAATCTGAGCACACGGGCCTACAACATTTCCGCCTCCATCGGAAATATAGCCGCCGCAACCGGGATTCGCTCCCGCGACCTGCGGGTCAGCAGCCGAGTACCTTAGCCACTACACCACCGCGACGGTGTTTGGTGAATATTCATAATAGCGTACAACGCACTCTGAAGCACGAACGAAGGAGGGACACGCGAAGACAAAAACGGGCTAATATTTGAATTTTATTTCAATGGAACGCATGCATATATGCGTACAGTATAACACTTGTGTGAGTACATGCTATAGAAAACGTCCTGTGACAATGACAATTTATCATTTATGTCACTTAGCGAACTGTCTTGCATGCATTTCTTAACGTAGGCCTTCCAACCTCGGCCAGAGGGCGCTGCACCACACGTGTTTAGCTGTCTTCCTAGCAAAAGCCGGTCGCTCGGTACCCTGCTCCCGCCTTCTGCCTGCGCTCTCTCAGCACGTTCAAGCGCTCTGCACGCGCTGTTATCTGGTCACCCTCCACGTGCAACGTCACCTGTGAGATGCTCTGAAGGTTTCAAAAGATTATAAAAACGTTTTCACGGTGTGAATCGCACAAAATTTGAGAGGGATTCATTGATAAGATTTGCGACACCAAGCAAGTTGAACGTGATGTCTTTGAGCGAGTGCTATGTGCATGTCGATGGTGAACAGCCACCTTTCTATTACATTAAATTAGAGGTGACGGTGCGAATTATATATGCATGTTACCGGTAAAATGAGCATTTTTTGTGGCAGTTGTGTCTTCTCGGAGCTGTCGGCAAACCACTACCAAGCATTCGCGTGTGTTTGTATACAGCGTTCGGATTTCGATTGCTTGAATGCTAAGTTTGTCGCGCGACTTGAATTTTTTTAGGGGGTTAGTGAAAGAGACTACACTTGTGTCTGCTTTGTTGAGTTCCTGACACCGTTGCAATACGCAGTGTTCAGTTTGATAAGAGTTTCACATTAGCTGAGGTTTTCATAGGATGTGAACAACGTCGTATCGGGAGGTCAATGCCACCTTGTCTTTTTCACAGTTCCTTTGAAAGCATAATGATGCACACACACAAAAAAATATTTTATGTCCACTTCGACCATGCATTTTTCCTTCTGCGCATGTTTCATTTCGGATGAATATCCACGCCTGATCACGCAGCATGTTTACCTATTCGAATGTCAATATCGTTGTTTTGAAAGCTCGCTTGGTCTTCATCATAATATACGATGCCCACTAGGATCAAGCATGTTTTTAGTTACACCGAGATTTGCCCCAGACAACCGCGTCTAATTTCACGAAACCATCCAAAATTTTATTGCTGCCTTGTTTTGTTTTTTTCAACTCGTTTCCATAGAGGCAGCTGTATATCGCCCGCGGCTAGGATGCATGCCAAGATATATTTTACGGGCTAAAATTATGATATCATTAGGAGGCACGCCATGATGTGAAACTCCAGATTAATTCCGCCCTCCTGAGGTTTTTAACGTGCACCTAAATCTATTTGAATTGTAAGGCGCGACGACGACAACGGAGAGAGGGTGGACACCCACCGAGTGCCACTTCTGCTTACATTGAGCGTCATCCCACCGTACGCTTTAAATATGCAAAACCAACACGCCCTGCCTGTTATTATTGCATCGTAATCTAAGCGCACTGTTACTATATACGTTAAGCTTCCATAGGAAGGCAGCTGGGGTAGACGGGAATTGAACTCACGTCTCTGATCCTAGCAACGCGACATCTCAGCCTGCTGACTTATCGGTAGGTATTGCTTGAAAGAACTGTACGTATAAACGCTCAGCGCAAACACGCAGCACCAATCTGTAGACACTGAGCGGCGACGAGAAGTCTACAGCCATCACCTGAATAAAACACTTGCAGGGCTCACGGTACGGTATTTTAACAGTGGTGTATTAAGCTAGCAATCTCAGCCACATTTGCGTTATAAAAATGGTTGTCTCGGAAAGCCGGTGCCCGATCTCGAAATGTACAGCAGTTGTCTATTTGCTGTAACTTCAGTTTACAAACGCCCTTATTTTTTATATGAGTCCAGCCATCACGTCTCTCCCCGTTAATAGTTGGTAATACTGTGCGCGGTAAAAGATTCTTCAAAGTGACAAGACCCCAGAAGCATCGACGAACTTCCACAATCCTCTCTTGATGTCTTTGCTCCTCGCACTGCTTGCATTGGAAACAGTAGAACTTCAGGGGTAGTTTTCAGGTCTCAGACATTTTTTAAACTTTTGTAGCAGCTCATTATGCAGTAGGAGTGTGTACCTGCTTCCCAGGAGGACTAAGAAGCGGCGTCTATAGCGTGTGCGAAATGCAAAATAAAAGCCTCAAGGAACAAGTTTTTTGTGCGCGCAATGGGGAAACCAAGCAATTGCGGCCCGTCCGAGCGACCAGAGCTTTGCCCTCTATCCGCTAGGGCGACGAACGGCGCTGCGCAAACTTGAGCCTTTCTTCCCTATTGAGTGACATCAATGATAACTTGTTATTGTCAAAGGATGTTTTTTTACAGCATGTACTCACGCATCTGCGATTCTGCATGTACACATATACGTGTCTTCCATGAAAATAAAATTCAGTTGCTAGCACTTGTCTTCGTGTGCCCCTTCTTCATACGTCAGTGAGAGCGTGCTGTAAGCTATTATGGACAAGGGATGGAAACAATACAAACGGCACTTCTTGACCAAATCTCTTGTGCTCGATATGGTGCTCATTATGTTCGTTTGGGATGAAACATTGCAGGTCATCGTTCTGTCACCCTAATCAAAAGTTAGTCGCTTGAATGCAAGTCGCAAGCCAAAGTTTTGTTGCCATGATAACAAAAATTAAAAAAAAAACACGGACAGACCGGATGGTTGTAGCACACGTACACACAAAATTTGGGAAAAAGTTATTGTATCATTATTTGCAAGCAAGCTTAGAATATTCAGCAACTGCAGAAGCAAATTCATGCAAGTTTTCTCATGAGAATGCATGTTTGGTTGCGTACTAAAATACCTTTGTACACGCTTGTAGAGAGAAATATGCAATTTTTATTCATTGTTCTCAGTATTACTTTTTTCACAATAGTTGAACCGGATTCGACAAGGTGAATATAGGTTTGCTCAAAAATGAAAACCGGTGCTATTTACCCTACTTCGCTGCGCTATGAAGACGTGTGGGAGACTGAGAAAAAAATGTAGCTGATCCCCCTATTTAAGAATCAGTATAACACGAAAGGAAAACTTGTCTTCACAGAGGTAGTTAGCGTTTATTGTGCATTGTTTCAGCAACAGCAACAAATTGCCAAGTCACGTCAGGAACGGTAAGCAGCTGGAAACTTGCAGCGCATACCTGAAGCACAAAGCACGCACGAAATTAACCTACACAGGATGAGCGTGGACTAACTACCTAACTGTCACAGCTCAACACTTAAAGCACGCTTTTCAGACAGAAAGAAAGACGCACAAAACGAGTGCCTAAGTATACATACACAAGACAAGTGCGAACAACTGCCACAATTCTTACATCGTCGTGAGTAAACAACGCTCTCCTTTCGTAAACGCGGCCGCGGCAGCGAGGTAAGTGACTTTCGTCCACTCCCGAATTACGAGTTTGATGAGCGTGCCCGCAGGACTGACCACGCTTCGTGGAGGCGACGACTTTTGGAGAACCCCCAACGCGAGGCTGTCGCGCCATCTCGCTACTGATTATAAAAACGCAGAAGAGTTTCAAAGCTCTAAGGACCAACACCAAGTATGGTGTATGTAAATGGCTTGCCGTTAAGACACTCGACGACGTACGCTTCGTGACGTCGCGCATAGATGCGCAACAAAACGTCACGCATCGTCCAGCTCGGATTCAAGCAAGCGGAGCGACCAAGCGTCAGTAACGAGGAAGTCACGCCGTCGCCGAAAGTCCATGCCCAAAGGAAAGTGTCGGTGATCTCGATCTAGGAGGCCTGGTGGGGTTTCACGGGAAGCCTCAACATCAACTCTTGGGACTGATCAAGAGGGGCAATAAGAGAAATAGAATGTAGTCACTATGGCGCAGTCTGATTGACTTATCTTTGCTACCTCGAACGTACGTGGCCTCAAGTCTTCGCAGAAACAGGTACAGCTCCCTAGGCTTTTCAATCGAAAGCATCTCGACTTTGTCGCCTTCCAAGATACAAAGATCGAGAGCGAGGAAGAGACTGAGAAGGCCCTGGGGCCTTTTATGTCTGAGTGTAATGTGTGTGTTTCACATGCAAAAGGCCCCGCCATGGTGTTCTTGTGGCTAAGGTACTCGGCTGCAGACCCGCACGTCGCGGGATCGAATCCCGGCTGCGGCGGCTGCATTCCCGACGGAGGCGGAGATGTTGTAAACCCGTGTGCTCAGATTTGGGTGCACGTTAAAGAACCCCAGTTGGTTGAAATTTCCGGAGCCCTTCACTATAGTGTTTCTCATAATCATGTGGTGGTTTTGGGACGTTAAACTCCACATATCAATCGATGAATCACATGCAAAAGGTTTATCTGCGGGCTGTTGGTTGTTTCTAAAAAAGAGCTTACCCTGTTCAGCAATTTGCAGTAGTGTTGATTATGAAGGCAGGTATATAAGCTGTGATTTTTGTTGCAAGGAGCGCCGTGGTGAAAAATCAATCTATGTGGGTTCAATTAGGTTCCTAAACGACTTGACTTATTCAAAAAAGTGTGTAATTTAACTGACGCGGACAGATGCACAATACTTTTGGGAGATTTCAACTGCGTATGTGACGCTAATGATCATAATAATTATTGTGGAAAGAGAGACAGGAGTGGCGAGCTTTTATCCGGTATTGTAGATAAGGCAGGACTAATTGAGATCGGGGTCTCGAATCGGGAGATGGCGTATACAAGAGTACAGGGCAGTTCTCGTGCTTGGCTTGACCGTATAGACGTGTCCTCATCACTCCTCTCTCGTAAAATGTTCTGCAGCCTCGAAGCTTTATCATTCTCACACCATTGTATTGTTATTGCGAAAATTAGTGAAAATTAGCACAAACGAGTTTGCCCCCAGTGGGCCTTTGGACACTGAACGTGAAGTTCTTCTGTGATCAAAAATTGATGAATTCTGTCCAGATGGATATGAAGCAATCTTTATTCAATGGGTTTGCATATACTCTCTGTTTGGCAGCTTTTTAAACAAGAAGTTCGTGCTATAACTTCAGAAATTGGGGCTGTTAGGTCTTTCTGTAGAAAGAATGATCAAAATATACTTCTCAAAAGCCTTTGCGATCTTTATGAGATGGAATGCGAAATGGCGGGAAATTACATCAAAGACATTGAGAATATTAAATGCGACGGACATCTGTTCCAAAAGTAGGAACTCCCAAGAGTTACCAGAACAACAAAGATGTGATATGCAACCATTTCAAGGCGATATACAAGTTTCCACACCAAGCATGTGGAACTCATGGACTTTCTTGTGAACAAGCGACGCTCTTGTACTGAATAAGAACCGGCTCCGCATACTCCCCGGCCTGGTCATTCAATACTGGGAGATACGCTTCCCCGTTGTGTGCCTTCTGCGGTGACATCGGGGATATTGAACATTTCATTTGGCTTTGCCCCCCGTTTGATGTGCAAAGAGCAGCGATGATCCGCACCTCGCAAATAGGCTGTCATAGGCACCGGACAGTTGATGACGTCATTTTTCCTGAAGGACCCGCGGCAACTAGGTGAAACGTGCAACAAATTTTGTTGGTCTTCCTGCGAGACACTGGGCTGTCTGACACGTGGTGACAATTTCCAAATTCAGGAGATGCTCAGACGGAACAATTGCCGGCCATGCAGGCCAGGTTAACCCCGCCTGCTGCAACACCACCACCAACAACAACAACAACTTCAAAGATATGATACTGCTCGCTACCAAAGGGCACGTATTGAGTCTAGGAACCAACGCACCTTAAACTTTGAGCAACCGACGCGCCAAGCTTTACTTGATAAGCAACGCCATGCAATTTCTAAAGTTCTTCCAGACTTGTCCTCTAACGGTGTGCTCGTAAAAGATACAAGAGACAATAATTTGGCATTCGAAAAGTACTGTAACAGTTTACTTAGCTCTCCCTTTGATTTTCCTCACGTTCACCTCAAGGCTAGTACTGTTTCTCTTGTGAGCACATTGAAGGATAATGATTGTGCAGTCATTATTATACAGGAAATTGAGCAAGCAATTGACAAATTACCTTTATTGAAAACATCTAGCCCTGATAGTATCTCAGGCGAATTTTACAAAACTTTCAAAAACACGTTTGCTCCTATATGGCTGGATATTTTTCAAATAAGTGGATGCACTCCGACAATCTTTTTGCAAAACGCACACTGTGTTAGCACTGAAAACAACTGAAAAGGAAAAACCTTGGCCCGACGAGGGCTACAGACCAATCAAACGTGCAAATGCACGTGTCAAACGTGTATTACAATATTTTCTGGAATCTATTATCTAATAAGTTGCAATTTGCGATGTCGATTCTCATTAGGCCGCATCAGACATGTGGAATCAGGGGTTTATCCACACAACAATATACATGTCGCTCATACAGTGCTTCAATATTGTCATAGTTATCAAAAGCATCTTTTAATGCTATACAGGCAGACCTTGCAAAAGCATTTGATCGTGTTAGTCATTCCTTCTTTTTTTATCTTCTTGAGCATGCCAATGTTGGCAAAGTTGTTCTTTAATGCGTTAAACTTTGCTATAACGAATGCTCAAATCATTTGATTGGTAATGGTCAACTCTGCAAGCCTGTCTCTACATTCGCTCTTCTGTAAAACAGGGATGCCCAATGTCACCTCTTCTGTTTACACTTTATCTAGAACCACTGTGCTCAAGCATAATACAGTCGACTTGCATACGTGGCATCAGTTTATTAGGCCGTAAAGTTAAAGTATCAGCTTATGCAGATGATGTCGCTTTTTTTACACAGATAAGCCAAGTCTCGAAAATGTGGTATATGCTATCGAAAAGTTGGGCGCCGTATCAGGAGCTCAATTAAATACCTCTAACAGCTTTGGACTCTGGTTTGGCTTGTGGGGTAGCACGCCGAATAAGTTCGCAGGGATTAATTGGACAAGAACTCCTCCAACATATCTCGGTGTATAATTGCATGTGTATAGATTCAGTGAGCATTACTGGAAGGAGCGCGTCCCTAAGCTTGAGCGACAGGCCCAGACATTTGTTACCTATAAACTTTCAATATTTGAGAAAGCTGGAGCTTGCAATACTTTCCTAGCGACAAAGCTTTACTGTGTATTGCAATCTATTCATTGCGCAAGAATTTATATACAACGTTTTCATTGGATTTTCGCTTCTTTTACATCGCCCATGCGTCGTGACGACATATTCAAGCCAGTGAGTGAGGTTGGATTAGAATTATAACATTTTTATCTATATGGCAAATAGTGTCATGATTATTTTTTTTCGAGATAGTTCCCATCCTGTAATTTGTTTTTCTTGGAGGTTACACTTTTTGATTACTTACCAGATCTAATTGTTTCACCCAACTTCTCCGAATATTTGTAGCAATTCATGCAGGAAGTTTACCTCGCAGTTCAGTTCCTTAAAGCTCGCTTTTCTGTAGAACACCTGTACACAGTATCGCACAAGGTACTGTATAAGGATCTACTAAGTATGCTCTTCCTGCCTTCGTTGCACCGTTCATTTTACTCCGATATCCTGCCTTCGTTGCACCGTTCATTTTACTCCGATATTCCAGGCCACGATGTGTTGAAGTGCGTGCGCAAAATGTACATTCCTCCGAATTCAAAAACATTATTTTATAAACTCCATTCTGAAACTTTGGCGGTAAACACATGGTTTGAAAGGGAAGGTATTTTTATTCCATCTGTTAACTTCCATCTATGTGATGTGCTGGAAACAATTTAACATTGTTTTAGCTGCAAAGATGTCATGCTGTTTAGGGATGTCCTTCAGTGAGCACTGAAAAAACGTTTCCTTATTAATTCTCACACCAGAAGTTATCTTCTACCAGCATCGCTTGATGAAGTGCCATATGATAAGTTTTTACTCATGGGTATGCACAGCTTATAGAAGACGCGAATGCAGCACCGCAATGCGGAACCCACCACCTCTTCAAGCCCACACTTCATTCAAATGGGTCTTTACCTCAAAGATAGACTTTAGACAAGACTGGTACTCCATCTTGGAGTGGCAATTGGCCTGAACCCTTTCTTGTTTTATAACACAATGCGATGAACCCTCGATGTGGCGGACTCACACTATATTAGCCATTGAGTGTTTATTAGTAACGCTTGAGTGCTTACTGTCGCCATGTAGTTGTACTTCTGTTTGCTTGATTTTGTCTTTATTACGCAAATACTTTATTTAAAAACCATGAAAACAAAAATATACTTTGAAGCATAGTAATTAGCACCGCGTGCTGCGAATCAGCGTGCTCTTAAATTTAGATACACGGGCCTAGAACTCTCTCGCCTCCGTCGAAACTGCGGCCGCCACGGCTGGTATTGAAACCCAAGACATTCGGGTCAGCAGTGGAGCACCATAATCACTACGCCACTATGGCGGGGGAATTAAAGCAACATATTGGATACGAAGATATGAGAAACGCAGCTGACGATGGCGAACAAGAGGGATGAATAAATTAGGAAGTTGTTAGGCACAAAATGGGATCAGGTAGTGCAGGACAGGGTAAATTGAGTCAGTAGGAGAGACCTTCAGCCTGTGGTGGACGTACAACAGGCCGTAGAAACAGAACAAGATTGAGGTCGTCACACCCATATAATTGTTTGTTCCCTTATCTCAAAATGGTAACTAAAAGTTAAACTGCTCAATAATTGACTAATTTCCCGTATGAGCGAGATAGTTGAATTCAGTTGAATAAACTTTATTTGTCCAATTGTCCAACGGTTGTTGCTGTGCCCGGGGCTAGGCTGCCGGAGAGACATCGTTCAAAGAACATCTTCCGAGGTCCTCGGCGACGGCCCACACCTGGTCTTCAAGGGCCTCACTGAGAAGGGCGGTTTATGTTCTCTTAAGTTCTGTGGGAGAATTCTGATGTGTAGACCATTCTGCTGTGTTAACACTGCTTCATGCATATTTACGTGCATTTCAGCACTGCTAACGAGTACGGAAGCATTCGTAGGGTATCATACCAGTCCTCCTAGACTGGTTAACATTCCTGCCCTTCCTTTCTTTCCTGTTCATTCCATCTGCCTTTGTCCATGCATTTACTTGTCGTGGTTGTTGACAAATTTAATCACAACTATTATGTATGAGAAAAGAAGTAGCCTTCGCATCACATTGGTACAAACATCTTAGTTTAGGCATACGTAAAACAATGAAAAAAATTTAGAAGGATTGGTAATGAAACTGGTGACTAACTTGAGCAGATACACTGAAGGAGATTCACTTCTGAATTCAAAGCCTTTGTTCTGCTTCGACTGTCTTGTAGGAACTTTCACGTGTGGAACGAGGTCTGGATGAGGCGGCTAGATCTTGGAAAGGGTGAATACGATGGATGGCAGGTCATCGATGCTACACCACAGGAAATGTCCGGAGGTAAGCAACATGCGTGATCCAGCATCTTTTTAAACCTCCTAGTGATATTTTAGCTGTAATTTAACGACTTAATGCCATCTTAATTAAGCATATAGCGCTTTTATAAGCCGTTTTCTGAGAAGAAATGTTGCCTTGTACGTGGTTCTAATTGATTTCGTGTTCACGCTAACTTCCACTTAGTATATATGGCATCTTTCATAATAATATGGTGGTTTTGGGACGTTAAACCTCAAATCAACTTCAAATTAGCAGTAAACTAGTTCGTAGTTTTAGTAAATACGCATGCTACTGATGTCGTAAACACGTCGCTCAGCTGTGTTATAATTTAGGTAAGAAGGCAAACTGTCACTGTCATCAGAAAAAAATCACAGCATATCCACGGAGTGAATGACGATGAGTGGGGCGAAGCGCTGGAAGATTTCATCGAAAAACCATGAACCATCCGCAAATATCGCCCACTACATCACCAAGGTCGTGACAAACACTGTATATATTTACACAAAAAATTTTATTATTCGTAAATGGTAAGCTATACGTCGCTTGCGTTCCCCTTTCATTACAAAGACCGGCTTTATGGTCGCTGAAGTGGCAGATTGGCGGTGGGGCGTAGCGGGATGTTTGCCAGGACAAAGTAGTGGGCAGTTGCCAGTTTGCAAAGGTGGGACCATAGGCGGTCACGCACAAATAAGAGATGGACACAGTGGGACAATCTATGGTTCATTAACGCGCACTTGCATACAAGTACACAACCATCTTGCATTTTATATTGGTTACTTTTCAACAGTATTTGCTTTATGGTCGGTGAAGTGGCGGATCCGTGATGGGGTTTAGTGGGATGTTTGCAAGGACAAAGTAGTGGGCAGTTGGCAAAGGTGGAACTATAGGTGGTCACATACATACACACAAGGGATGGACAAACCCACGTCTTTAGGAGCTTCGCCCCTAAAAAGGGAGAGAGTGAGTGTGTGCGTTCGCGCGACATGAGCATTTGTTGAGCTGGATATGAATATATGTATTTCAAGATTGACGTAACATTACCGACGAAAATGAAATAAGAACAAAGGCTGAGCAATGTTCTCGGACTGAAAGATCGAGCAACGTTCACAGACATACGGTAGACGACGTCCGTCTGTCTACTATACTTCAAGAACTGAAAGGGTCCGGGTGGTGTGTCCGATCCGCCTATCTCTAGACTAGCGCGGCCATCTGCGTCGAGAACGCCAGCCACTACTGGTATGACATGCTCGCTCTCGACATTGGAGATGGACTATTTCATCAAGGTGACAGTAAAGAGCGTCGGAAAAAACGCCAATATATTCAGCATCGCTATATTTGGTGCTCTCAAAAAGGGATCTAAGTATCGCATTAAAGTTATTGCTATAGTGTATTTGTTATCAAAGCTTGCCATTTTTAACTGCGAGTTTGGTCTAGCTCGGCGTACACCCAGAAATATTATCGTCGTCAACCGGCACACGCGAGTTTCGTGCTCTACCTCAGCTTCATCTTTTCTCCGGTGTACCTTGTGATAATCCTGAAGGGTGGGAGAACCAGTAGAGGGAGAAAGAAAGAAAGAGGAAGTGAAAAAGGATCAAAACAAAAAAGCAGAACGAAATATTTTAACGAGGCGGGAATCGAGCCCCTGTACCCGCGATCTGAAGGGAGCGTCCTTACCACTCGGCTATCCAGGAGCAGAGCCTTGCATAGTGCATTGCAGGAAGAGGGTGGGAAACGGAAGTGAGTGTGAGGAGGGTAGACAATAGCAGGCGAGAGAGTAAAGCGTAACACAGAGATTGTGAAAGCAAGAAAAAGAGCGAAATAAAGGCAAAAAGAGAAAGAAGGGGGAGAAATGAAAGAGAGAAAGTCAGAAATAGAATAGGAGAGAAATTAAAGAGAGAAAGTCAGAAAAAGAATAGGAGATAGACGGAAAGGAACAAAGGAATGAATGAGGAAGGCACGTATAAAAAACAAAGAAGAAAACAAAGCTAGAAAAAAACATAAATAAATAGATAGGAAAGTAAAGACGTAGAAAAAACAGAGGGAACAGAGAAAGAAACAAATATACGAAGGAACAAAGAGAAAGTTGGCACAACTCAGCAACGCTTAAGAAGAGCTCTGCTTTCTAATACGCATTGTATCTTTAGTACAAGCTTCGCTAATTAATAGTATTTTTGTTTGGTTCTTTTCAGGCATTTTCACTTGCGGACCTTCAAGCGTGAAGGCCATCAAAGCTGGGGAGCTTAATAAGCCATACGACAGCACTTTCGTGTTTTCAGAAGTGAACGCCGATAGTATTTATTGGCGCTACGAGAGCCCCAGGAAACCGCTCAAGATGCTCAAGAAGAACACCGATCAGTGAGTGGTTCGGATTCGCTTGCATAAGCGTGTCTCGTTCAAAACTCGAAGAATGCTACACTTTCTGGCGCAACTTTGTGCGTCTGGATGCATATCATAGCTATATGCACGCCTTTGCTTTCAGAGTCGGTTTGTTTGTCAGCACCAAAGCTGTGGGCCGCTGGGAAAGGGAAGACATTACCTTGGAATACAAGTTCGCGGAAGGTACGTGGATACCAATATTACTAAATTGATTATTTTAATGTATAGACTACCCTGGGGGGCATTATAGAAGCGAGTATATATATACAGGCGTTACGTTATCCTAGACGCATAAATACGCTGATCAATCAAAATTTTAAACAGTAACCTAGGCATACAATGTGGGCAGAAAAGAATAAATTTACCATTACAACTAACACTTGTGGAATAGTAGTTACTTCGATGACATTATGATGCAGCAAGAAAATTGCACTTTAATGTTTCCGCTCAGGAATACGTAGACATCTAAGGAAGATCTCTATAAGGGAGTGCTTCCTTCACGATGCATTTTTAGAGTGTTCCACCGCGGTGGTGTAGCAGTTATGGTGCTCGGCTGCTGACCCGAAGGTCGTGGGATCGAATACCCGCCGAGGCGGTCGAATTTTGATGGAGGCGAAGTGGTAGAGGCCCATGTACTGTGCGATGTCACTGCACAATGAAGAACCCTGCAAGTGGTCGAAATTTTCAGAGCCCTCCACTACAGCGCCTCTCTCATAATCTTATCTTGGTTTCGGGACGTAAAACTGCAGATAATAATATTTTTTTAGAATGGCACTATTGCTACAAAACATTCTATAAGATGTGCAAAACGTTGTGTTAACACGTAACCTACCAGCGAATGATACTGCAAAAGCGGGAAGGTTTGGTAAGTGGAGGGCACTTGGCTAAAAGATTCACCTGTGTTCAAAATTTACCAGATTAAATTTTGTTTCTTATGAAGAAAGACTCGTATTGAGATGCATTGTAGCAAATTGAAGAAAATAACTGGGGCATCTGCACATCATCTGTGCGAAACACCTTCATCTTGTGAATAATATTGCTTCGACAGTGCCGTATTTACATGGGCTGTATTAAACAAGAAAACTTTCCCCTCGCTGTTCTAACGTGTCGATCGTTCTAGCATTTTTTGTTGTTTCAGACTGTTCAAAAGTATTAGAAAAATATTCGGTATTTCGAATGTGCACCATTCATGAAGCTCCATGAACTTAATCAACAAAAGAACCTGGCACGAACGTGTAGTAGCACCTAGTTCGCCATAATGAGCACAGAGCTTCTTAGGGTTCTGCCCGTGGCGCGATATTTATACATTTTAGCGCCCACCCACTAATTAAAACTCCGCTTGATTCGAACACTTTTATAATCCTCCTCGAGTTCAAATGACCGAGCTTTTACTTCACATCTAAAAAGATTCCTTTCCTGAAGTATTTTATCTCGTATGTTGGATACTTTCTTCGAATAACATGCATCTGCAAGTCGAATGCCGGTGGCCACCTCCAAAAATGGCGGGTTCACACAGTCATAAGCCCACAGACAGACAATAGTGAGATTGCTATTAAAAACGAAAGGAGGTCTAATCATTCTGTAGCCGGTAGAAAAAGGCGTCAAATTTTCATACTAAAGAAGAAAAACAATAAAGCTGGGGTAAAGCCCTTGTATGTTTTAACGCGAACAGAATTCAGTCATTAACGAGCAAATTCACCCACCCTGTATACTCGGAAATTATGGTAGAAATTTGCAAATCTATCGTTTGAAGCAGTTTTTTTATTGGTCACTTCTATTCATCATTCGATTACATTTTTTTCTGAGGAACAGTAGTAAGGAACGATTATTTTATTGAGTGAATTGCTCTTGGTTCAATATTTTCAAAAAGTTCTTACGTTAAGAGGAAAACACAGCCAAATACGATGTCGGACATATTGACATCAGTGGGTGGCAAATTGTAGACACCTCCTGATAACAATAAAGTGTAGCGTGTATTGGACAGGTTCAAGAAAGCACTGTTAGTGTTCGTAGCGTCTACTGTTTTTCCTGGTCCTCGTGTTCGTGTTCCTTGCGCAGTCACTTCTTAACAGGTTCAACAATGGACCAACTAGCCCAGATGAAAGTAGGAAAGACAAGCTTTGTGCATTGCCAAATATTTAAGCTCATACAAGGAACGTTGTTCTTTTGAAGCACTGCTCTTTTTGTAACGAATTTGACTGCTCTACATTCAGCTGTTCCTCCGTAGACTAAGGAACTTTCTTTCATAATGTATTACAGCGCTTTAGGCTTTTGGTGCCGCGCAAAACTAGTCGCTCTCATTACGTTCTCGTCAGTTCTCTTTGAAGTGGATACTGAGGGCGGAGCACCTTATGGGCACGGTCTGTCGTATGCCGTCGTCGGCGCTTGGCGTAACGCAGGCAAAACCACGCATGAAAATTGAAAAGAGAAAGGAAGCAAGTGGGAAATGGAGAGAGAGAAAAAAATAAATATGGGAAGAAATATGAAAATTAATCGAAAAAGACAAATATTGAAAAGTAGAAAAAGAAAGTAAAAAGAAAAGAAGGAGAAAAACGAAGAGAATATAGAAGTGATGTGTTCGGGGTCAGCCCAGAGGACCGGAGCCAGCCAGAGTCTCGGGGAGATGTCGAGGAGAGGAGCCCGTAGCTGTTAACAATAGCTTTTATTTACATTATTTACAGGTAGCATGTTAGTACATGATGGGAGCACCATCACAGAAGCTCTCGATGGAAGCATGATGGTGGCTTCTGGGAGCTTGTGAGAACTTGTCAGGGGCACCTCAGCGCTCGCATTTTCTGTCCTGGCCTTCACAGGATTCCCCGCAGGAAAAAACAATGAAAGCCAGGACAGTCCAATGAAGTTTGTCATCTTCACCTCCACCCCCGAAAGGGGAAGGTGAAACTCCGCCTCCTTCCTAACCCAGGCGAAGAAGCACGCCCAGTTCAGCCCATGGCGAGGGTGAAAACACTGCACACCGTGCACGACACAGCACAGCACGAAGACGTTGACTCTTACATGGAAGTCAATATTTCGTAGTCTGTTGCAATGATGGTTATGCGGCGCTAGGCAGACCACAAATTGTGGAAACAGCGGCGTTAAGGCACTTCGGAGAACGTGGGAAATGCATCCGCAGATGGTTCTCAGACGCTGGGCCCTTTGCCCGGGGCACCTTGACGACAAAGCAAGCCGCCTCGATGGCCAACAACTCTTCCTAATTCGTCAGTTGGTCATGCGTGTCCAAAGGGTTTTACGAGGGGCGCCGACGACCTGGGATAACTAGAAAAACGATTTCTCTCTTGTCGCCGCTCTTGGTGCATATCTGGGAGTGCTGACTCGGAAGAAATTAGGGTAGGCTCAGCCACATTGTTCACGTGTCAAAGGGGCGTCAAGCTAGGCAGGCCGATCATAACAGCCGGCTGCCCTGCCCCGTACTTCCGTCAGGCTTGGCATTACTACTGCGAAGCTGCTCTGATTTTTTCATTTTTAAAACTGGGAATTTATTTAATGATCTGTACCACGCAGTGGCATCTTTGTAAGAAGAATTTTTGTTTTCAAATTTTGTTGCCCACCTACCACCTGATAATTGTCCTATCAACCACACGTCATAGCGGGTGTGTGCCATTCTTGATGAACAATAACAGCTCCTAAACAAAATCTCATCTTTCCACCCCTTTGTTTATTTGCGTGTAAGCCGTTAGTTGCGAGGGGCATGCAAGGTCCAATAAGGCCTTGAAGCTTTATGGTGCATTCGGAACAAAGACTCTTCCCTTCTTAGAGATTTATTTTTCACTCACAACTCACTGAACTGCCACGTTCTTTTTTCCCAGGTTCCCAAGACGAAAGGGACATCGTTCTGAAGGCTCTGAGGGAAAACAACCATGCGTACGCGCGGTTCTACCTAAATGACTCTATGGACGACGTGCAATTCGCTATCGAGCCCATCAAGGAAGTGCTCGTCGGATCCTCGATAGTCGTACGTTAAGCTGCAACCTCTTGAAAACATTTCAAAATGAAAATCGGAGAAGCGGGACAGAATGCACAAGTGACAGTATGCAAACTTCGCAAAGTGTGCCCTTGTAATCTGAATCCTGCACTAGGAAGCGTCTTATTGCGTTAGCAATCATATGGACAGTCTCGGCTGGTTTTTGCTGTCGCCGCTGGTCATTCACGATATGTATATGTATGCACATATATACACGGAAGGGCGCTCTAGCCTCCTCTTTCTGCTGAGCGAGCATCACCTTTCCGGCCAGGGTCATCCAACAGGGGAAAGGGGGGGGGGGGCGCTTACGGTAGCAGCGATATTGCGGCAACGATCAGCGCGCGGCTCTTGTCAGCACAGCAGGCGGGGACTTGTACGGGCTGCGCTATCAACACACACACAAAAAAAAACTGTGCCAAAAATTGCACCTGGAGCGGCCATGTTCTCTTAGTAGCTTTTTGCAGTTACGTGAGATCGGATGCTGGCCTTGCTTCTTCAAACATTCAACTATGTTCTATCGCATTTATTGCTTCATCCTTTTGACGAAACTGTGACTTTTATGCCTACGAGGGCACTTCCGTTCAAGAACTATTGTTCCAGTCCACCACGAAGCATCAATGGTTACGGCGCACGGCTGCCAGCCTGAAAGTCACGAATTCGACGCCGGCCGCATTACAATGAAGGCGGAATTCTGGAATCCCGTATACTATGCGATGCAAGTGTTCGTTAAAAAACTCCATATGGTCGAAATTTCAGGAACCTCCCCCTTCGGCGTCCCTCACAATCACACCATGGTTTTAGGACGGGAAACACAAGATACTATAATTATATTTGTTCGAGATGGTGAATAATATGGTACTCCGCACTGCGTTGATTCTCATGCTGCAGCAAAGTCTGTGGTAAAGCAGCGCCAGACAACAAATACGCTAGGAATGAATAGAGGACAAGACGTGTACTGTTGGCCTACTCTCAACTGAAGTTTTCTTTGTTAAAATCGTTCTTTATGCGCAGCCTGAAGCCATCACGCGTACATGTGCGAGCAAACCAAGTCATGGTGGCATCGAAAAAGTGAAACGCAGCATAGGTGAAACAGACAAAGCACAGCATTACCGTAACAATGCGACACTAGACTACACATCTCATGAGATATTAAAATTCTTCAGGTGGGAGGGTTACAGATGCCCGACTTGCACATTCATCTTTTGATCTGGTAATGTGGAGGCCATCAATTATTTCTTTCTTGCATTGTAACGATGGCGGTAAAGGATTGCCGTGCCACTGAAATTTGGATTGGGACTACAAGAAATACAATTATTCACCAAATGGTTGGACTTGGTGGTTGAGAAGGAGAGTGCACGTTGGGGAGCCTTATGCTAATGTGTCTTTCTATCTCTCCAAAATACACCTTCCTGTGCAACAAACGGCGCATATACGCAGGGAATGAGTGAGTGAGAGAAACAACTTTATTTGGTCCACAATAGACATAAGTTAACTCATATACACGGTACCCAGTTTACAAGCTATGCACTGGATGTCATGTTTTGCTTGACGCCCATGGCACATTTAACAGCTGGGTGGCCTAATCTGTTAGTTAAAAACAGCGGGATACAACTAATAGACAGGAAAGACCAAATAGGACTAATGCTGATGCAAGTATGAGTGCTTGATCACGAAGGAAAGCAGCTGGGCATTATACATGGCATATATACCAGGAAGGCAGAACACGCACAAGGTTCGAAAAGGACAGAGGGGGTGGGGGGAAGCAGAGTTCGATCCACAAGAAATTGACTTTAAAAGCGTAGGAGCTTGATCTCGTTGGTACGTATTCACTTTGGAGAATAGCGCGATATAATGATGGCAGGAAATATCAAACAGGGCTAGTCCTGTTTGGTATTTGCTTTGCTCGTTGAATCGCGCTATTTTCTACAATGAATATGTACCAACATGCTCAAGCTTGTACGCTTATTTGTTAATTATGAAGATGCAAATCTCATGAGAGGACCGAAAGCTTTCTTAAAAACTCGTTTGACCTAGCAACAAAATTACTAAAATGGTAACATTGATTCCAGATCCGGGCTAAAGCTATCAACAAAAGTCCGTCTAGGGCCTACCAATGCAAGATCGCTATCCGCATTGAGACGGTTACCTACACTGGAACGACCAAGAGAGCGCTCAAGCATCAGAATTTCCCTATCAGTCTAAGGCCAAACGGCGGTAAGTACACATCGCATGATGCTTTCACAAAGTACGCTTTTTTTTAAACCTTCGTATTCGATCAGCCAGAAAGCATGTACAGAAACTCTTTTTATAAGAGTAGCTGGGCTAGAGCAGTGCACTGGCCCAGGCCCGACTCGTGGGTTGGCCCGGGACGGGCCAGTTAAGAGATTATTGAATCGGGCCCGGGTCTGTCCTTGGGCTTGATTCAGGCCTGTATTAGGCCCGGGTGGCATACATATGGCATGTGTTCGCTGTTTGGCTTTGTTGTTTGCTGGTGTTTAACGTCTCGAGGCGACCCAGGCTATGTGAAGACGCCGAAGTTGAGGCCTCCATGTAATTTATGCCTCCCGGAGTGCATTAGCAGGCACTCAAATTGCAAAGTACAAGTCGTCTACCATTTTTCTCCATCGGTATGCTACGTGTTGTTTCAAGAAACTCGTAATATAAGCTTCCACGATTTTATTAAGTGAAAGACGCTCTAGGGTACCGCCTGAAGAATGATTTATCAGGCGGTACGCTGCAAGAGCATAGATACACTACCTACATTAGTGGATATAGTATGAGTGAATTTGTATCTGGGGAAACATTTCAAGTATGCAGCTATGCTCGAATGCCCGCCACGCCTGTTTCCGCTTGCGTGACTCCGCAGACGGGTCAACGTGACTCATGAGTCATTATTATCTCAGGAGCTGTTTTTCGTACACATTAAGTGCATGATGCGAAGTTACTCTCTTCACAGGCACGCTAATTGATGTACATGTTGACGATTTTTGTGCTAGCAATGCAGTCACAAATATATTTATCATTTGACAGTTATTCAATAATATATAGTATCCAACTCGAATGCCCGTCGTACAGAGCATATTTTTGCTTATTTTTATGGCCACCTTGTCTTTTTCATATTTCGCCAGTAATTAAGTCCTCATTTGTCTATAAGCGCAAAGAAGGAAGGAAAACAGGAGAAAAAAAACGACAGGGAGGATCTAAGCGCAAGTGTTCTCATGGAGCTCAACAAGGTGGAAGAGCTTCCGAGGCGGAAGTAAGAGCTCCAAGGAAGGTGATGGTTATGATGATGATTTTCTGCTGTACCATTTGTAAGCTAAAGTGTATCAGCATGGGTGTATAGTCTCCTTATACAGCATAAATACTTCACGACACACCGAGTGGAAGAATTTTCCTTCCTTCACACGTCTTTCTCCAATTTCGGCTGTTTCTTAGTATTGATGAAAAATTAAAACACATCAAAACCGGAGAAACGAGTCTCCGTTCTTGTAAAAAATGTTAACGTATGCAGGTTGCACGCGCATAGCTTCTCTCTCCTTGGTGTCTGCAGAGGTCCAACCTACTTGCGTCGCATGATTTCGCAAGCTGCATAGTTGCTTCATTGGAGACCGGAGGGGGTCTCATGTGTACTGTGTACCACATGTTTGTTGAAATTTCCGAGAATTCCTACCGCTTGGCTCGTTGAAGTGTTTCTGGTGGACATGTGGCCCCTTTTGTATGCCTTCTACCTTTTCTTCCCCACCACAGTCACAGCTTTCTTTTTCTTTTTTTTACACACATCTTTTCCTACGCTCTGGCTGCCGCGAGCTGAAAGCCTACAAGCACAACCGTGAGCCAGACCGCCGGACTTCGCTCCCCTGTTCGCACCAAGGCCTGCGGCCTTCGGCGACTCGGCAACACACCCTCCCGCTTCCTGTCTCTGCGGGGATCGCACTCTAAACACCCAACACACCACGTTCCACGGAGAGCGCTAAAGAAGCCGCCAGCTGATTCATTTCGGTGCTCTATATTATTAACCGTTGTTTTGGAAGCCCTTCGTCCACTCTTGTTTTAAGACAAGACACTTTCAGAGAACGAAGGTGGTCACACGAAGACTACGACATAGGTATCTTCAGCGAACAGCAAGGACGGTCACACGCTCGAAAACGGGTTAGAGCTCGCTGTGGCAAATGTATGGCGGTGTGGTGGCGGCAACTCGGAGAAGAAC
Source organism: Rhipicephalus annulatus (assembly GCA_013436015.1). NCBI lineage: Eukaryota > Metazoa > Arthropoda > Arachnida > Ixodida > Ixodidae > Rhipicephalus > Rhipicephalus annulatus. Next base: position 31,150 of record WOVY01013430.1, read on the forward strand.
GGTGGGGCAAAGAACCTTCTTGTTTTGAGCCTGAGAATGTAATTTACGTTAAAGGTAGTTGCCTCCGATTAGTCCACACGACAGCTTTTATGTATGTAAAGCTGCCCAGCCTAGTGTATTTCTCCCAGAAGCAGGTATAGAGGGTGTTTTTTCATTGCATTGTGTAATAAATGACGTTTGCAGGAGACTTCCTACTTTTACTCAATAGCCCCAGCTCGTATGAAATTTATGCAAACACATATCATAAATGTCTGCCACTTTTCCCACTTCATAGGAGTAGCATATTTTGCAGTCGTTCTTTGAAACGCAAAAATAAGGTGGTGTGGTTGGCACTGCGTACATGAGACTGCCAGCTATGACTGCAGTTATATTTTATATTACCCTGCAGTTTTTTCTCAAAAGTATTACGGGCGTAATTAACTGAACTTGTACGCTGTACGAGTGAAAGTCGTGACTCCGAAAGTTCTCAAAACACTGACTGGAAAACAAACCCGCAGTCAGGAATTTTTTTCGGGGAGGCATGGGGTAGGGCACTTGTTGAAGGCTTTGGAAAACACCTATTCTTAATATTTGTCATTGGTAAAACACCCCCTCCTCTATTCTAATTTTTTTTTGGGGGGGGGATCGAGAGTTATGGGCATGCTAGCAAATATGTTGTGTCCGGCAGGTATCTTCACAATACCCGAAGATTGAACAGTGCCTCCCTTATACTCAAGGCAAAATTGGCTTGAACTGGCCGGGCCGGGCCCAAACGTTTCGGGCCAGGGCCATGTACGGGCCATATTTAAAAACACTGGGCTGGGCTCGGGCGGGCCGGGGCATGGTGTTTTCGGTCTGGGCAGGACTCGGGCCACGATGTTCTTACACCGTGATCCGGGCAGGAAAAATCGGCCCGTGCAGTGCTCTCAGCTGAACCTGAAATCCCGGAAATCCCTTACGCAATAGTTGTTAGTAATCAAAAGTTTTTATGTTCGCAAATCGAACGTCCTCTAGCAGCGGAATTCAAGCAGCAGTTACATCCGTTAGGGTGGTCTAATAATTAATGTACTATTATTTTTTTAGTATTTAGTAGTGGAGCATGGCTGTAGTCGATTAAAACGCCGGTTTAGTACAATAGCTGGGGCCTTTTACTCAATTGGATCATACAATTAAAAAAATAATGGCAGATCCCGCGTACCTTGGGATGTTATGTGAGGTATACAAATGGAAGCTGACCACGCTGTAATTTTTTTTATTGGGCGAAACGTTACGAACTAGCGCTCAAGATGTGTGCTGTCGGCCACAAACGTTTGCAGGATCTGCACCGCATGGCCCAGTGGTAGAAAACTCAATGCTGCGCCGCCTACCGCGCCGCGGCGTGATGTTGAGGCTAGAGTTCGCGGCCTCGGCGATTAGCAATGTCACGTTTAGACAATGCGCCGCTGCTGGATCTAATCTCAAAAGCCATGGCCCCTCTCAGAAACATGAGGCACTGCAGATCTCGCAAAATGTTGTGGCCGACAATACAAATGCACGCACAGATGCGTGTTAAACAACCACATATGTTTTATACGACCAGTTGTTTACAGTTACGTAATGATGCCGACAGCAACATGAACACTAGCAACATCAGAAGTGGTAAGTTCATATCAAGTGCTGGTACACGAGAGGATGGTAGCCCGGCACAGGGCTACATGAATCCACTTTAGCGAATGGCGATTACCTTCAATTGACGTTAACCCGACGTGATGGCTGTATCATAGGAGTACTTATGTAATAATTATAAAATTGGATAACCAAATGACTATTGACATTTCACAAACGAGTCTGTTTAAACAGTATTTCCGAGACTTCGCGCGGCTCTGTGGTATAATACTTGATTGCCAAGCAGAATGTTTGGGCTTGGTTCCTACATGGGACCACGATATTTATTTTTGCATTTGTCGGGTGAACGCTGCCGATGTTACCTGTTTTCTTAAAGCTCCTTTTTTAATATTGCCCTTGTCTGTTATCCCCGTTCAGGGGTAGATAAAAAACGCCAAGCCTGCGGAAAAAGCGCCACAAAGTCACAGCAAAAACTAGAAAAATGGCCTTTCAGAGCCTTTTCTAAGCACTCATAGGTAGCAACTACGGCATTAATAATAATAATTTCTAGGTAGTAGACCAGCATTCGCTATGCCATTTTTCGTCATTCTTCTGAGAAGCGTTATATCCGCTGAAAATTTGCAAGAAATTTTCTGCCAATTGTACATGAAGTGGCTGACGGCATTGAAGAATCGCGCCTGAACTGGATATGTGCCACAGTAAATAAGTGATAAAAACAAGCTTTTGTAATGGTTTGGGGCATTGGACGATTCACTCGTTACGCTATTCGCATTGTGTGATGCCTTGTTGTTCTTTGGCTGTTCTAGCAAACTTTATTACTCATATTAACGCGATTCCTTTCCCGACATCAAGTCTGCCTAAGGCAAGTTTTCGAACGAGTCCCAAGCACCGGCGTGGCTCAGTGATAGAATACCGGGCTGGCACACAGCGGACGGGATCGTGACATTGTTCATGTCATGACTAGCCAGTGATAATCCTCAAACCATCTTACCCTGCCATGCTGGTTTTACTTTACTCCAAGCTCAGGGGGTGATCACGGGATCACCCAGACGTTGGTGGATAGATAGATAGATAGATAGATAGATAGATAGATAGATAGATAGATAGATAGATAGATAGATAGATAGATAGATAGATAGATAGATAGATAGATAGATAGATAGATAGATAGATAGATAGATAGATAGATAGATAGATAGATAGATAGATTAGATAGATGCTCACAGTACCTGCAGTACGCAAGAAAATGCTTCGCGTTCAAAATAAAAACGGTGGTGACAAAAAAAAAGGCACTCGATTCGGTCTCAAAGGTGTTTTTCTGAGAACAATAGCTGCTTCCAAAGCAACATGCATGAAATAATTGATCTATATTTAGAGGAAACAGGAGTATAATTTTGAGTTTGTAAGCGTTTCATATCTCATATCTATTGACAAGTCATGTAATTCAGACCAAGTCATAGAGGAGTCCGCGAGAGCGCATGTGTGTTGATAGTTGTTTGTGGGACTTAGTGGGCCTAAGCATCTTGCAGTTTGTGTTACTATTCGAGTGAGTCCCCGTCGATCGTAACTTTCCTGACTATGACTGAATGCACGTCTTTCTTCCCATATTTCATGCATATTTGGACCTGAAGCTACCCACGAAGATGATCATTTCTCAAGTTTTTGGTGCTGTGTCTTCACAAGCGGTGTCAATTGAAAATACGTAACCTGGGCGAGCTAAAAGTTAGGGTAATCAAAGAGGCCACATTTTTCTTCTATACAGTACAAAGCCTACAAAAAATAGCACTTCGAAAAGCAGAGCGAAAATATTGGTCGTTTTGATTGAGATGTGGAAATGGTAAGGTAACAAATAAATGAGCGAAAAAAACAACTTGCTGCCTAAGATAGCTAAGCCGATAACCTACGCGCCCCCTTAAAGCCCGGTGTTTTCTAATGCCTTTGCTCCTTTGACCACCTCCTCACAAAGTACTTCTTACTCATAGGAACAGTAAGTGGAAGGCTAGGCAACGCACAATGCGCAGTGTTATTTGTCTTTTTTTTCTTACATTTACGGAAGAAAATTTTCCTCGATTCCTTATACAAAGCAGTAGTAAATAAAAAGAGTCCCTCCCCCCCCCCTCCAAAAAAACGCAGCATGAAGCTTTCTTCTTTTTCTTACATTTGCAGAGGAGATGCTCTCACTGACTGTGCACTACAAGGACTACGAACGAGATGTCAGCGACCAGGCAACCTTCAAAGTTACCATGATGGCGACTATTCCGGAAGTCAAATACGATTACATTGCTCAAGAGGACTTCATGCTCACCATGCCCGAAATTGAAATCAAGGTATGCACACAACCGGAGCAACAATGCACTGAAAAAGAACAGGCTAAGCGACACCTGTACTGCTCGGGTCGTCGACATTAGCGAAGTGGCGCTATTATTCTATTGGTTGAGATTGATTTCACATACTGTATAGTGCAACGAGCCATACGATGGCGAAGGAAGAAAAAGAGAGGCACAATTCAATAGAAAGCTGCGTGTTTTCTCGAGCTCATTTTTTCTTTCTATGCCTTGTATAAGCACATGTGGAATGAAACTAAACTCGCAGTTATCATCAGTGCGGCTATCCGTGTGCTCCCATATTCGCAGGCATACGGTCCGTGTACCGTGGGGCAGCGACAAAAGTTCACGGCAAGCTTCCAGAACCCTCTGCCGGGCAGACTTACCAGGTGCTTTTTCGCCATCGAGGGACCGGGCCTGAGCCGACCTTACTACCTCGCACTGCGAGAGTGAGTTATTCCGCACTTTCAGTGAGGATGCTAGGCAACTATGACGTGGTGCTTTTGAGCGCGGAAACATGCTTTCGGTTTCGGGCTGCGGTTAATGCGTAGCGGACACTGTTGAATGTTGTAAGCTTGAGTGAAAGGATCGATGAAAAGCAAGGAAATTATGGTGGTTTTGGGACGTTAAACCCCACAAATCAATTAAATCAAATCAAAAGCAAGGAAACAACACGGGTGCATTTTTTCGCCCGTTTTAAGCTTATATCCAGGTCAGCTTGAGCGTCTGTGCGATACTAGGCAAAAACTGGTGCTGTCGGATTAAGAGGCTTCTTTTATAACAGTCAGCTATATAGGAAAATACAAGACATGAACAGTGGCCGCTTAGTGGGCACTTTTTTATCTATTACAACACAGCGTCTGCGCACCGAGATGCATTTGTTATCTGAGGCATTCGCCGTGATCTGGGTTTGGTTTTTGCATATTTAAAACCAATGAGAACTCGTTTCACTTTTGTAGATTTCACTGTGACTCCGCCGATGTGATGCGATTTTCTGCGTCCCTGAACGAGTCATCGCAGTATATTCAAATAATGGGCTTGGCTGTTTTGCTGGCTAGTTAGTACTACCACTTGCTTCGAATTTCCGGGCCCCTGAAAACGGCATACTTCGTACGGGTTTCTGTAGACGAACGTGTTGGTCTTCCGTTACATTATGGTGAGGTGCCCATTGAGATTACTTGCTGCTATGATTTTTTCCTTAGGCAGCCATTTCTTTTCTAAAATAGCCTAACGCTGCGCTTTGCACTACAATTTTTCATTGATTTATTTTTTGCCCCATTTGCGAATCTGCGTTGCATGCTTACTTCCATACTTCGCATACAGTCTCGGTCATAGAGTTTCTCAAAATTAACTAGAGGGCACTCGAGCGCTGCGATCGTTCAGCGACCATGGGAATGATGGGTAGTACACACATTTGTCTAGTCTCTGTACTTGTGAGGGCAAATCGTACTTGCGGCTTCGTTCATTGCTGTGTTTCGGTTTTGTTTTGAAATAAAGATTCAAACCTTTTGAACTTCGTGACCCGACTTAGAAAGGTAAGTCTAAAATATTGAGGTGGTGAAACACAATCGTTGAACATTTGCTGATTTTCGTTTCGTGAGAAAACAGCTTCAAGCCACACGAACACACACGGAGCCAAAAGCAGGCCAGAAGTACGAAGTTTAGACAAATGTGTGTACTACCCATCATTCCCATGCTCACTGAAGCACCGTGTGTTGCAGCTCCCATAGACACTAGCGCCAGAGTTCCCTCTAGTGTATATTAGGAAACTCTATGGTCTCGGTATCACATTTTTTCTTTAATTACAGCTTGTTGCTTACTTACGTGTTCAATTACTCTGCGCTTTGTTCCAACTTTCATGACTATATCCCTTATTTTGTGTACATAATTTGAAAGAAAGATATTTGCGCTCCTTAGCTGTCTTTTTTTTCACCAGTATTTCATATATAGGGTGTCTTTAAAAACAAAGACATTGTTTGATGCTACTCTGACTTGAAAGTAACCCCCAACATATTGCTCATGCTGCAACAATGTCACCAAATACTGCCTCATAAATGTGGTTTCACGTGAGCTCAGTCATATTTCTGCCTTTCACATGCAAGCTTTCATGGTTATGGTAAGAGCTGCAAGTGATATCCGTAATAAAAGAGACATCGCATTTAAATCTCCAACATCAGCTCGTGCACGAGCTATTTGTGAAACCTCACAGGGTTCTTCCGCATTCGGCTGAAACGACACAAGTGAATGTTATTATCGTCATATTCTCCGTCATTATCATTATCATCATCATCATCATGATCATCATCATCACCACTACCGGTGCTTGAGACCTCATGTGAGTTTTCATATAACACGCAGCGTTTTTCGAAGCCACAACAGATGAGGCACTTAACGGCGTTCTAAGAAAGCTAATTTTTCTTCGTGGCGTCCTGGCTGCATTGACTTCTAAATCGGCATAACGGTGGCCGCATAGCTAGTAGGACAGCAAAAACTGCTCCACGAATCGATCGATAGATATGTGGGGTTTAACGTCCCAAAACCACCATATGATTATGAGAGGCGCCGTAGTGGAGGGCTCCGGAAATTTCGACCACCTGGGATTCTTTAACGTGCACCCAAATCTGAGCACACGGGCCTACAACATTTCCGCCTCCATCGGAAATGCATGGCTCCGCGAATGTAGAGCAATGTGCGTGGTTCTGTGATTCGAAGAATTTTACGCGAATACTGCTCCGCAAAAATCATTTTGCACATGAAGACAGCATGCCCCGCCCATCATCCAAATAAATTACTGACTTGCATAACTTGTAACTGAAGCCCAGCTGTTAGTGTATTACTTTAAGCGATGAATTAGAAAAACACAGGTTTGATAAAATACAAATCAGTACCGAGATACAGGAATAAACAGGTATACAAGTTGGTATACTTTCGGCTTAACTTTCCGCACCAACGGAGCGTGTTATCAGCCTGTCCTTCATCAGTGCATTCATACGTTGGCATGATGGGCGTCTTTTACAGAGGAGTACAGCCAAGGAGCGAAGCCTGGGTGGAGTTCGCGCTTACTCCAGCCACGACGGGACCGAGGTCTATCGCGGCCAAGTTCATATCCCAGCAGCTGAATGATGTTGAGGGCTTCTTGGAGGTCAACGTCCAGGGCGAAGAAGCCGCCAGTCCGACAATAACGAACGCCGTCGAATAGATGGTTGCTGTTCGGTCACGCTCCGAGCCGAGTGGCTTTCACACCAGGCAGATTCCGATGCTCGGCTTTCCAACTCAGACTGGCGACAGCGAAATACGGCGCCTGTGCGCCCGTGCCTCGTACACGCAGGAGGTGCACTCAGTGGCCGAGTTATAAAAGTGACAAGGGAAAAAACAAAAGGAAGAGAGCGCATTTGTGCCGTTCCACTCTTCCCTTTCAACCCTTCCTATTCCCACAAGTATCAGTATAGTTTTGCAAATGGTCTACTTGTTTATCTTTGTTCCTGCCATATCTTTTTTTTGCACCTCTGTATTTTGATCGTATGGGGTAGATGTCGCCGGACGTGTAAACAACCTATTTCTATTTCTTTCGCACGACCGTGGGCAGCGTTGCGCGGTACATTTGCATGAAAGCACCAGGAAAAATTACTGCCGGCACAAGTATGTATAGTTTTCACGAGGATTGCATCGGCGAGAATAGAAAGAAATGGATAACATCAAGATAGCGTAAGGCGAAGCTGCCTCGCGACTTGGTCCCACTGTAGTAATGTAATGGTTGCCTGAGTTTTGAGAGAGGTCAATAAAGCAATGCGTGAATCTGCAGCGCTTTTCTGTGCTTTTCTTCCTTAACTATATACGCTCATCGTGATTGTATGCGTGAGTATTGCTATAAACGGCGAAATTTTACAGAAGTAGGATCATTTAAAGTGACGACAACATACCTCTCAGTTATGATGTTCGCACACCGGCATCGTACGTGTTTCAATAGAAACAAAACAGTCAATCAGAAGAACTTGAATCTCGGCCAACTACACGCAGTGCGGCATCAGCAAAGAAAAAAACCGAAACGTAAGCAATTCTCCGTGTCTTCATGTACGAGCAACGATCAAGTCTCTCCCCACTTGCTGCGAGAGAACAATTTCAAACTGCCACTACCAAGCGCTGCTTACCTTATTTCTTAAACTCCCCGCCAGATGGTGGTACAGACCCAAGTCCCGTGCCATGACGCGTGCAGCAGTGTTTCGGATGAAATCAGCGCACAAAACCTGTGTTTGCGAGCGTCTCAAAAAAGTTTTATCAGTAGTAGCCACAAGGAGCAGAGAAAGCTATCACCCATTTAAAGGAGTAAATTAGGCAAATATTTTACGCCAAGTCGTTCAGTTTAGATGGGCACTTCAAAATTTCGAATTTAGCATAATCCGTGAAGTCTGTAATTAAGACGCTTAATGCACTTAGCGTGTAGTTGAACAAATTAGCCCGGATCTTTTCTTGAAACACACTCTACCTGAAGAAATCATGCACCAGCAGTTATTTTCTTGACGAAACAAATCTTTTTTAAAAGGCTATCACCGAAATACACGCAGTTCTCACCTACGCAGACGAACGCTTAGGCCAAGGTGGTAATGCTTTACCAATGCTGTAATATCATTGAAAACAGTATATAACAGACTCTTGTCAACTCACTTTTTAGTTATTATTTCGGTGGTGTATATATATATTACAGAGATATACCTACGTATGTATATATATATATATATATATATATATATATATATATATATTTCTCTGCTTCTACAAACCATCCATTCCATAATACCCCCTCTCCCGAAAGAATGCATGAGTTATAATTTACAAACAAGAAAATGTAAACAAGGATTGGCTTAGAAGTCACAAATGTCAAAAGAAAGAGGTAGTTTTGCAACTTTTAAAATGCACGCGTCGTATTTTTCGTCGCAAAGACTTGAGGGGAGAGTGCAGCAGTCCGGTGATATCAATTAAAGATCTGACGGGCGAGGCTAATGGGTGCGTCCTGGATAACACAAGAATGCTTTAAACGTGGATATAGCAGAAATCGCAGCTGGCATTCTTGTTAAAAATGAACGAGGTTCGAACGCCTTGCAGGATCGACAGTTCGGATTTCGTAGGCGTCGAATTTTTTGTCGTGGGTGATACACAGGCCGTGCAGGAAGCTTGCGTACGCGTTGAACGAGGTTGATTGGGCGCTGCCTGCGTTCCTGCAGAGTACAAGGGGTGGTTTTGTGGCTTTTTGGGATTTTTTTTTTGGCAATGTCGCAGATGTTTGTATCGAAGGCGCAATCTTTATCTTTGGTGCAGAATGTATCTACGACGATGTTCTTTTTTGCAGTACACTTAAGTCGTAAGAGTGGTTTAGATGCAGTTTTCTTTCATCGTTGACAATGCTCAAGTATACGTCGACGTTGTAGTTCCTTGGTTTCGTCGACTTGCTTGTGTTGTGACATTGATCGTAGTGTACCAACATTCTTAGCAAGCCCTCCACAGCCTTCTACGACGCTAACTAATGTAGCTGTTTCCGGCGCAAGACAATGTGGGTGGTTTGGTGCACTTGAATCTTCTGTATTTATAAACCGTTCATTGCTGGTGGTTGCTTGAAGTGTACTTGTGTCGTCAGAAGTCGCACCTGTGCTTTTGTTTTCATTGTTGGCAGAGAGATTATCTACTGGATTCACGTCGCTTCGATCTTGTGATTGATGAACATTGGACGTTTCTGCAGAAGACTTTTCTTCACAAGATGCTGATTGTGAATGCTTCTCTCTTTGTGGAATTGCTGAGCTGAATACTTTGAACGAATGAGATTTCTGTGAACATTAGTTGTCTGGTTTGATTTTATGCGGATTTACTAACTCGTCATTTGTAAATGCGACGATCTTATGAAGGGCTTCATCAGGTTTATCAGTAACGTTGATGATAGGTGATGCCAGGTCAGTTTGTAAAGTACGCATGCAGCACGAACTATTATTAAATATATCTGGGTCATAAATAGTGAATTCAAATCTTTTATGCAGCGAAGAGTTAAGCATTGGCGATATTTGCGCAGATCGAACCTAGTGACAGGTTGGAAAAGCGACCACGTGGTCTTTCCGTGAGCATGTGGCTAAGATTACCGGACGGGAATTGTAAATTCATGCTCTGTAGTCGAATGCGTGAAGGCTGCTTATGACTGCGATGACAGAGTTCGAATGCACTGAGAGTGCGTGTTCTAATTGAATCTTCATTATTGTCTAGAAACTAGATGATAATTTCTTCTTTTACCTTTTGCCGAGACTCGTCGTTCTCGAATATGTGGGTAAGGTAAAATTGAATGCCTCACCGATGACGTAGTCGCTGAAGTTCATTACCATCTCCCGTTCCGACCATGATGCAGCGGTAGCGTGGAGCTCAGAGAGGTTGAACTAGTCCTGTACAGGTCCATTGTCCGGTGCTCCGGGTTACTTGGGCATGGGAAGGTCATTTGATGATTCCGTCATGATGCTCGTCGATGTGTACTGCTAGGTGCTGGTTCGGCAGTTCATTGATGGTCAGGGTTGATTGATTGATTGATTGATTGATTGATATGTGGGGTTTAACATCCCAAAACCACTATATGATTATGAGAGACGCCGTAGTGGAGGGCTCCGGAAATTTAGACCACCTGGGGTTCTTTAACGTGCACCCAAATCTGAGTACACGGGCCTACAACATTTCCGCCTCCATCGGAAATGCAGCCGCCGCAGCCGGGATGCGAACCCGCGCCCTGCGGGTCAGCAGCCGAGTACCTTAGCCACTAGACCACCGCGGCGGGGCTGATGGTCAGGGTGTCCTGCGGAGAACCTTCTCGATGATGTGCGACTAATGAAGGGGCTGGCAGGTCTCCATCCTGTCGACTCGTGTGACGCTATGATGAACGGGCGACGTGGCCTGGCTCATACGCCATGTTTATTAAAGACGATAGTCTTTCTTGGGGACCTTCGATGCAAAAGTTTTGGTCTGTCTGTACATTTGTCTGTTTGTCCACTCTTAACAGCAGTCGGGTATTTGAAACGGCCGACCCCATCCGCAGCGCCCAGCTATGTTGCTCAAGTTGCAGCGTTCATACTTGTGCAATCGTCGATTAAAAGCAATTATTGCCGGTGTCTGGGGCACCATAACAACACGTATATATTCTGCATGTGAGCCTTTTATTAGAAAAGACATACGTAAGTTATTTTAAGGACCGTAGCGCTTATCACGCTGCGCTGACCATGCGACGGTTGCACGGAAAGGCGAGTGTTTCCAACGCTTTGCTAAAACGAGACGGTGGTGGCACCTACCCGTCACCTTGCGTTCTGCGCCTTATCACCTCTGAGGTGGGACCGCACACCCGTCTCAGAGCCACGCACTTTGTTTTTAAAAAAACTGCCAGATGGTGCTCATGTCTCACGTGTGACGTGACTTGATGCGCGCGTTCACCTCCACTGCACGCTCGAGGCACTCTAACGCAGCGCCTCCAGAATACCATTCACCGATTTTCTTGAGCAGAACATGAAATAGATGTTTTGTTCACTCTCTCCACACGCAAGACCATCGTCTTTCGACGACATTTGCAGATTAAATGCAAATACGTGGCCAATATTTTCCATAGCACTTCTTCCTTCTCTGCTTCTACAAACCATCCATTGCATCATACGTCACAGATATATATATATATATATATATATATATATATATATATATATATATATATTGATATATATATATATATATATATATATATATATAGTGTGTGTCGTCCTCGCAAGTCATATTCTGAGATCGCCTTCAATTCCATTGGCCGCGAGGCCAAGTCACGTGCACGCTTTCATGACGGTGAGAAAGGAAAAAAAGGAATACTTGGTGTGGAGACTACAATGCATTATGTAAATTGACGTGCATATAACAAAGTTAGTTTGAAATAAATAGAAAGAAAGAAACTTGGTTGGTAGCGGTTTGGCCGATCCCCCACAGCTGGTATGAACCACAAGAGATAGTGAACGAGAACAAGAGTTTCTAACCTATGGCCCTGCCTCCAGAAGCTGCAGCTTATCACCCGCTGGGTTGAATCGATGCTTTTGTTTCACATATATTGCCGGCTTGTAGTATGAGCATACTCATTCTATCGCACGAAGGCTGCCATCGTAATAACAACATATCCCTTGCTTAATTAATTTTTTCGATAATAGACACCCATTTAGCAGGCCTTCATTGCGCACGATACATTTCCCGAGTATAAGCGACACTCTCAATGAAGTTGACTCTCACAAGACGCGTCCATCGACCATAGGCTTGCTCACGAAGGGGGTAAGAGGGCGGTCTGCCCCCATCTGAGAAGGGGCGCCAAGTATGCCCCATAGCTTCGCCCACTCGCATCAGTCGTGTCGCTGTTTAAAAGGCGCGTTTACGAACATGCGGGTTCCTGACGACAACGATGGCCGATAACTATTGTTGTTGTATGAGAGCCAGGGACAAAAAAAAGCAGATTGCTGAAAGAGGCACGTCAATCATCGTTTCATTTGTAGTTTTGCGTCCCCTGCCAACACTCTACCCCCCCTACCCCCCTCCATTTTTTTGGGAACCGTGCACACGTCAATAGTATGAAAAAACTCATGCCGCACTGCCATTTTCTTTTTCCAGAAATTGTGGAAGACGAGGAGCATAAAAGTATTGCACGAGATATTTTAATGGTATATGCAATTTTTTAGTGTCCGTTGTAACCTATCGCAATGAAATATTGAATCATAGAAATGAACAGAACTATATATGCTCGATAATTTATTTTATCTCCGTTTTTTTGCAAACAAGCGCGTAGCCAGAAATTTTTTTCGAGAGGGACACCCGCTTAAAATGGCCATTGTTCGCTCTCTAACCCATAGCGAAAAAAAAAATTGGGGGGGTGGAAGTGGGAGCACGTGTTTGGTGTGCCACTCCTTGGCTGCGCCCCTGCAACTAAAGCAGATTACTGTGCATTGCACCTATTTAGCAATGGTTTCATGGATAGCGTCTATGCATGTAGCTTAAGATAGACATGTCTTGAGCAGGTCTAGCCGGCATTTTTAAATGTTTCAAGACATCATCTCGTAGACCCCCTCCCCCGTTTACAAATATGCACAATGGTATTGACAAAGTTGTAGCAACGAGATCTCTATGCAGTGGTTTCAGATTGCACAGTACCGATACCAATCAGACACTGAGTGCAAATAGCCCGTGCAACTTCCTACTGTAATATCTGGGGTAGTTGCAATTTGTTGTAGCAGTGCTTACCATATTGTAACTCGAACCACTCTGCACAAAAAAGTAACGAAATCGTGGCACAACGTGTTTGATAATCAAATGTGATGAACCAAGCCTACCACTGCTGTCTGAACAAGAAAAAAAAAGACAGGTTCTGCTTAGCCTATACCAGCTAAAGGGCAATATTCAAACAGCAAGCACACAATGCATTCCATTTGAACGACACATAGAGAATGCTTACAAACCTTACGTATGACACTTTCACTGCTAAGAAAATTTTGCGCACAGTAGAACTTTTTAACCCCGATAAATATCACCCCCCCTCCTCCCTTCCCCTTTGCTTTTTCAATCTTTCAATCAGCTTCAGTGATTCAAAAGCAGCTCTGCAATCTTTACGATCAGCTGGTCTTTGAAGTTCGGAATCTCCTCCATACAGTGTTTAAGAAAGGTCACCACGTCACATTTTAGTGGCGGACAAGTCACTGCGGAGTTATAAGCGATGATCACGCTGCCAATGCTGCTCTATCAGCGCTTCAAGGCAACAGGCTTGAGATAATATCGTTATCAAGGACCGACGCTGCTAGCCAACTTTGAGTGGCCACACAAAAACTCACGCTGTCCACTTGGAATACAAGCAGACAGGCTAATCAACTTCGCTACAGCCCGAACACACTACAATTACGGACGCCTACTGGACTGCACCAAAACGACGCCACCCTACTTTGCCATTTATGGCTATAGAGTGGCTTTCACGAAGTCATTCTCATTTCGTATCGATATGGCTGAAAACCCCTTGTGGTAGCGCGGAGGCAGTACAGCAGCTCTTCTGCGACTGTCCTCGCTACAATGCGCAGAAAAAATCACTAGCATCTGCACTAAATCGCATAGATCGCACCCCCATGACGGCGGACACCATTCTGGATTGTCGACCAGAGAGGTAATTTCAAGTGAAGGCGACGAAAGCAATCGTTAGCTTCTTGAGGGCAACGAACTTGGACCGATGTTACAGACTAATAACGTTAGAATTACTGTGACGTGCGACATAGAGTGCGTGTGCTCTCCTTTCTATTCCTCCCTCCATCTTTTAAACTCCCTCATTCCTGTCCACAGTGTAGGTTAGAGCCAGTCGCTCTTATCCATACCTTTTCTTTCTCTCCTGTTTTGTTCTGTTCTATGAGCTTCATCAGCGAACTACAGTGAGCCATCTTTACAGTGCTCGAGCAATAAACCAAAGTACTTTGCCAAGATTTTTGACCAAGAGACATTTCAAAAATGTGCTGGCATAATGTCCCACTGACAGTGCCGAGAACCGATGCTCTTCTCGCAATCGGTCTAAAATCCAGTGAGAGAGAAGTAGGTGGAAAGACAGGGAGGTTAGCTTTTTCTTAAGCCAGCTGGCTACACTGCGCGATAGAAAGGGGGCGAAATGAATGAATAAATAACGAGAATGTGAATGGAAAAGAACAAGCAAGTGACAACAAAAGTACAACACTGTTTAAAATTATTCCGTGGGACCGCTTTTCCCTAAAAATCACAGCATATCTACGGAGGGCATGATAATGAGTTGGGGGAAGCGTCCATCAGTTCTTGCTTTCGTCCGTCCATGCGTCCGCCTGTGCGACCGTTCGTGCGTCTGTCTGTCCGTTTGTCCGTGCATTCGTCAATATGTGCGTTCATCCATCTGTGCGTCCGTCCGTCGATCCATGCGTCCATCCGTCCACGCGACCATTCATCCGTCTGTCCGTGCATTCGTCCATGCGTGCGTCCATCCGTCTGTGCGTCAATCCATCCGTCCGTCCGTGCGTTTGTGCATCCGTCCGTGCTTCCGTTCATCCAATTGTCCGTCCGTGAATCAGTATGTCGGTCCGCCCGTCCATCTAGTGAACGCTGCCAAGTACCGCCATCTCGCACCTTTTCATCATATATTCATCATGTATACCGTCATCCAGCGGACATTCCAAGGTCTAAACAAGAGGTGGCACGGCCGCACTAAAGAAGCAGCGCGCGCACTTTTTATGACCTGCGCTTCGTGTATAGTTCCCGCCTTTCACCTCCTCTAATACATGGCACTGTGGCCCAACCCTCGCAAAACCTTGCTAAAACCAAAGAGGTTACGCCCAGCGAGTTCGACGTGGCAACCATTTCTGGTCAGATAGTGCTCAAAGTGCGTCCTTCTTTACGAGTTTTTCTAGTAAGCATCAAATTCAAGGCAAATATTGTTGGACATTAAGTTACGCATACTCGTCTCTGTAGATAATTTCATCAGAAACAACTATCTTTTTATTTATGATTAGCATGCACGGGTTTTCTGCTCAATTGCAATGAATGCCCGCGTGCCGTTCCTCTATAGTCCGGCCGTGAAGGTTGCTACCTACTACTACTACTACTACTACTACTACTACTACTACTACTACTACTACTACTACTACTACTACTACTACTACTACTACATACATCGTGGGTGCATGACCCACGGCTTAAGGAGCTTCGCCCCTTAAAAACACAAAAGCGATTCCGTGCCTTCTGTACTGATGATGCGCTCCGCGCTCAGCGAGTGAGTGGACCCCTTCCTTCGCATAAGGTGATCGCCACCTGATTATTAAAGAATATTATTAAGAAGTAAAGAAACAAACATGTACCAACTAGCCGAACTTCCACCCTTTGTTGAAACCTGATTCGAGAGCTCTTTTCTGGATTTCCTCAAACAGAGGTTCTCACAGAAACGTTGGACAATCGTTTCATTGCAGCCACAATCAATACACGCCGGGTTTGAAAGAGCGTCGGCTCGGGTGCGTTGGTAATCAAATTTCCCTATTTTAGCACACTTGTTAAGAAAACTTAAATTAATGCATCACCCCGTGTCTCTAAATAATATCATCGCGAAATGTTTCTGACACTTTGATTGCATGGGTGCACTTCTGCACTCAGTGGAACAACAAACAAATAAAAGAAGATATCTCTTGTTTGAGAACACCGGCCAACTTAGTCGACCGTCCTTGACGCGATGACCGGTTTCATCGTAATCAATAAAACGCGACGCGCTCAGGGGTGGATTTGACTTTTTCGTACTGGTTGGCTTGTTGTTAAGGGGGTGTCGCCAGAGCTCGGGAAGATGCTGAGTTTCCTACATAGAGCCTCTGCTTCGTTTTTTGGATTAAGAGGAATTCACATCTTGCATGTAAGCGAATCCGCATAGTGGAGATACCAAACGGAACTGTCGCATTCGTGCTTGCACACCTGGGGTGCGCGCAAACTGATTAATAATAGGCTAGTTGGAGAAATGTCTTTAAAAAAACTATTTATTTTTGAGGCAGCCCCAATGCTGCGCTAGTAGGGTGACTGCATCGCTAAACTATCAATCATGAGGTCAGATAAGAATACATGTTTCTGGAGAGCCACACGTGTGCACTGCGATAATCATACGTCCCTGGGCAATGTTTATTTTTTTTTTCGTTAAACCTTACCCCATGCTTGTCTTGCTTTCCCTTGTTTGTCTAACTTCTGTGTTTTTTTTTACTTTTAAACCACCTTTCAAAACTACGAAGGACGAGCGCGTTATTCTCTCACAGAGTTTTGCGTATTTGCACCACAATAAATGACACCAGCTGTTTCTTCACATGTCATCAGGATGAAATAGGTGGTCGATTGGTCCATATAAGAGAGATCTGTTGGGAATTGTCGCCTATATACTCTGCTTTGCGATGCTGTCGCATGCCAGGTCTGACTTGTCTCGTATGCCCATCGTGCGCGATGAACTGATTTCACTTCGTCTTCGGTGTCCTGAAGGAAACAATGCTCAGTGCGAACATCCACGTCTTTTGTGAAGAAATATGTGGCGAGGGAGAGAGCACTTGTAGGAAGGGTATTGAAGGCGAGGAAGGAACTAGCGTCACACCTTTGAAATCAGTGTAGTTTAGGGACTCTAGTTTACTAGAACATGGGTGAGTGCTCGGAATGAAGGCACTGCCAATGCATTGAAAGTAAAGCTGAAAGAGGTCAAGGACCTTTGTGGCGCCACAATAAATAGCCTGTAATACGTGGTCATCTAAAAGCTTCGCGTGCTTCCAAACACGCAGGCGTTAAATATTGATAGAATGCACATAAGAAATACATACTATATATGGTTCTAATATTTCAGTATTATGCTTTTAATGGTAATTATTGTTAAGAAAAAGGCTGTTCAATCACCTTTGTTATTTTGACGTTTGCGCGGAGGTAAGGCATACTCTCCGAGACAGGGAACTGAAAAATATAGCGCTTTTAAATAGTATTTACATGCGGTGATGCGCATATTTTTCCTGAAATCTTAGACAGAACATTGTACGCTTGCACTGCACTGCCCGCTGCCCTACTCGTGCCCACGTTTTACAGAAAAATCAGATTTCAATGCCCTGATTGTTTACAGTAATGCTATTCTTTACCCAACTTTTTCAAGAGAAAATACTTGACAAGAGGAATAGGATGTTTATTTAGCTTATGGGGAAGCTGCTTTCATAAAGGCAATGGCAAAAGAGCCGTCTCTTGACCAGTTGTGTTTCCGGTGGGTGGCATACAAGGCATGTTCCCTCCCCCCCCCCCTTTTTCCTACAAAAAATGCTGCTTATACGTCTCTTCTTATTTATGCCGTGCTTTTCACCGCCGTACTCGACAGTACAGTGCGGCATGCAGAGACGAACTGTGTTTATATACATAGTTGGTGAGATTTTTTTTTCATGTTTTATTCGTGTCTGAATGTCTTTCCTTCTGTTCTTTTTTTATACACAGCTGTCAGAATACAAGTTCAAATGAGTTTTCATATACAGCTAAAGCAACCTCAGGTGCCTACCACACGACCTTTACACTCAGGTGAAAATGACTGAACCATTCCTTGCAACACTTCACCGAAACCTCGAGAAATAGCTACGTACAGCGGCAGCGAATAGCCTACGTCACCGAATAAAATTTAGGACGCTTTGTGTTCTCGTGCGTTTCACACTGTCATTTTAGTGATTGGTGCACTGAAATACGGCGTGATTAAGCGTGACATCATACGGCGGGTGCTAAAGCACTGCTCAACTAATATGACGCAGCGGCAACGCAGGAGACACTGCCCTAGACATGCCGCACAGCACACCCGGAAGCAGTGCCTTCCCGGCATGCCGTGCAGGTATGGTACTGGTATCGAGTTTCCTAAAGTTAAACAAAGAAGACTATGGCACTGCGGTCGTCCAGCCACGATGGGAATAATGGGTAGTACACCCATTTAATTATTCCTCATGTTTGCGGCTTTGAACGCACTTGTGGCTTTGGTTACTTCTGTTTTAGTTTTGTTTGAATAAACTAACAGACCATTGTGAATTTCATGGCCCGATTTGAATCGGTGACCTAATATAGTCAAGGTGGGGAATCATAACTGCTAAACATTTCATAAAGTTCGTCTTGCGGCAAAGCGGCCTCAGGCCACAGGGACTCTAAAGAACGAAGATAAGACCATTTTGTGTGCTACCTATCATTCCCTTGCTGGCTGATGCACCATGCGTCGCAGCACCCTTATACACTAGCGCCAGAGTTCCTTGTACTGAATTCTTAGGAAACTCTATGGGCACGAAAGTGCAGGGTTGCTTGGTGGTGCATACCACCTTCCGTGACGCAGCCAACACTTGATGCACACTTTTCTTTGTTCCGTCCTCGTGCTTGTTATCTGATAGGCAACAGTTGTCATCGTCTGACTATGCTACTGTATAGTGAAAGCAGAACTAATCTCCAAAGCTCCACTCACAAAAAAGCCACTATTCACCCACTAATGGTACTTTTTGCGACTTGGAACATTTCACGAGAGCCGACAATGCTCTAAGTTCTTCTCTACCATGACGTCATAGAAACGAACGAAGGTAACTAGTTGGCGCATTAGCTTGGATTCTTTTGACCTAGAAAGCATGCGTCTGCCTCTTGATCGTTTCTTTTAAGTTCTGAGTGATTTACGACACCTTGTGAAAGATATAAGTTAGCATATACTCATTGCAAAAAGCGACTTAGAGCGGGTAGCTGAAATTCTGAGATTTTTCGCTTGGGTGTGTACAAATCGTGGGAAAACAGAAACAGAATCGAGTCATGATAAACCTCACTTTTTCGACCTTAACCCTTGCTTGTTCGACCCTATTCACTAAACATCACTTGTAGGATTGTAACGTCGAAACTTACTTCGAAGAAATTTCCCCCACTGGCTAAATCTTGTTCTGAACCCTCCCCTTCTCCACCTGCGCATGTGCCTGTGACCACCGTCTAATCGTTCACTGCATTGTTCCGCTTGTAAACACTAAACTTCGGTGAATGTGCAGCTTTATTAGGACACCAGAACTAAGAAAGGCAACCTATATTAAAAGCATATACTAACATATATCAGTTCTCATGAAAGTTTATACGGTAGTCAGCTATTTCGATCTCGGTGAACCAGGGGTGAATCGCGATAGCGGCGCATGAAAGAAAATTTTCGGCGGGCACTGGAACGCTTGCACTAACATATGAGTGTAGTTCATAAAGAACGACCGCTGGCCCCATCTCATCTCGTCACACTAGCAGTAGAGGATATCCCTACTGCACACGTGTTGATCGAGCGTACGTCCTTATCGCATATGACTCTGGCAGCTGTTTCAAGCCTTTCTTAAGTGGCTTTACGCTGTGTGTACGACGCAAATAATGCTTAGCCACTGTTGCATACGTTTCACTCTAGTTGGGCCTGTCATTGATTTCTACTATGCATCTTTTCAATTCTATAGGTTAAGCCTAAACAATGAAGAGCTCGTGGAACTACGCCATGGTTCAACAAGTAAGCCTCTAGCTTCGGCAACTATGTGAGGTTCAAACACACCTCTGTCATGGCACGGCCATTAACTAATTAGATTGATGTAAAAGTGGTTAATTGTAATCCTGATTGATCAAATATTGGCGCAAATGTTGCATTCAAATTTGTATGACTTGGTGGTGGGCATTTTGGGACGTCTCCATGGCAGAAGCGGAACGTACTTGTTCGGATGTTGAGGCGTATTCTGGTCATAAGACATGGTTAGCGAGCACTAGACAAGCAACAGCTAAAAGCAGTTTTCCCCTGCTTGTGACAACAATGTCGGCCCATTCCGCATGGGCATTTCGTCAAAAGCAAAAGTTCGCACCGAAGCACACTCAGGTGTGAAATGTCATGAAAGTCCTCAATGTAAGCTTCACACTCAGGTAGGCATCGAAGAATAAACGTTTCCTTGTGTCCGCAGTGCGCCACACCGCGGCTAAAGTATGAATCCTTCGCCATTCACTCCCTCTCCGCTTTTTTTCTTCCTTCCGTATATGGCTCGTTTATTGCCGCTACGCGTTTACGTCGCTGGACGTGATGCCGATCTCGGACGAGCCCATATCTATGAAAGTGCTATTCATGGCGAGTACGTGAATTCCTCTCCCTTTCATCCTCCATTAAGCATTCTGTTTAGTTTCCGGTAGAGGACATGCACCTTGACCTCTGGTACAGCATGGTTCTGCATCTGGTCATATCCCACATGTAGGACGTTCAGCGCCTGCGACCACTCCGCTGCTATGCATTGGTACGTCAACAAAATTTACGTACGCAACTCTCATTTCACTCACTGTACGTAACTACATGAAGTTTTCCCGGGCCGTACTGCGGATTTGTGTTGGCGATCGAGTACCGAAACACTCGTTCAGCCACTCAGCCGTGTCCTAGAGAGATCGTCTGACGGTGTCTGACGGTGTCTGCGTTAGCGTCTGACGGTGTCTGCACTTCTCTTTCGCGGTCACTGGGTGTAGTGCGCCTCATACAATTTGTCATTCAGGCTGTGTAATTGGTAAACTGTGCCAAGTACGTAAAAACGTTGACTGTGCTTAAGTGCACAGTTTTTTTCTACGCAGCTGAAATTTTGTGCTGTAGGGAATTATGAGTTGTCTGCTTTATTTTCAGACGTGCCGCAACGTTTGTCATCGGGTACGCATGATGAATCATCTAGCACCCACCTCAGACCCAAACAAAGACGTTCAGTTTCCTCCATGGCCATACTCCATGGCTGTCAGACTCCTGTCATCTGCTGCCTATTATACCCTGCTCAACATCAGAAATATGTAAGTATGCAGTCCCTATGACAAGGTCATGAATGTTCATTGGTATAATTCTCGATTGCTTGTCATTTTGACGTCTGATATCCTTTGCATCTTAAGGTATGTCCCACCGGTGCCTAGAGTGGATGACCTCTACTGCTGGCAGCAGTGCTTCACGTGTCTCTATTACCATTCTCCATGCCCTACCCCGCTGCTCCAGACAGCGACAGCTGTCGGCCAGGACACTCGGCAGTCCCAGAACACAGCGTGACAAATTTGTGATGCATTTTCGTCATACAGCCCGCTGCAGCATTCGTAATATTTAATGCTTGATAACGAGCATATGTTCTAGGGTAACTTGCTGTCCTGCCTTGTCAATTATATGGTTTTGAGGCTGAGAATCTCATGTGTAGCGTGAGGTAATTCTGTGTATTCTTGCTTGTGAACAGATAAGCTCGCACTTCTGCTTTAGGAAAGACACGTTGGTGCTGCTTCGTAATGTCAAGCTAGCCGCGTGCACCTGCATGTGTTCTCATGCATGCCGGATTCTGCGCGCTTGTCCAATGCTGCATTTCTGTTGTACTTGCGTGAGTGCTGGGATCATTTTTCTATTGATAGTCCACTTTTTTGTAAGGTGTGTTTCCAAACATTTCGTGTAATCGGGGAATTCCTTCAAGAAGCTTTTTTGCGGCTCAAAAGGAATAGTCCCATCATTTTTTCATTACTACCAGAAACCATTACATTTTTCGCACAACATTTTGCTCAGTATTTCAATCCGATCATCATGGTCAAGCTTGCGAAGCCGCGTCTACATACAGCCATATTCTTCAAATTTGGGGCTGACATGTACAGTTCATTCCATGTCCTTGCTTAAAGATAGGACAACTTACTGCTCTTCAAGGCAGACCAGATTTCCCGTATATATATATATATATATATATATATATATATATATATATACGGGAAATCTGGTATATATACAGAAAATGAAGTATATATATATATATATATATATATATATATATATATATATATATATACTTCATTTTCTGTCCGCTCATTTGGCTGTGTAAATTTCTTTGTTGCACATTTGCTTTATGGTTGTACTTAAATGAAACAATAATTTTTCATTTACGCACGCGCTGATTTTTTTGTGCAGAGAATATTTTTACTTCTGTGTTGCTATATAAAGAGTTATATATTTTATTCCTCACAACAAATTAAATTATATGCTTTCAATTTTCATTTGTGACAAAAATACAATTTACTTAATCTTAGTGATCTATATCTTTGTTTTGGCACTTATTGTTACTGGTTGTGTTGGACATCTTGCGTAAGGAAACCTCTTCTAAAAAGTTATTGGTGGTCTGGAAAATACTTTTCTTCCTGACTTTTCCAGTGCGCCTCCATTATCACGAGAATTCGCACGCTCACTGCAACAAAGCAGTAGCCCATATCCCCCCCCCCCCGCCCAATTTTTTATATTCCATGTCACACAGACCCCAAAATCGCACTACACCACATTTGCACATATGCCTGCTCGGCCCCCGTGTCATATGAAGGGGTGCCCCCCCCCCCCTTTTTCCTAAAAGAATTCTGCCTACGCTCCTGTTATCAGCCGCGATTTGAGAAAAGACGTTTTGTGCTCTAGCGGAACAAGCAAAGCAAGGATAAGAAAATGAAATTTATTTTCTCGTTGCCCTTCCTTAGGCGCCTCACGCTGAAGCCCCTTGGTGCACATAATACTCTGGAATGATAATAAACCTGCAACAGAGGTCAAAGGTATCTCTCCGTCCCTGCATGAGCCAATGAGCAAATCATTCTGTCCACTCATCTTCCCGAAATGTGAGCCCAAACTAATGTGCGCACCCAGAAGGCGCAACTCAAGACGATTGTTATTCAATCTTAAACTTCTCTCGGATGGGATACCAGAGAATATGCAGACAGGACCGGACAGACGCAGTCTGACAACTGATCTATTCAAGTCACATACTCTTGCCTTCTGAAACAATCTGGTCGTAAGTGTTTTTCGTGCATGCGCATCGCTCCAGTAGGCAAGAACGTGTGATTTCAATAAATCGGCTGTTGGTTTGCGTTCGCCCTGACTGCATCTTCTCTGGTGTCTTTGTTTTATTCAGCCCCACAAGATGACGAGTGGGTGCCACTACGTAGAACAAATACTTTGTCGAGCTACCTTTACGGGCATCAGCAGTGGCGTGAAGGTTGACCACTCGCCGAGCTCTTATTGTTGCTGGAAAACTTGTGCACGGAGTGCAATTTACGCACACGTGCTCTCTCGTTTGCCAACTCCGAGCAGTGCTGTGAATACTAAAGCCTACTTAGGCGAAAACAAGAGCCGGCTGTGCGTTTTTAGAAAGAATTCAAAAAAGAATACTCGCTAGTTGTATGACAATAATCGTTCTATGTAACTTCCATCTTGTCGAAAGCGCTCAAAAGTAAGTAAGGGACTGTGTGTCTTTCTTAATCTGAATATCTCTACGGCGCTACAGCTCCTAGCGACGTTGCTTTTTCAAGAAACGTGCTTGATTTCACCCCCAGCCATCTGTAATTTGAGCATCGGTGAGAGTTTTATGAAACCCTAATGAAAAACAAGCATGAAACTGATATAAAAAGGAGGTAATGACTAGAGCTAGAAGTTGAGTGGGTACACATAATATTGCAGTGAAAGTGTAGGTAAAATAAGAATAAAAAAACTGCCAGGATAAATATTTGAATGAGTTGACCTAAATCACTGCAGCATTATGCAAAGCAGACCTCAACCTTGCGCTTCTTTTCATGTGGTCTTTTATGTGGCGCGCTATGTGCCCAGCCTAAGTTGATTGAAAGAGCACGCTGTTTTGTTGTCGGTATCAAAATGGAACTTGCCCTCAACTAAACAGTTTTTTTTTACACGAATGTCTACTCAGGTCCCAAAGCTTTACGCAACCATATTCGGAGCTAGACCCATGACAGTCACTTACATGAAACCTTAAGGTTGCCTAGGGTATTTTTTATAAATTAAGCAACCAAGAGATTTTGCCGAATTGCATGAAACTAACGGCTTGAGTCATAAAAAGTAGAAGGTTTTATGTTTCGAACATAATACTGCACCTATACCTGCACAAACTTCGCCATGAAGAGTAAGTTTGATACCAGAGCTTACAGTGTTCTTTCGCCGTTTCCCATTGCCTTCGCAAACGCTTTTATAGGGGAAAAAATTCACACTGAAACACTCGTTTAAAACAGCAAAAATCAAACGTGTTTTATTGAACAAGAGGAAAACGTAATGAACTGTAATGTGAAACATTATGTACAGGGCTCCTCTCTAGGATTCGCGATGGTTGATGTGCCGTTCGTTACCTGCAATGAAAATAACAAAATATAAATGTATAATTGTGCATAATAAATCACGTTAGTCGTCAAACTTTATTGGTTATGGCTCTGTTTCTTCTGGTTCTAATAATAATAGCG
Organism: Rhipicephalus annulatus; assembly: GCA_013436015.1. Classification (NCBI taxonomy): domain Eukaryota; kingdom Metazoa; phylum Arthropoda; class Arachnida; order Ixodida; family Ixodidae; genus Rhipicephalus; species Rhipicephalus annulatus. The sequence goes on from WOVY01013430.1 coordinate 55,848, forward strand.
CACAAATACTGTGTCTGTCTTGATGTGTCCGGGATGATGTGTTTATGGTGGGATGTGTTTAGTGGTGTGTCAAAATTAAGTTGCAGCAGGAACTGCCTTAACAGTTTACGTATCTTTCCTGTGGTAGTCATGTAAGATAACGCTTTAGTGTCTCGATTAAAGAACATCTCGTCAAGCAGATTTGTTCAATGAAAGCGGCGACTTCTTTTATATTTGAAATGTTTATTTTCATTGTGTGGGCACACAACCACGTGCTCTTATAATATTTTAAAATGTTGTTTTTACATGACACCCCCCCAAACAGTGAAAGTGCCTAGAGTTTTGAAAAAAATTGTAAGATATTACATGTTATAAGCGCAGCTTTCATGCGATATGCGATATTTAAAACTGTTTATCCTACGCGTTTTTTCAGCTTCACCCAAATTTGACTTAGGCTATCACATGCAAAAATAAAGCATACGCGAAATTAAGTCCTACTCAGTTTTTACTCAGAGCCGTATTTTTATACAGAAAACGTAAATGAGAAGGCCAGAGTTTCACTCACTGAGTGGGTGATTTCATATACTGATGGAATCAGTAAAAAAGCTGACTGTATCAATTTTGCAACTCAAGTAATCTCAACTATATGAGAGGCATTATTTACAAGGGCCGGCACCATGCTACTCAGTAGAGACTAATCAAAATCCTGACTCACCGGGAACGGAAGTACCAGTGAAAAGAGAAAGCTGTAGAACCCTACGTGAATCTCGCACGAGTAGATCTTCAATGACGAACGAGCATTCATTATATATAGAACTTGAAGAATGACTGTGCGTGAGTGTTTCAACTGCCTGCTCATTGTTCCTGCCCGTTCACGTGTCCTTAGTTTAGATATTCAAACCTGAGGGGTTGTCAGAATCACGTGGCTGCGTCACATGAACGCGGGAGCGTGCTGGTAGCACGTAATAGTCCAAGTACACACTCACGCTGAGGAATGGTCGGGAGGGCCAGCTCCCGTAGTGTCAGTGCCATCCATGGGCCAAGCTGACGGGCAGGCCAACGGGAATGCCATAAGAGCTCTGAGCCAACTTGTAGGTCTTGAGGGAGCCACCGCCGAAGCCGCCGCCGTGGCCAAGCAGGAAGGCTCCGCCTCTGCCGCCACCACCACCATGGCCATGGCCAAGCACCAGATTGCCACTGTACACTGGCAGACTGACCGCACCCAGTAGACCTGGCGAACAAAGAAAGGGAGCCAGAAGAATCGCGTGCCTGTAAAACTCTCGCCTTGCAGTGGAGTCGCCTCACAGCGTTCGTCGTCCATCTGGCCATGCGCGGCCAGAGCAGCTGTTATAACGCGCATTTGGTCTTATCGAGGACAGAAGGAGGCCCCTAGTCAATCGTGTGAAAAAGTGGCGTGTTTTCTAACTCTGACCAGATATTTGTTCTGGATAACCTTCCTACCATTCTCTTCTTCGGACGGAATGCTTTCTCATTTCCCCTTGTCTACCGTTCAAGATGGAAATTATTAGGCTGATTTCACAGAGCTTTTCGTTCGTAAATGCTTCCACAGGCTTAGACTCTTTGCAAATGCTAATAGCCACAACAGGACTGACTGATATGTTCTCGTAGAAACAGCTAAGAGCTCTTTGTGAATGCCGCCGCTAGCTGAGACCATGTTCACAAAAGCAGTCGCTTTATAATTTTTCGGAAGTGAAAAATCTAGCCAACCTTCATGTTGGACATAACAGGGAAGGCGACCTGCCAGAAATGAAGAGCATATTTTTAATGAACCATTTCTGAAATGCCTGATTCACAAAGCTTTTTTTTTGTATAGGTAATAGTCCTTCGACAACGGCCAGACACTGTCGACAACGGCACGTGAACAACTTCTTTTTTTGCTTACTACTGTAGCGCTCATTTATCTCTCTCTCTCTCTCTCTCTCTTTGCGAATACGAGCCACGATACCACTTTTCTAGTATTTCCCTTTTCATTATTTTTGCCCTTCGTCTTTGGCTCAAGCACGGTTCGGAGGCCGCCGAGTCACCATAACTGTTAGGATTGGCCACCCAGAGTGACTGATATTATTAACAGCATGGAGAAAATGTAATCTTAAAATTGCTGAACGAGCCTTCTTTGCTGACTGCATCGACTGTTCAGCGTCGATTTTACCGAGATGCGTGTTCAAATTACCTGATGTAGAGTACGCGCTACGCTATTCAGAGCCGCCCGTTGTGTCAGTCACTCATGTGTATCAACGTTACCTTTACGACAATGTTGCCTTTATCAACGTTGTCTTGATTACACGGACGTTTAATTATGCTTGCAGTAAGATTCTGTTTCCAAGTTTATGTGCATCATCGTGGGTTAAAAGAAGGGTGTCTTTCTGAATGAAAGGGTGTGCTAAAGCTTCACGCAACTGGACGGGGTGACCTCTCTCTCTCTCTCTCTCTCTCGGGGGATCCGCTTCCTCCTAGATTTACCCAGCCCATGTGGGCTCGTACCTTTGCCCCCTCCACCACCACCTCTGGGCAGGCCGTAGTGTCCGCTGAACCTCAGCAGCTGCTCAAAAACGTTGCCCGCGTATCCGAGGTAGTGACCAGAGTGGCCAATGCTCGGGAGTGCAGGCTTGGACGCAGCGATGAGTATGGGCGTTGTCTTGGTGATGACCGGAGTCGCGACCGCCACGGCGCCTCCCCCGTAACCGCCGCCGCCGCCGGCTTCGATACGGACCAGGGCACCCAGAAGGCACACGGCAGCCAGTGCCTGCAGAAAGCAGTAAAGGTTGTGTTTTCAAGCCAGCAGCAACAGTATGAAGTAGAAACAATGGAGTATGTAAACATTACTGGTTACTGTTGTCTTATGTTTTATTCAGATTACGACTCATGACCATTTCTTTCCTTTCATTTTTTTATTGTGGACAAAGAATGACTTCAGTTCTGGTTTCTGGCTCAAGCGTCTCGTGACAGCTCAGAAAGAATATGCACTTTTTTGGTGGTTTTATTTATTTATTTATTTATTTATTTATTAGGGCGCAATTCTTAAATACCTCGTCAAACGCGAGGACTGAGTAGCATCCCGTGTCGGCGGCGTCAACAAGAGGAATGAAAAAAATCATCATCAGGAGATGACCTCACCCCCATGTGGCGTCCTAACAACATCAAAGATCGTCAACATTTGTGGGGTCACTAAGGCCTCATGATGACGTCATAACATGGCACTGTATCTTGCCCATTGGTGATCAATTACGGAGTCACGCAGGCAGTGTAATACCAGGTTAGGTGCCTCCATTCCTGGAGGCAGTGGAAAACCACGTTAAAGCTTTTTTGGTGGGAGGGGGGGGGGGCACTTTTCATGATGGGAAGTGCAGCTCATCATGCTATTGTCTGAAGGAACAAAGAAAGAATCAAGAGAAAGAAGAAAAGAGAACCAATTTATCCTAACTAATCAATCACATAGCAATCACCTCACCAGCTAAACATTGCTTGAAAAAATTAGCAGATCCCACGTACCTTGGGAATCGATTATATGCGAAGCACGAGTGAGGAAGGCTGATATGTCATTTAAAATCAACACGACGATTATCATGTTTAGACAACAGTAGACGACCTTCGTCGTCTATTTACGTCACGTCATTACCAATTTTCATGTATGTGAGGCTAGCGAAATAGCCGCGAGCATGCTATGAGTATAGCATGTAGTCATGTTTTACGTGACATGCATGTCATGATTATCATATTTAGACGTATCATTTACATTCGTCGTCTATTCACGTCATGTGATACCAAATTTGTTATATGTTGAGCTAGCGAAACAGGCACGAGCACGCTATGAGCGTAGCATGTAGTCATGTTTGACATGACACGCATACCATGATTATACCGTTTTCAAGTCTCATTTACCTTCGTCGTGCATTCACATCACGTAATACCAAATTTAATATATGTGAAGCTAGCAAAACGGCCGGCAGCACATAATGAGCGTGGCATGTAGTCATGTTCTTACATGACACGCATCTCATGATAATCATGTTTGCACTTGTGACATACCATCGTTATCTATTCACGTGCCATAATACCAAATTTGGTATATGTAAAGCTTGCGAAACGACCGCGAGAGCCCCATGAGTGTGGCGTGTAGTCATGACTTATGTGAAATGCATGTCATGGTTTCCACGTTAAGGTCTTTCACTGTATTCGTCATGCAGTGATGCCATACCATACCAGTTTTGCAATATGTCTTGGTAAAAGAAACCATCGCAGGAGCATGAAATGTAAATCGACATTCATGACATACTCATCGTCATTTTCATGTAATGACTACTCACCCATGCTCGTCACACAGTCATGTTATGTCATATCAATTTTGGCATCGATACCTATATCGAAGCTACCAGAAGAGCTAAATGTGGTAGGCGGGTGGGTGGCGAGGTAGGTAGGTAGGTAGGTAGGTAGGTAGGTAGGTAGGTAGGTAGGTAGGTAGGTAGGTAGGTAGGTAGGTAGGTAGGTAGGTAGGTAGGTAGGTAGGTAGGTAGGTAGGTAGGCAGGTAGGTAGGTAAATAGATAGATAGACAGGTAGGTAGGTAAATAGATAGATAGATAGATAGATAGATAGATAGATAGATAGATAGATAGATAGATAGATAGATAGATAGATAGATAGATAGATAGATAGATAGATAGATAGATAGATAGATAGATACGCTCAAAGTTGCCGAAGGTGTTTTTTTTCCGCATTAAACAAAATAAAACACCTGAGCACTGAATTCCTTAACTGAAGCCATTACATTAGTTTGGCAATCACTTGCACCACTGCGCAACACACATTTATGTCATAGCATTGGAGATAGTCATTATAATAGTTCGAGGCGTTCTTCTGCTTTTCGTATTGAATGGCGACGTAAACCGAATTGATAAGCGTTAAATTATTAGTTAGTTCTGACTGCGCATGCGGTCCTGCGAACCACGGCTCGCAGTACAACTGCCTTTTGACAGAGAAGGGTGAACGTAAAATGATGCTCCACCACACAGTCCGATAAATGCCTTGCTCCGGCTGCTGTACTACACGTGCGTTGAATCAGTATTTGTGCATAGCGGCAATCGCCATGTACTTGAGGGAAGGAAGGCGGCAGATTAATGATACGGCATTGTTGCAGCCGTTATTGTTGTTGTGGACGACAGAAGAGATCGTAGATGTCCTGTGTTGAGCGGACACCTAAACTTTTCTGGTGTTAGGTAAGGGTAGACAAAGACGTGGAGAGGCAAAGGGCACGCAGCCGCCTCCCCTCCCCCCTCTCTGTCAAGTCTATATGGGGCCCTTTTCGAGATGAGAAAACTCGGACAGGTAGACAAACACGAAGCCATAGTCCCCGTTAGAAAAAATTGGTTGAGAAAGGGCAACAGGCTTTATAATGAATACGAGAGAGACTTGCTTAGTTCCATACCTGCAGGATTGTAATCGAGATGGGTAGAATGAAAGCTGATAAAACAGGCACTGTTCGCCCGAGAGACACTTTGCGTAATCAAAAAAAAAACGCCAAAGCACTAAACAAATATAGCACCTCAATGAGACCGGAAAGCTTCGAAGAGCCTTCTATGTAGGACATGCACTGACACAGATAATCGCCCCGCCGCGGTGGTCTAGTGGCTAAGGTACTCGGCTGCTGACCCGCAGGTCGCGGGTTCGATTCCCGGCTGCGGCGGCTGCATTTCCGATGGAGGCGGAAATGTTGTAGGCCCGCGTACTCAGATTTGGGTGCACGTTAAAGAACCCCAGGTGGTCAAAATTTCCGGAGCCCTCCACTATGGCGTCTCTCATAATCAAATCGTGGTTTTGGGACGTTAAACCCCACAAATCAATCAATCAATGACACAGATAATCCACGGAAAAATAACGCCACTTAGCTGAAAAGATATCCGGCTTTGGTGAGTGTTCTACTAAACCAATTTATCAGCAAGCAAAGGTTAAAGCTGCGTCTTTCTTCACAGCTTCACTGAAGCTCCCCCAAAGTAGTGACGCATATATATGGTACCCCCAACACAGCCATGAGAGATCAGCTGACGCAGAGCCATCCGTGCAGATGTGACGACTTTCTCCTCAGCAGCATATGAATGTACTTTGCAGATCGAAATAATTCAATTCCAGGAAGAGTTATACCCTGCCTGGTGCATTTCAAGTGATGAACCAGGCTTCCAATGGGGCAAATGCAGGCAGACCTCTTGTAGTTACGCGGGAGCATGTCCGTGGCTTCCGACATGTATGTGGCAACAAAAGGCTGTTCAGTAACAACATAGTGCCACACGAGCGCCATATAACACCTACCTTTGAAAAATTACTAGTGGCAGATGTTTACCAGTCATTGATGTGTTCTGCTTGAGACCAATAACAAGTTCACGATGGATCCTAACCAACTGGCCCAACTTACCGTCTTACTGCAGCAATAATAATAATAATAGTAATAATAATAATAATAATAATAATAATAATAATAATAATAATAATAATAATAATAATAATAATAATATATTGTGGCCTTTTACGTCCTAAAAACACTATATGATGAGAGACGCCGTAATGGAGGGCTCCGGAAATTTTGACCACATGGGGTTTTTTAACGTGCTCCTAAATCTAAGCACAGTGGCCTCAGACTTTTTCGCCTCCATCCAAAATGCAGCTGTCGCAGCCCTTTTTGAGACCAAGACATCCCGGTTATTTCCGACTACGTTCATCGCAATATATTTTTGTTGCTTCAATGGGCTCCTTGGTGACATTAGAATTTCTTACTAGTAACTTTCGCATTTGTTGCGGATGTTCCGCCCACTACTGCAGTTGCATTCATTAGAGGCCGAGTCACAGCAGCTGTAATTATAACACAATGGAAGCCGTTATTTGCATGCATTCTAATGCTTAAGTGTTAGGTTTGTGCATGGGGCCAAAATGTCGCTTGCATGCTTGATTAGATGCGTTATCAGTGATGTATGAGCTAATTTATATGATCACATCTTTATTTAAGGCTTGTAAGATTGAGCACGTTTGGTGGAATAAATAAGTTCTGAGGTCATATCAAGGTTGAATGACGGTAATCAAAGAGAAAATGTTAACGGGCGCACCAACCAGCATATTGAAGATCCGTATACGTTTGGGAAATGGAGTTCCGCAGTTGATCGAAAATTCGCCCTGCTCCGGCGTCCCTGAATTTGTAGCCCCGCACCAGCAACTTCTACGAAAGACTTGGTCCCGGCTCCATCGACCCGGAGTATGGGTGGGCCCGTGAGTTGCTTCTCGCGTCACCTTTCTCGTATAGGAACGGCCGTCCTCACGTTCTGTATACTATATATAGCCATTGTTTGGGCTAAAATATCTGCATGTCCTTATTAGTTGGCGTTATGGTCTCTATATATTTATTTTTGCTATTAGTAAAATAATCAAGTATATGAAGTGTTTTCTTCAAGATCTTAGTTTAATTGCCATTTTGACTTAGGCAAAGCAAGGGCTCTCCCTGCTATGTTTCGTCGAACGCAATTAGGTACATTTTATTCTCTTGACTGCAGATTTGACCCGGCGCTGTACATCAATGTACAGTGGCCGCCATCACCAACAGGCAGCTACGCACAGCGAAGAAAAGCGCATAGGTGTCAGGTTTATAAATGTTATTGATTGATATGTGGATTTTGACGTCCCAAAACTACCATATGGTTATGAGAGATGCCGTATATAGTGGAGGGCTCCGGAAATTTCGTCCCCTTGGGGTTCTACAACTTGCACCCAAACCTGAGCACAGGGGCCTACAACATTTTCGCGCCCATCGAAAATGCAGCCGGAACAGCCGGGGTTCGATCCCGTGACCAGCGGGTCTGCAGCCGAATACCTTAGCCACTAGATTACCGTGGCGGGGCTTTATGGATGCTATCAACATAGTCCTAATGGGCATAAAGCTTGTCACGAAGGAGGGAGGGGAGAAGAGAAGCAATGATAAAAGGAAGACAGGGAGCTTAACTAGGGCTAAACCCGGTTAACTACCATGGGCTGTAGGAACGAAAAGAAAAATGTTGGGAAAAAATCACCCCCACATCCCCGATGGGAATCGTGAGGAAATGCGAATGCATTGTGTAGCGTCCATAACGGCGTTTCGCATGGGAGAACCCAGCGTTATAAGAATGTTTTCTTTTTTACAGCGAAAGTTATAAAATCAGGACATGGGTCACGGGCAGCACTGTAATTGTCCGCCGCCGCCACCGCTGCCGCCGCCGCCGGTGTCCGCAACAAGTATCGAACGAAAAAAAAACTAGAAAAATAACACAAACACACCAATGGCACCCGGATCCGCAGCGTGCCTGCCCAGTATTCTACCACTTAGCACCGCCAGTGCTTAGACCTCAGTAAATAGAAAAACACGAATGATACAATGGGATTCGAACCCAGGTCCGCTTCGTGCCAGCCTAGTATTCTGCCAATGAGCCATGCCAGTACTGGAACTCGCATCTAAACTGGCCTTAAGCAGGCTTGATGTCAGGAAATGAATCGCGTTAATATGCTTGTTAAAGCGGTGTAGAACATCAAAGAAGGCATTACACAATGTGAATTGCGTAACGACTGGGTCGCCCAATGCTCCAATCCATTATAAAACTTGTTCTTTATCGACTATTAACTGTGGCGCATACTCACTTCCGGCCTATTTATTTATCGTCATCAGCCACTGAATGAAAAAATTGCACAGAATTTTTAACGAGTGTGTACCAGATACCACGCTTCTCAGAAAAATGACGAAGGATAGGATAGCGATTCGTTCTTTCTCGCTCATTGGTCTCGTTTTTATACACCGCAGATAATCTATGTACAAAATAAACTGACAAGTATAAATGTCAACATTAGTGAGGTAATTGCATCTGATACCTAAAACCATATTCTTCACATAGAATATAATGAGATCTTTTCTTCACAATCTGAATATCAATCCCGCAAATTCATAGAGAACAGGCTAGCAGATTACCTGCAGCATACACATACACATAATCTAATAGCCACAGATGGTTCTGTCAATGAGAAAAAGGCAGGCATAGGAATAGTCTCCCAATCACTTGGCTTGTCATTTTCCGTGAGGCTACCCGATTTCCCTCCTGTTTTTGAGGCGGAGGTTATGGCAGTCATCATGGCACTGCGAAAACTTCTGAGGAATGAGAACAGAGCAATAAAAATTACTGATTCACTCTTGGTATGCACCGCTTTTACAACTTCTCATACCTCTCGTGCCATCATGAAGTTACGATCTTTAGTTCCGTCTCAGCTGAAGTACCTGAAATTAGTATGGGTGCCAGATTACTGTGGGTTTACATTAAATGACATGGCCGACGCCTTAGCCCGCTCATCACCAGATCTCCCAATAATTCAGGTTTTACCGGTGGTAGAATACTTCACCGCAATCAGGTTTAGAAGATAAGCGATCCACACAGATAGGATAGAAACAAGAACCACGTGGACGGAATATAATCACCTAAAATATCCATAGAAATCGCAGTGGAGCCATTCTCGACAATCAGAAGTGATGATCACCAGATTTCGCTGTCGTACCCCCCCCCCACACACAAACACACAAATTTTACTGGTACAGGGCTGGTCTAACAATATAACCCCTCTGCCAATTCTGCGGAGAACTGTAAAATGTCGCACATTACTTTTTGTCATATGCAAGATATTCTCATATCAGGACTTGACATCTAATTACTCCTTTTACAAAAATAGGCTTCACCTTATCGGAGGAGAATGTTTTGAGCTTTGGTGCCTCAGGTTTGGGATACTGCCACAAGGATGCCTTTAATGTCATGTGTAATTCATTATATCTACTCAACGAGTACTATTTTAATCTGGTGGTTAAAATTCTTCGACATTTCGTTAAGTGAAAACTTATGTTTTCAAAAATATTCTCTTCAAGTTATATTGGCAGTCTGGAATACAGGCTCAAAAGCATATTACTCGTAGGTAAATTCGATATTTCACCTATTATTGCCATTTTATTTCTTTATTTTGGTAAGAAATCTCATAGCTTACCTAAAATAACATTTACCAGCCTCTACGTTGCATTCTTGGCCAATCCCCCAAAGTGGGTACCTGCCATATATCTAGGAAAGCAAAGCAAAAGCAAAGCAAAGAATGCCGGCCTACTACCCAGAAATTATCAGTAATAATGCTGTAGTGGGTACCCAGGAAGTGCGCTTGCAGCAATGAGTGGTTAGAAAAGGCTCTGAAAGGCCGCTCTTCTAGCTTTCGCTGTGACTGTGCTGCACTTTCCAAGCAGGCCCGGCGTTTTTTTTTTGTTTTTTCTTACACCATGTAGCCAATAGCGCCGTTCGCCACACGTGGCATTTTTATGTCGCGGGAAACGCGGTACGCGCTTCCAGCTCTAGTAGCTAGCGTGCACAGTTAAAAAATACTATGAAGTGAACAAAACAAACAGCGTTCCCTGCTCGACATTGTTGTTTCACAGCGGCGTCTTGAGCACACACTTGTGGGTGTTCTTGAGGGGCGCCCAGCCATCGAAAGGTCGAGAGTGAGGCGCGATCGGACGGGAAAGTTGGGCGCAGGGAGGAGAGTCCGTGAGGGCACCTACGCTTTCCTACACCCTCTCGCACCATGCATGCTCCGGTCGCTAGGGGCGCGGATAAGCACGCGCGCCCACAGCTGTTGCGATGGGAGAGAGAAAGCGGAGAGATAACACCTGCCAGCGCGTGGCCAACCCCGGATGGCTGAAATAGCCCGACTAAGAAATGCATTCGTATTAAAGAAAAAGAAGAAGTGAAAGAGCACTTTTTTTGCCGCCGACGTAGTAACAGATCCGTGCTTTACACAAATGGTAGTGAATCAGACTGGAAGCTTTAATAAATTGTAGAAGCGCTTCTTGTTGCTTACCACAAGGGCCTACTTCTCGTCTCAAGGAGAAGTCATTAACATGCGTTTGGTGCTGCGTAAAAATAGAACGAGAGCAAACGAATACGGGAATGTTCATCCCGTTCAAAGTTAGATGCTATGTACAGCGCAGCACGCTACGTATATATATCTACTTATCTGATGCCTTCCTCAAAATAACCCAGAAATATGTCATGCCTAACTGCAATCATCCTAATTTTATGAACAAATAAAATTTAAGCTTTCAAGTGTTCATGGCTCTGAGTGATTATTCTGTAAAAAGGGTGATGTTGCAGAATTTTGCACCCTTTGTAAAATGACTGTCGAAAATACAACAGCATACCAAAAATTTTCGTCTTTCAGTGTGATCTTTTTTTTCGTAGTGACGTTCTGAAACGTCAAGAGGCTTGAATGTTGTGTTTACGCTTGTGCGGTGTCACAAAGCTCGCCGGGTGTTACAGGGGTCGTGGAAAGTTCGTTTTTAAAATGACAATGCGGAATCACCGGCGGCATTGTCGGTGGTTCCGCATTGGTGACGTCAGCTTAAGCTGAGTAGAGGAGGTTCGCGTGCGGCAAAGACGCCAATGAGCATCCTTCACGTGCACGTGCAGGTATTGTGGAGTTCCGCGTTCCTCGACAGGCAAAGTGTAAATGCAGGTCTCTCTACTTAGGCTGACGTCACCTGGTTAGTGCGTATGGCTGCCGGCGGTTTCGCATTGTCGTTTTAGAAGCGGCCTTTTCGCGACCCCTTTGACGGGAACAATCATTTTACCCCTACCTAAAGAAAAAGATAACGCTGCAGTTCGAGATCAATGGCTAAGAGTGGTAGCTATAGCACTGACAACAGCCTTAGTTAATAATTGCTGGGTGCTACCTCCGAAAAATACTATCTGATTGTGAAAGAGGCCATAGATGGGGGGTGGGGGTGCTCCTGATATTTTACCACCTGGGGTTCTTTAACGAGCACCTGAATCTAAGCACACGGGCTTCTATTGTTTTGCCTCTATCGAAATGCGGCTGCGGCGGCCTGGATTTGCTCCCGCGGCCTTCGCGTCAGCAGTCAAACACAGCACGAAGTGATCACGATTTATAGTGGCGGCGGCCCCGTAAGAAGCAACGAACAACAATTTATAAATGAATTTACTATAGTGCCACGTGGCACACAGAAATAATAATTAAGGCTCTAGCTTGCTCGGTGATAGCGAACACCTAGCAAAGCGCGGTGACGTCTCTCTCCCTGCTGCGCACTCCCCGTGTCAGCTCTCGCCATCTTCACCCTCTCTACCACTCGCAACGCTCGGGGCTCTCGAGCCCTCTCCTTACGTGGGTATCATCTGTTCCGCGCCACCTCTCTACATCTGTCGACGAGAATGGAATGCAAAACTTTATTACAAATAGTTTTTTTTCGGTGAAGGTGGAGCCCTCAGTCCAGGGCCCCTGCGGCCTTTGCCATCTTGCAAGCTCTGTCGATCAGCTTGAGCTGTTCTTCAGGCTTAGAGCAGGACAGCGCAGCCTCCCTCTGCTCCGGTGTTGGTGTACAGTTTCTTGGCACTACCTGTGTGTGTTGGCAGGCCCATGTCACGTGGTAAAGTGTGGGGTGTTCTCTGCATAGCGGGCATTTGTTGGTGTATATTCCCGGATAGATTTTACTCAGAAGACTGAGATTGGGGTACGTATTAGTCTGCAGCTGTCTCCAGGCAACCGACAGCTCTCTGTTGAGGTCTTTGTGGGGAGGGGGTATATCCTCCTCAGGGCTCTCTGGTGTTCTAAAATTGCTCCATAGCGTCTAGTAACTGTGGCTGGTTCCTCGTCGTTGTGCGCCCCCCAGTTGGCGTATTCTCGGGAAATGGCGTCGGCACGCTGGTTCCCTGTCACAGTTTCATGGCGTGGTGTCCACGTAATGGAGCAGCTTGAGAAGTTGATTTTTCTTCCCTTGAGTATGCGGATGGCAGCACTGGATATGCGTCCACTGCTGTACCGTCGACACGCTTCTTGCGAGTCAGTAACTATTTCTGTAGTAGACTCTTCGCTCTGGTGTGTGATGGCCAGCGCGATCGCTACTTCCTCATCCTCGAGGATGTTGTTGCTTTTGATCGCAGCGCTGTTGACTTCCCTAAGTTGGTGATCAACAACGCTTACAACTGTCCCGGAGTGCTCTCTGTATGCGGTCGCGTCAACGTACAATACGTCGGTTCTCGCCTTGAAATTTTTTTCTTGTGCTTCTGATCTGGCTTTTCTTCGAGCCTGATGGATTCCTGGATGCATGTTTCGAGGTATTGGGCTGACTTCAATGATCTGGCGAATGTTCTTTGGTATGCTCGCCGTGTTTTTGATTTCTCCGCAAGCATCCCTCATGCCCAATGTCTTCAACGTATGCCTGCCCGTAGCAGTCAGCAGTAATCTCATTTTCTGCGCAACAAGATGACGCTCGATGTGTTCTTGCACTGTGTTGTTTATCCCGAGTTTAAGAAATTTCTCTGTCGAGGTGCTGACAGGTAGACCAAGGGCGCACTTGTAGGCTTTTCCGAGGATTGCCTCTAATTGTTCTTTTTCCTGTAGGAGTGATGTTTGGTAGAGGACACTGTATACAATCCTACTGACCACGAGGGCCTGTACAAGCCTACAAGTGTCCTCCTCCTTCATACCCCGTCTTTTGTTAAAGATTCTGGTGATCATCCTCGTGATTTGTGCTGTAGTGTTTGACAGCTGTCTGATGGTGTGGTCTATACGACAGTTTCTTTGTATCCACATGCCGAGAATCTTAATTCGGGACACTTCTGGAATCATCTTGCCCCCTATATAGACGTCTATGGAGTTTTGCAAATAGTATCCTTGACTGTAGACTCTCAGGACTTCTGATTTCTCCGGAGAGCAGACGAGGCCACATTGACGCACGTAGTCGTGAACTGTATCAGCTGCGCAATGCAGAAGATCTTGTTTTTGACCTAGAGATCCTCTTGTCACCCAGAGTGTAACATCGTCTGCGTAGATTGCATGTCTGAGTCCTTCAATATTTTCGAGGTTCCGAGCTAAGCCGATCATAACGATGTTGAATAGCATCGGCGATATCACAGAACCTTGGGGTGTTCCTTTTGTGGGCGTATCAAACGTATCAGTGCGGATGCCTCCTATACCAATTGTGGCGATTCTGTTACTGAGAAAAGCTTTGATGTAGTTGTGTATTCGCTTTCCACAACCTAATTTGCTAAGCCCTTCTAGCACAGCCTTATGACTGACATTGTCGAAAGCAGCCTTAAGATCCAGTTCAAGTAGTACGTTTTCGCCATATTTTGGAACATCGGTAAGCACCTCCTCCTTGATTTGTAGGAGGACGTCCTGTGTTGAGAGGCATTTTCGGAAGCCAAACATGGTGTGTGGCGTGAGTTCGTTGACTTCCAGGTAGGTCTCCAGCCTCTGAAGCACGATTCTCTCATATACTTCTCCCAAACATGAAGTCAACGAAATGGGTCTTAAATTTTCCAAGCTTGGAGCCTTTCCAGACTTTGGAATCATTATTATTTCCGCATGTTTCCAGTCGTTTGGAACGGTACCCTTTTCCCAATGTTTGTTGATGAATTCTGTAAACCTTGTGATAGATTTGTCATTGAGGTTCCTGTCGACGAGAAGAAGCCGTGAGCCGAAAGGTGCGCGCGCTGCGCGTGCCTCGAGAATATCGGGGTGTCGACAATAAGCAGTTTTAGAATACCGTTTGCAAGCGCTGCGGGCGTTGCGGGCGTAGCGGGTGCCATATGAGTTTTAGAATAGCGTTTTCCCTACTGCGATTAGCAACGCACGATCGCAGTGACACCGCAGCCTTGAAACCAGCGCTTGCGGGCCACATGCGGGCCGCCGTTAACACACGATATTTCGGATTTTTGCGTGCGATCCGCGAACGCGAACGCGAACTCGCCTTACGACGCATGCGTAGTGGCAGCGACCACACCGCAAGAGCTCGCGGTGCGCTGTTCTGAAACTCCGTAATGTGGACAGCGCGCCGCTACTTGCCACTAGATCTCGCTGCTGGTGGTGGTAGTGGTTAGAAGAGGAGAAAGGCACCTAATTTCTGCCGCCCGGTCGGGAGCACTGTCTGCTCGCTGACGGGCGGAACGCCGTCGCGGCATGCTTTCTGCTAGTGTGCGCGTACCTTTACCGGCTGTCGCCGCCATTGCGAGGGTTCTAACTTGAGTAGTGAGAGAAAACGAAAACGCCAGAACGGCCGGAAAGCCACGACCGCACGCGTCGATGTTGTTCACATTTGTTCTGCCCCATCCCGCCGCATCTGATGTCGCTACCTTGACAATTAATTCGATTTTGCCTCCTAATACTAAGTTCGTATTATAGTTATTGACACAAAGTAGTGAAAAGAAACAGCTCGAAACTTTTAAACGTTGTTCCGGGAGATACGCCAGCAGAAACGACACAAGCGAACGCACCGGCAGCGGCGGTGCGGTTTCAACCGGCTGTACCCAAAAGTCAGACATGTTGGGGCATGCTGACTCGCTGCCGCTGCACCGTATACTTCCAGAGTTTTCAGCGATCGTAATTGAAGTCAGGCTGTCGTCCTCGATGAACGCGTCCTGGTTGATGTCATTAAGCTTCGTCGTGCTGGACGGGTAGTTTGCGATTTGAGCCGACGCAAGCCACCAACGATGCCTGTGCCGCCATGTTGAATCTGTGGCTGGCTGGTTAGGTCACTTGGTTTGATCTAGCGCAGCCAAGGTTGTGAAGAGGAAACCAGATCTGGTTTCGCGTGGCAGCAAAATTGGCCTCGGAGCGATTCTTGCGCGCCGGTCAAGCAGCGTGGTTTTCCGGCTACTTGGGCAGCTATACGAGTCAGTTTCCAGAGAGTTTCGCCGGTTTCTTTCTCTTCGAGGCCAAGTGTGAACGCGCCATTAGAGAAGCCAATCGCGTTGGCGAATGGCGACGTCAACACCGACGAGGCGAGAGCTGGGGAAGCCGAACGCAAGCGTCTTCAATGCGTCCCGCCTCCCATGTTTTTGCGTTTCAAATTTATATTTACTCTAGTAAACGGTACACCGAACTTCGCTTCAGACCGTTTTTCCTGCACCCGCGTCTACCCCTGTTGCAGGTCGACGCCGTACACCACACTGCTGCTTCGCATCCCATCAGGGTATCTTTCGGTCTCCGCCGCAGTGGTCCAGTGGCTAAGGTAGTCGGCTGCTGACCCGCAGGATCGAATCACGGCTGCGGCGGCCGCATTTTCGATGGAAGCGGAAATTTTGTAGGCCCCTGTGCTCAAATTTGGGTGCACGTTGAAGAACCCCATGTGGTCGAAATTTCCGGAGCCCTCCACTACGGCGTCTCTCATAATAATAAGGTTGTTTTGGGACGTTAAACCCCACATATAAAAAATATAGGGTTCCCTTTGGGGAGATGGTCCATAGCTTTCTGCCTTTCTTTAAGCAAGTGGGCTGGAAAATTTCGCCGTGGCTGCAAAACTTACGGACGTGTTTTGATTGTCAGAGTAAGCTGGATGCTCTGCATTTGATTGCTTTCATAGGTTTTAGTGGTAGAAATTTGCGCATTTCATTCGCAATGGAACCCAGGCCAGCAAAGCTCCTAACGTGATCGATTCAATAATCGCAAGGCAAGCAGACCTCTATGATTGAGTGCTATAGACGGGGCAGGGGCGATATGCTCCAGTTGATCTGCTGGGGAGAGCACAAGCGGTGAGGGAGTTTACGCACTACGGGCTATTGACGAATTCCGGCCCCCGATGCGGCGTGAATGGGTCGACCACTGCGGCAGCATAGCAGCCCCGACGTAAATGGCGGCCGGCCGATTCCAGGAGGCCACCCTGCGCAGAATGGGCCGTCATATACACAATAAGGCGCGTCTTGTTGGCAGGCGCTATCATGGGCCGATCGAGGCCATGATATTCAGCCGGTTCGTGACAGACTGTTTGCGAACACTGTTTGGCGCATCTCGATAGGCATCGCTCCGCATGACTGGCGATATTCCTAAATAATAGATGCCGCGGTCACGGTATCACTCTAAATGGCACATTTGGACGAGAGGCAGGCGCACCGCGAGCCATCGCAACTCTGGGCAGCTGACAAGCTGGCGCCGATCACCGCCACAGCCGTTTCATACGGGACGCCGGGTGCGACCCCCCTCTATTTTCACATAGTGTTACGCCAAAGTGAGAACTCGTTTCGGGTTCCAGCGCCAGCGTGGCATCCATTGCACGGCTCGTTTGAACACCTTGCCGCGAGCAGCGGACAGTAACGAACCAACACGAATGGAAGAGAGGAGAGAAGTGAGAGCA
The DNA here is from genome assembly GCA_013436015.1 of Rhipicephalus annulatus. Taxonomy (NCBI): domain Eukaryota; kingdom Metazoa; phylum Arthropoda; class Arachnida; order Ixodida; family Ixodidae; genus Rhipicephalus; species Rhipicephalus annulatus. The sequence goes on from WOVY01013430.1 coordinate 73,013, forward strand.
ACGCTACTAAACAGCGAGGTGTGGATCTGCATAAGATTCGCTGGTCTGCGGCTAACCCAAATTCAAGACCCCGCAAAAGGGGGGAAGCGAAGTCCTGGCTGTTCAACGGCGATGGGTTGGGGGGAGGGGGGGCGGTTGTCCAATTCCCGACTTTCCGCTAACCCCCTCTTCCACAGGCGCACGTTGTGGTACGCGATGCAGGAGTCGCTGACCCTGCGTGATTGGCGTATCGCCGGCCTTCACCTTGCGATGCCGAAAGAGAACGCGCCACCATCATCTTTTTCTATCACCGCGAGTCGGCAATGCACGTTGGAGGGAGGGAAGGTGGCGAACTGACGCTTCTCGCAGGATGGTGGACGCCCCAGGCGATGGAGGTGGTTGTTGCAGGGCGAAGGGGAACACCATCAAGCACGCGCCGGCCGTCCTTATTCCGCACGGGCTCCAAGACGAGAGCCGCACAAAGAAGAATCATGACGCGCTTTCGTTTCTCGCTGCAGACTGCCGCGCATTCCTAACGCTGTTTGGCGGCCAATTTTCGCCGACGACCTCTCGAGAAACCTTTCAAGCCATCTTGTTTGCTTTTCGCCGCTCGTTTCTGGTAATTTTGTTTTCACTGCTGCTCGGAGGTGTCCTTCGCGTTGCCTGTTCAACGGTGGCTCTTATCGCTTTGGCGCTTCCTCGCGGCGAGACGCTTCTTTAACAAGGCGCACTTTGCTTCTTTCTGCTGAGAATACCAGCTGCTTTTTACTGCTCTTCAATTTGTGAAAATGGCTTACTTTTCTTTCTGAGATTGTTTGCGAGGAAGAATATACGTAAAGAGTTCGGATAGACGGAAAACAAGACACACTGTTTATCAATAAATTAGTTTGTTTTTATCTATTCTTTTTGTGAACGCATGGGGCATTCTTATCCCTCTAAGTTTACTCATGCTTCCCTTTCTTCCTTCTACTTCCATTTGGTTTATTTTTATTTCTGATGTGCTGAGGATCTCATCTTGTTTTCAATAGAGACGCACTTAGAACACTGCAGTGTTCACGCAAGTGGCAGTGTCTTTTTTGGCGCATAAACTATAAGATGCTTTCCCTTGGCTGACCTCCTTCAAACACTACCAATTTATTTCTTGAAAAATGATCTGAGGACGCCATCCTTGAAAGCAAAACGCACTTTTCGACAAAATTCATTATTTTCAGCTAACGGTATTAAAGAGTTTTCTTTACGTTATTCTTTTCCTTTATGATTGTGATATTCAGGCTTAATAGTTGAACAATTATAACATCAGCCCGCCGCGGTGGTCTAGTGGCTTAGGTACTAAGTTGCTTACCGTCGCGGGATCGAATCCCGGCTGCTGCGGCTGCATTTTCGATGGAGACGAAAATGCTGTATGTCCGTGTGCTCAGATTTGGGTGCACGGTAAAGATCCCCATGTGGTGAAATTTCCGAAGCCCTCTCCTATGACCTCTCTCATAATCATATGGTGATTTTGGGACGTTAAACCCCATGTATCAATCAATCAATCAACAACAATTCTAACATGGCCTTCCCACCACTAGGTACATGCGTCACTGAAACGGCTATCTTCTCAAAGATGTACGCACAAGACCACGTTGTTTTGAGGGCTCATGCTTTCAGAAGCGCTCCTAAGGACGTGAGCACCACACAGTTTTTCAAGTTGCATGGGCGTACTTTCAAGAAAAATTGAAGCGTGCACACTGTGAAAAACAAGCGGAAAATTCAACAATAACGATCTTATTCCCATTCACTAAAATGCCTTGCTCTAGTATTGTTCATAATAGCAATGACAGCCAATACAGATAATGGAATTATTAGTTTGACCCCTGGTCACAATGCCTTTTACATATCGCTTACACGAATACGACCTCGTAGAATCGCTTTTTTATTCAGTGCTGTGCCAAAATACGCTAACACGGAAAAAGCCCAATGGCATATAGTGCTTTGACTAGTTCACCGCCGAAAATCTGTTAATATTCCAACACGAAGCAATTGTGCCTTGTTCAATACAGTAAGAGGTTTGAGTTCTCACCATTAGTGTGCATGTAAAATACAGCTACAGGAGTTACAGAAGGGCCAGATACTGGTTATGGTAATATCTCTAGCGCACTGGATAAAACGAGAAAAAAATAAAGACATTCAGTTGGTCGAGCTAATCAATTCAGGTTGTCAGGCTAACTTGAGTAGCCTGCCCTAAACATGTGCAATAACTAACGTACTGTGTCAGCCCAAAAATGCGAAAGGTTGAAAATCCGAGGAATCTACGGGAATGATGCCCTATTTATAAGAAAAATACAATATTTTTGTTATATTTAGTGTACTGTTTAATCTGTGTAAAACACGCGATACACAAGAAGTACACATGACACTATGATAATTCCAAAAATACGTTCACTTAAAAATAACGCGTCCTAATAATATGTGTTTTTTACGTCCCAAAACCAAGATATGAATATGAGAGACGCGTTATTGGAGGGCTCCGGAAATTTCGACCATCTGGTGTTCTTAAACGTGCAATGACATCGCACACTACACGGGCTCCTACCATTCAACCTTCATCGAGATGCGACCACCAAGGCCGGGATCGACCCTGGGACGTTCGGGTCAACAGCCGAAATAAGGGGTGCTTAGACTGTAGAATGAACAAACCAGCAAACAAGTTTCAGGAACCTCTTATGCCTCGGATGTAACGTTTGCCTCCCAAAAGCGAACGTTACATTGTGAAGTAACAAGGAGGACTGCAGAAGATAAGTACGAACGCCAAAATAAAATCTTATGCACAATTCACCATATGCCGTAACCAATGTCATACGATGCATTCAGCAGGTATATAAGACTATCTAGCACATTTTGCTGCTTATCGAATTGTATCTACTTTTCTGCGAGTGGCAAGCAACAGTGTGGGCATCGCACGATCGTACGTAGTGTGATTACGCCAATGCGATGGCACGATAACAATGTGATATTGCAATTGGACGAAGATATGTTCCGACATATACGTTACAACAATATGTTACAACCATGACTCATCTCTATATGTACTTGGCTGATTCTATGAGAGGGAGTTTGTATGGTGAAGAGTTTCTATGAGGGGAGGGATAAGAGGAGGTTGTAGTCTATCAGCGTTGTAAAGATGAGTTTGTGCCCTATCGAATAAGCATCAAACTGTTGCTCTGGGATATCCTAGTTATAATCTCATTATCACCCAGGTAATGATGAAGAGCATCGAAGGGATGAGGTAGAGTAACCTATCTCAACAGCGAACTGCCAGAAAAAAAATTTCATTAAGCAAACAAAACAAAGCAAAACGAAGGCATGCGTAATGAAAACGGTGTTTTTCATACAGGCTAATCAAAATATGAGTATGATGCAACAGCAAGTGTTAGGGTCACCTACAAGCTATTCATTACCACCACTATATGATAGCAAGGAGAGGAAAAAGCGAATGGCGTATACGTCACCTACGTCGCGTTTATGCAAGTGAATTCCACGACGTGCACAGTATTTTTTCCTGCCCTTCCTACGCCCTGCATCTTTCGCTTGTTTATCACCATCTCCACATGTAAGGCATCCAGACCGACGTACACTACGGCTAACCTCATCCTGCTTTTTCTTGTCTTCACTGCCTGCAATAGGGACCGTATTTTAATGAAGGCTACGATGTGCGAACGTTCGTACATCATAGCCTTCATTTTTCCACGGGACCAAAATCAATATTCAATCGCTGCACTACGGCGAGCCTCATGATGAGACCATGGGTGTTGCATGTGAAACCCCGTCACTTAGTTTTCTTATGAAATCCTTTTTCTTTCCATGACTCCGGACCTCCTACATTTCTTTCCATGAGATAGAATTAAATACGTACGGCACTTCTTGGTCATAGTTATAATACATCGTACTCAAAAAATGTTACACAGTTCCTCACATATTATCGTGGAGAATTCAAAAAAACGGGGTGGTGGTATTGCTGTTCGACATGTTGCAATAAATGAATGCAATGCTTCATCTCAGTAAATTTTGCTCGGGGTTACGATCGATTTAAGGAACCGCCATTAGCCATGCCCAACTGTTTACAAGCACATTTCAGGACATGACAGAAAAGCGCGCAATAAATTTATTGTTTACCTTGAAGATCGATAAGTTGGCAAGTGAGTTACGCTGCATGCATAGGTCGGCAAAAGAAAGTGGAACTCATTCAGACTCACTCAAGAAATATATATTGCAAGTTGAACTCGCTCAATTTCACCAAAATCATCTTCGACTGAAGTCACGTGGACTCACGAAAATTTTCTTCAACCGGACTCACTCAGGCTCCCAAAAATATTACTCTTGGGGCTCACTCAGACTGGGACTCATGGCTCGATCTCAGACTAGGTGAGTCCGAGTGTGTCGACTCACGAGTGAGTTCACCGACTTATGGTTGCATGCCAGTGAAAAAAAATTTAATATTTCCTGCCTGTTCCAACGTGGGAGCGGCCCACGGCACGTTGAGTCGTGCATTTTAGGACAAACAACAAAGTTTCGCCACCATCTATCCATTTATACTTTTGTTTGAATTCAGAGCGCATGAATGTGGTGGCAATCGAATGAAAAATGCTTGCATGAAAGAGGGGGAGGGAGGGAGAAGTTCCTTTGCACTTAACGGAGCTTAGCAGGGTTCAATGGGACCAACATGCCTTAGAACCCCTGTGGTAGGCGATGCTGTGACCCCTCGTAACATTGCTAATTGGGCTAATTATATAAGATCAATGTACAGTTTAAGACGCTCCTAATTTTCTACTACCAAACGTTTACCAAGTGGGATCTGCTTTTTATCTCGTACTCGTCGGTTTTATATATCTTCAAAAAGTCTTCGAAAAAAAAAGCAAGAAGAAACTTCTCGGATGATATATTTTTGAAGAACCTAAAAATATTCAAAGTAACCATCGGCTACTTATCAAAATAAGCCATGAACAAATACTTCCTCAGGCTATGATCATCTGTGTATTTTTTCATCTATTGCTGCAAAAAGCGGTAATCGGTAATTGGGAATCTCTCGAATCACAGGGAGGCGTTTCGTAAAGTATATGTTATTACACAAAACTGCACCTTTCTGCTGTCGAAGCCATGGTCAGAAAAGGCTGCGTACAGCGTAACAGTGTAGTCTTGAAAGTTGAGTGGAGTGCCAGAAGTTTGATTAAACTAATTGCCGCAATCTGTCACAAGATATGATCGCGAAACATCTCTGCCTGATAGTAATGCCTGGTTACTTTCGCCTTTAATGAACCCTTCCCTTTTTTACAGCGAAAGCTGTTATACGGTCACAGGAACAGGCATTTTCGGGGCCTTAATTGTTCATTATCCCCACCGCCGTTGTTATAACCTGTATCGGGTGAAATGGGAAAGAATACCCAAGATCACACCGGATTCGAACAGTGGAGCTCTGCTTGGCACTCAAGTATTGTACCACATAGCCCGACCGGTGCTTGAAACCCCCTTTCAATAACAATCGGGCGTCGTTAAATGCGAATTGCACAATGAATGTTCGGTTTAAAGCTTCCTAACCACTGTAATGGGCTCAGCCATAATTCTTCATTGCCGTCAGCCACAGTATAAACAAAACGAATACACACTGCCTCGCAGATGCGTAACGGCCACCTCGCTTCTGCCCAGAATGACCAACAATGGCATAGTGAGTGCTTGCCTTCGTCCCGAAGAATATCATAATTCATGACCTATAGTGAATAACCTGCAAGTGTACTTGTAGTATAGTCACCCCTACAGAGTTACAACAAGTTCTAGAAATTTCGCTAAACCAGCTAGCTTTCTCTGTGACTGTGCTCCTTACTTCGCGCAGGCCTGGCATTTTTTGCTATTGACTATCAGATCATCGGTCATATTCAGGATACATCTAATCAGGCTATCAATTGAGGGGGCCCTGCAACACTTTTCCATTGTTACCATTTTGAAAACGTGTTGCAAGGTCCTTTTATAAGTTCAAGCGGCGTCACTTACAGTTCTGTTCGAAAGCATTTCTGTTTGCTTTAAATAGCTTTCCCCTAAAGGCAAGGGCTATGTTGAATGTAGAAACATTTGCGTTGTTGAGTGTGTTTGGTTATTTGCCTGCAACTTTCGCTAATGAAACACGTGTGTTCGACATCACGACTGGCAGGCATGTTTGCTTACAAAACATTTGAGCTACGGTAGAAAATTGGTGCGAACGTGGTCGGGAATTCGCAAACCATCTTGTTTGTGCTTATTGTGTGTCGTTGACCAGCTATCATTATTGTTGTCATGTCCATCATCAGAATTAGTTGGAGTTTGCCGTGAGGCTGGATTTGTACGAAAGATAAGATTTCACTCCAATCTCATATCACACAACAATTAGAGAAGATGGTCGGCCAATGGCAAACGGCATTTGCAAGCGAAATGTATCTTGAATTTAGCTGCAGGCACCTTATTCAAAAGAATATTGTATGCAAGAATGGTTCTAATAAAACAAAATGACCCAACCAAGGCGGCCAGTCAACTGTACAGGGCATGTGAGAACAAAAAGGTTTCTACAGAATTAGGCACCAATTCTATTACCTTTTGTTTATTAGACAAATTGTAGTATTTATATCTCCCACAATTTTTGCGCTGTATTCTTGAAAATAATGCTAGAGACATGAAATAAAACTGAATTTTATGAATGTTTACGTAGGCCGAAGTGATAACGCCTAAAAGACAACAACAAAGTACAGCCGTGGAACCGTCTATGTAGAGCACACGAGGTGCCAGTTTTTGCTCCGCAGGGCGAAACCTCGAGGCAGTTTCGGGCCCTCATGTGGTCAGCCTGACAGCTAGAACCCGAAACTGCCTCGAAACCTGACAGTCAGAACCCGAAACTGCCTCGAAGTTTCGTCCTGCAGAGCGAAAACTAGCTCCTCGTATGCTCAACACAGACTTGGCCATGGCTGTACATGTATATTCAAAGAAAGCTCTTATTATTGAAGGATTTGTAAACAAGAAAGAAAAAGTTCATCCAATCCTGATGCTATACAGAATGCTAAAGTAGTCAACTAATGGTGAAATTTACTTACGTACGCAAAATGCTTCAAATATTACCTCTTAAAATGACTTGGTTGCGGTGCTTAAATTTCTGACACTGCTAATGAAGTTGTGTGGTGCCGTTACGGATGACTTCCAAATAATTTTGACCATCTTGTGCTGCTTGACTAGCACATTAATGTGAGTATACCCGAGTGTTATTGAATTACGCCTCCATCAACGTGCAGTCATCGCGACCAACAACCGAACCCGTGACCTCAACCCGTAGGACGCTGAGCCACCACAGCGGATTAAGAGATTATAATTTAGCTACGGCTACAGGTGCGACCTCCTTGCTTGTTTATTTCAGGAATGGCGCAATGTGAATCCAAGTTTAACTATTGGGCATATGAAAGACGAGAATTGAAACGTGATGCATAGCGTTCTATCTGCGTGACTCTGGTCAGGAGATCTTGATTGTACTTTCTCACTGAAAACCCCACTAAGGCATTGATGTCGCAGATATATTTATGTATTGTTTTCAGTGTACACTCGTCCTGTCCTTTTTTTTCGATATGCGCATTTTCCCTGTATGCGACTCACGGTAGCACAGGTGCCATATTTGGATATGTGGTTGAATTTTCAGTGTAAGCTTTGTTGTGAAATTAAATAGTGACGTTTAGTGCCATTGAGATTGACTCTTCCAAAGTTACAAGTTTACCCTCAGAGTCTAAACCTGCCTTCACTTTATGTGCAGGCCAAAAAAGTTATACGCGAAGGCGAGCTTCACGTTGAACCGCTGCTTTCAAGGATCTGGCTGTCGTTCAGTGAATGCACCGGTCCAAGCTTCAACGCATGCTTTCGTTTACTTTTCACCACTGGTACGTACAATTTAAGCTAAAAAGATTGGCGTTGTTCCTTTAAGAAGAATAGGTTTTGCTTAGGAAAGCAGAAAGAACTCTGCTAAGGACACCTAAATATTGAGATCATCATTCTACACGGTTTCCTGTAGCGGTACTGCTCCTTTCCTGTTAATGGTCCGCTCTGCTAAGAACCTCTGCTAATGACACCTAAATATTGAGATCATCATTCCACATGACTTCCTGTAGCGATGCTGTTCCTTTCCTGTTCCTTTCCATTCCTTTCAACTGAACTTGTTGTGAATAAATAAAATTTGCCTGAAGCAGCTTGCTGAGGGCGATACAGAAGTATGGAAGGCACTTTTACCATAATACAGGAAGAATGCTCTCAGTTATTGAACCGCATTTCTTACTAATTTCTAAATAATTTCAGTGGAAACTTGTTCGTAGTCGTAAGCGAGAGACCGAAGAACGTGCCTTAAGTGTCGTGTTCACGGTGCTTCACCGAATGCTCACGCTACATCATACTGCGTGCTTATCCATGTCGCATCGTTGTCGGGGTGTCTTTAGAATTCCACAAGTGCAGGCCAGTTCACCACAAAACTTGGGATAAAGGTGAAGAAACTTACAAAGGCATTGTCGCATTGTTTGAGCGATGCGTAGCCCACAGAATGGTTTCTTGCCCCAATTTTGTTGCAGCACTGAAGTTCAAGACCTCACGAATAAAATCATAGAACTATGTTGTCTGGCTGCAGCGCTATAGAAGTGCTACATTTTACAAAGAATGGTTTGGGCTAGTTGGCGGTAATTCACTGCTTAACGGGATCACAACACAATCGACGTGTATTGGAAGTTAAAGCAGCATTTCCCGATCATTAGCTGATCAGTTGTTCACACGCCGAGTTTCGTACGAGCACACCCGGTTTACTTTTCACCAGTCTAAGCGCACTCTTTGACGCCTTCTCGATACGATCAAGTGAAAAGAAATAAACAACACTGAGGGTGAGACTAGCGGTTCATTTCACGCGGCACGGAAGCGTCCGTCGAAGGTGCACGAGCGCGACCGGAAGGTCCGCTCCACCGGAATGAGCGGCCGGAGGACACTCACCACGCCTCTCATGATGATCCTATTTGGTGTCAATCGGTGTGCCGAGATAAACAACACTTGGTGGTGGTGAGATGCTGATCTCTGAAGAGGCGATCGAACCTTGAGAACACGGCAAAGATGACGGACGGGTTGTACACGCTCCGCGCACTGCGCTGCTGCTATCGCTAGCGGTGGGACCGGGCAGAAGCGACTGGCATGCTTCGGTGGGATGAGCGGCGCTTATATAGCGGGAGGAGGAAGCGTCCGCTCCTCCAGCCGGGAACTGACCTAGAGAAAACTGTAACAGAAAGGGAAAGAGCCGGCGTGCCGAAATAGAAGGCACCGAACACACCGGGTGTGCCCGCACGTCACTCCGCTCTCGCGTGTGCATGCGCGCGGAAGAAGAGACCGGTGCGTGTTTGTGTGTACGAGAGAGTCTTTCGGCACTGCGTCTGCTCATCATGACTGCGGCGGCTCACTTGCAGGGCAGGCGCTTAATTGCCGCGTTAGTAGGAGGAAGGGACACGGGCTGCACTCTTCCCCGTCCGTACCCTTCTTGTCACTCTTCGCTTGTCATTTTGTAAAACATGGCTCTCTCTCTCCTCCTTGAGCTTCGCTCGCGGAACAGAGACGCGCTGCCCGCAGCCCCACTTCTCGATATACTGTTATGCCGGAAAGCACGCGTTGCTTTCGGACTCACCCTCTCTCTAACGCAAAACCGGAGTTCTTGTTAGCGTCCGGGTTCCGCATTCTTACAGAGGCGCGAATTTTCTTTGCAAGCCCGACCAAGCTCGCGAATAATCGAAAAGATCCAGGAAAACCTTTTTTGTTTCTGCACAGCACAGACACGAATAGAGTCGATCGGGTGCCTTTCGCCTTAACATATTTAGTTTCTATGGACCTGCAAGGGCTTCGCGTGGTCACGCACTTCCATACAGTATGTTCCTTATGCAACTATATAGCATTACACTTGTTGAAGATCTCTAGACTCGTTACTAATATTTTCATGGTTTGTATTTCGAAGCTAAAGACAAATTGCGGTACAGACGAATGAAAAGCTCACATAATTACGTCAACTTGTTGATAAGGCAAATTTTTGAAAGAAACATGAGTACTATCATATAAATGCCTTATAGCAGCCATGTAGCCTTATAGTGGTGGGACTAGGTTAATATCAACGCCCCTTTGTTTATTAACTAACCCATAATCATCTGCTAAGTGTTCTGCATTTCGTCATCGGTGAACAAGGGGTGCACGGCTGCATTAGCCCTGTAATAAAGCAAGTCGTCGTGCTCCTGCGGGCTGGAGTTGTCCTGCCATGACCAGGGTGTGGTGTCTTTGTTTTCGAGAAGAGCGTCGCTCGCTCTGAATGAGTTGCAGCTTTATGCTATATTGTGCGAAAGTACGTGTTGCCTGCCAAACAACTGATATGAGTGAAAAGTCGCGTGAGGCCTGCCTTGCTTTATCGACACGCGATGCGGCCAGAGGCAGGCTGAAGCGTCCCGTTTCCAAAGCAGTGCATGTATGGCAAGAGGAGCTTGCTGGGATAAAAGGATTACTCGCTGTAGAAGCAGGTCGCACAATACAGAGGCGACCGAGAAGGGACTAAACACTAACGGTGAAACGACAACGTGTGGAGCAAAACTTGTGTGATGACGACAGGCTCCGCGAGACTCTGCAACGGCGGAGCACACTGAAGGCGAATACGCAAGCGCTGTGGGCCAACCCGTGCAGTATAATTTGTACGCATATTTGTTAACTTACATGTACAATACTATAAAGTGTCTGACCATTACGGTAGCAGTTGGATTTGTTAATTTACTTATGGCTAAAGGAAATCAACTCACAGAGAGGGAGAAATAGCTGTAGTAATTCTCATGCATTAGGGGAGATATCATTACAAAGTTCCTGCAATACAAGGAACAATTTCTCTAGTTTAGTGATTGGTTTCACATACTAGATAGATGAGCTCTCCCACCAAGCACGTTTCTTGCTTTTTGACTTCACCCTGAAAACCGAAGATGCACAATTACCAACCTATTCCATTTGATATCTATTTGAAGATGTTAGGATAGTTGGCTATATCGCATCCTACCTACTTACGTTTCACGTTCAAATAAAAATAAAAGTCACAGCTTCGGCGCAAAGGAAAAGCAATGAACGCGACAGCAAAAATTGAAACGTCACGCGAAGAATGGCAAGCACATAATGGATAGAATGGAGACGTACCTCGCTTTGCTCAAGCAGGAATAATGCACAAAACTTAATCACAGGTACAGATGAATGCAAATAAGTGTCCCAGTTGTTACTTTGCTGTGTCTGAAAAGCACGCCCTTTTCGTAAACGAAGACTGTGCCGCGAGTGCGAGGACCTTTGTACGCCCGGTAACTACAACAGAATAGTTTCGGTGAATCCCAAGGCGTACGTTTCTCCCCATCACGAAATAAGCGCACGCACGAGTAAGCGTCTACCCCCCCCCCCCTACGCGGGGAAAAGTATGCGTGGGAGATGAACGCATCAGCATGCGTCACAGCGTCGTGATGATCTGGCGATGCGCACTCATTGCAGCATCTCGCTCGCAATGCATGTTCAAGTGATGCTTAACACGGTAGTTTTCCCGAAATCACCATCGGCAGCTGCAAGTGGTATGTATAAATAGCTGGGCGTTTCAATGACAAATGAAGTGCTCCTTTGTGGCTCTGTGGCTAGTGCTATGCATTCACAAGCAAGAGGTCAGACGTTCGTTTCCGAGCGAGTGCTGAAGTCCTTCTCTGCACTAGTTTTCTTTATTGCGTTTTCATATATATATATATATATATATATATATATATATATATATATATATATATATATATATATATATATATATATATATATATATATATATATATATATATACGGTGAAGGACGGCGGTCACTAACGTCGACGCTGACGGAAAAATGCAGCCGAGAGTGTCCGTATAATTGCTATCGCAATAAAAAAAGAGATTTTATCGCAATAATATCGCAATAAAAAGAGAATAAAGGTAAAGCGTATGGAAACAAAGAAGCATGAAGACGGTGGCGTTGAAAGGGAGTCATTGGCGTCATTTGAATATCTCCTCGTTACTGAGCTCTAGTTTTTTATTCTTTTTATTGCAATAAAAATTACAATCTGTTGCGAAAATGTTTGCCACACATCTCAAACGGCCCATGCCGTTTGACTGATAAGTTGTTAGACGTCACGTAGAGGAGCGGTTTCAACATTCGGTCCAGGCAAGTACAGAGAATATTAATCATTGAGATATCCTTTAGAATGCTGAGAGAAAATAACGTGAAATATTTTAATGCGACGACGCAGAGTGCTAGGACAGTATAATTATTGCACAAGAGCAAAACTAATAACAATGAAAGTGGGAAGAGTCCAGTTTTAAGATATTCAAGAAAAACTTGCCATTTTTATTCATTGTTTATTGTGCATAAGAATATCAAAGCTGGCTGAAATGGTACAGGGGAAAATAGAAGCGAGAAAGAAGTACAGCAGAAGACAGGGATGTCACCAGACTATGACCAGTTTGCTACACTGAACATGGGGAGGGTAATAAGTGAGTAAAAAAGAGAGACAGTAAATAAAAACGCACCGGTGCGCACATTTCCCAACACAATAAGCGCACAGCGCAGCGTGTCTACAGTGAGTCTCATAATTCCGTTGTCTTCAAGAGCTGAGAGAAAACTCGTGCGACTCTTTTGGTTGATGAGCCCCTCAAGGCGCCTTGCCGAGGCCCGCGATGTCAGTCGAGTTGAAGACAGAAGCAGAAGTAGAAACTGATAATGGAGCTTAGGGAAAGCGCATAAAGAGAAAGCGGCAGTAGTAAAAAAGAAGAAAGTAATCAATCAATGCTCTTACATGTAATGTGGTGGTGGCATTGTACTGTAGTCAAAGGCATTTGCAAAGGTCCGTAGTCCTTAAAAACTTTGGACCGTCTCCTCGAGGGAAACCCTGATGGGATGTGAAGCAGTAGCGGTGCGCACAGCGTTAACCCGGCTGAAGCGGGCATCGACACGGGTGCTGGAAGAACGGTTGAAGCTAAACGCGGGGTAACATTTACTCGAGTAAAGGTTTGTTTGAAACACAAAGACACGGGAGGTGGGATGCGTTGAAGACATTTGCACTCGGATTCCTTGGCTCGTGTCTCGTCGGTGTTACCCGCGCGCTGCCTGTATTCTCGAACACAATCGGTGTTCTTGACTCGCACCTCGTCAGTGTCACTGGTCTTCCACGGCTGACGCTTGTGTTCGGATTCCCTGACTCGTGCCTAATCGGTGTTGACGTCGCCATTCGCGAACGTGGTCGGCTTCGCTAACCCTCGCAACGCCGGCGACAGCGGAAAAGGTAGGCGCACACTAGTCGGAAGCATGCCGCTGTGGCGTACCGGCCGTCGGCGCAGAGGCGCGCTGTCCACGTTGTCGGCGCCGCGAAAATCTCGAGGCACCCGCAGTGCGTGCACCTGCCGGCTCGCGGCTTTTTCTCGCCGACAGATGGAGAAAGTGGCGTGAGTGAGATGATGACCACGTGAAGAGTGGGCTTGAGCGTTGAAAGTGGTGAAAAGGCTGAAATGAGAACGAGCTGACACGCCGAGAGCACGTGGCAGGCGATGAAGGGAGGCGTCACCGCGCACTGCGAGGAGGGCGTGAGCTGCATGGCACCGCTCCAACACCTGCGGCGAGGGGAGCGGTGCGGACGGAGGGGCATCATTACAAAGGCTAGTTAAAGAGCTGCTTTGCATCTAAAAGCACAAAAGTGTTTTAAATGCCTTGTGGGCCAATTAGTGACAGAGATGGTGAACCAGTAGCATCTGCGCGGATACACATTGTCTCTTAACTACGTTTTGGAGTGCGTCGGCGCGCCTCGTCCCTCGTAGTTGGCCGCTGTGTAACCAAACGTACGATCACAGCAGAAAACGCCTCACGTGCCACGCCGCGTGCGCGTTCGCTAATGAAAGTTCAGAAATCTGTCAGTTGGCGGGTGGATGGACTTGCCCTTCACGCATCTTGGTGGAACCATTCGGTGGAGCCGGCGCGTGCATTAAACGTTTTGACGAAATGACACACTACAAGTACGGCGTTCACCCCTCGTGCCCACATTTCTTATTCTATTTGCGTAGTGTTCAAAATGGATAAAGCAACATTCAGCGATTGCACGGCGAATAGTTTGTGTGACCTTTAGGTTTATTTCATGACGATCAAGGGCTTGCAGTGGCGTGCTTCTTGGAATATGGGCGGAAAATAAACAGTTGTCTCAACCGTATGTTCATACATGTCTTTCTGAGATTCTTCCAATGGAAATTGATTTTTATTACGCAACACCATAAGGTTACGAAGAAGACAGGTAAAATGTGTGAGCACAGCTTGAGGGGCCCTGAGCCCTTCAAAAAGAAAGCACATACTGAGCTGCGTTCAGATATCGCGTTAGGGAGTATCGCAATTATATAGATGATTCTTCAAGGTAAAGAGCAATAATACTGAAAAATTTTGTGAGCAATAGCCACTGTGTCCGCATTCATACACACACACACACAAATCTTATTCGCTAATATTTTCGGGAATAATATTTTGAGCCCATGGACGCATTATTAGCGACGTAGTCCATACCAATGTAACATAAAATTATATATACAAACCACTGGTTATTTCTTTCATTTGAGTACAGCCGATGAATTCTCGGAGTATTTGACATTGAAGCGAATATTCAAAGGGGATATTTTTTAGGGTTGCACGGATACTTAGACTGGTACAGTGCTACATGACCCATAAAGCAATTAAAGCTGCCTCAACTGCCACGCGTTTCAAAGAAAATATACATAATAAGAGAAAGGTCACAATAACAAGACTATTGGTAAAGAGCAGGTTATTTATAGGGTATATTATGAGTATCGGTATCGTAATATATTATGAAGCACGTATACAGGTTCGTTCTTCTTGTATCCCTCCTTCGTAAAGTGTCGGGTTACCTACAATAATGAATTGTTATCGACTCATCCAATCGAATTTGCTATAGGTTATAGTCCAAGAAACTTGGGGCAGTATCAGCTCTGTGGGAAAAAGAAACTGTGCGTGGCCTCGTGGTTCAAGGAGCACACGAAGACTTCATCACTGTATAGAATTGACCTGCTTCTGGCGCTGCTCGGTCAACCCATAGACGCAACGTACCGACGATACTCCCCTTCGACGCCTATAATTGCGGCTGGACGTGGCCTACACACGTCGATTCTAACATTACGTACTTTAGGCGCATGCGTTTAGCTGTCTATCGTCGAACAAGTTGCCTGTGAATGACGTACGTGAAATTATGAAATTTTTGTAATGAATTTTAAGAATCCGTCTAGAATTTTCCGCATGCTCGAAGAATATGGGAATAAAGAATGTTAGTTGAATATGTTCTTCAATGGATCGTGTTAATCAGAAATATTATTCAAAAATCTTACGGTGAATATTTGTGGATGTTAATCATATGTGGTTCATTCTGCGGAATAATATGAATGCTGTGGTTGTGTGCCCTTATTATTTTTGTCCACCCATGCACTTAACCAGGCTGCTGCAATGAACGAGAGTTTAAGGTTGTTGTTTTTCATTCTGCCAAAACAACTAGAGTTTATCAAAAACATAGGGTGCCTAAATAGATTAAAGTTAACACATAGAGTGCTTGAGGTGCTCCGCTTTGCCCTTGTTCAGGGCTCCACATTATCTTTGCAAAGTTGGAGATATAGCTTGACCTGCAACCAAAACACGATAGAAAAGCGTTTTGTGTATCCTGTCTTCATCAGAATGTGTATCTTCGATCCGGCTACTTGTGCTTTAAAGACATGAGGTGATGGTGATCCACCTCAGGATGTTCTTGTAACAAATATTTCATAATGTAGCTTTATGAGCATATGCGCACGTATACATCCATTACCAATAGTGAATAAATTTGTTTGCATATGCTGTAATATATTGACTAATTTATCTGAGCTCATTATATCATCAGATAAATATCTACAGGCGTTGTAAAAACAAAGTGCACAGTCGATTCTTAAAGAATAAAAAAGGAATCGCTTTAGAAATATTTCTGTACAATCTAAATAGAAATAAACATATTTTCTTTAATGGCGATCCTTTTAGAATGACACTTACGATGACGGTCTGCTTTTGTTTCGCATGAGACGCTTGAGTCGTGGCATAATCATATGCGGCTACAAATACCGAAGCCGTTGCCGGGTCCTCCCGCAGACAGATTAAACGAGCGCACTAGAAGGGTGAGCCGTTGGCAAAAAAGAAGGCAGGATTGGTTTTGCACCCGTGAATCACACCCGGCAGAAAGCTTTGCGTTCGTCATGATTTGCAGAACCAGAGCAAGACAGTTCTCATACACGGGCAGCCAACAAGCATAAGACGGTTCGCTGCCTGGTCCTATCATTATCAGCAGGAAAGTTGCTCCAGCCTAGCCTCCCCTTAGCAGTATGCCGTCCCACTTTAAACACCTTCTTACCAGCTGGCACAGCTGTTCTATAGTACACGCGCTTGTTGCAGCCCAAACACGCAAGGTCCTTTTTAATGATCCCTGGTGCGAAGCATCAAGGGTCAAACGCATTGGTCTCCACACACACGTCTCCCGATGTGCGCAGTGGCCGTGCATGGCAGCGCATACAAACCACGGATTGAAGAATGCGCATGTTATGAGAGCGTTTTGAGCGTTATGTTTACGAAATAACCCAAAACTGTGCGAAATGTAGTGAAACGATGTAAATTACACACATCGTTACGCAATTTACAGAATCAATGAAAAATGCGGTATTGATATGTCTGTGTTTACAGTTGTTGAAGTTCAACGAAGCGTAGGATATTGTTTTGCTGTTTCGCAATGCCCTTTTTTATTATATTGGTTATTTTCTTAAAGATGCCTCGGGTTATATTATTTAACGGTGGTGCAATGGCGTTAAAACTACATGACTAACGCATAAAATGTTAGAAAAATGTAGTGAATCCTAAAAAAATTGTTCTTTAAATCTTTACGTCTAAACATGCACGGTTTGTCTGAATAATTATTACGAATCACAATAACGCCTGCAAATTCAAAGCGTTTGATTCCCCCTACGCGAACTCAAATGCACGTGCCACAAGAGAAGGAACTGTGCCATATAATTCTCGTGCAACAATTAAGGTGCACCAACACCTCAAATGCTTGAAGAACTATGCCTCACTTCAATTCATAATTAACTAATAATATTTATTTATTCAGTTTAACCAAGAGTCCTATAAAAAAATTTGTCAAACTGCCATGCATTGAAGGCGTTAAGTTAGCATACACAATATAGGTAATGGTATATTTACCTCCCTGAAGGTGTAGTGTCTAGCAATACGACTAAAATAACAATCTTCTTTAAACGCTTTTGTTGTTATTTGTGTTTTGCTCCACAACTGAGCTTGAAACTACCTCGTGTATTTTTTTTATGTCCACTCGTATTATCCCATACTCACGCACGCCGGAGACCACAACGCGCAAACTAAATTCACTTAAGCGCTTCCCCTCTCGTCGTTGAAACTCCCTACAATCACCACTATCCCGTACCTTTCTGTCAAAGCTTACGAAAGTGAAATTTCAGTTTAACACCCCTCCAGTCCACTTGAAGAGAATCCTTGCTCACTATTTTTATGTCACTCATTATGCAGGTACCATCTGAATATGGAGGGTGTTAAGTAGCAGCGGCTCAAAGAAGCGCTGACGAAGATATCTGCATATTTCAAACGCAAAGGCTTTCACCTCTTTTTATGGATCAATATCCACTATTACCCATAAATCTATAGCGTAGTACTTTTAGGTGGTCAAATAGAAAGCGCCTTGAGCTGGTTGGTTTACAGATGTCTGCGTTGGTTACAATATACCACAAGAAAATGTTCCATGCAGAATTTTTCCAGTATATCAAATGTTCGGGTATACAAATAATCGGATCCGACTTGACCAGAAACTATTGGCGAATGCTTCTTCATAAAGCATGCTCTGTTTACGCGTTACACAACACCGCCTCTGCACATCTACTAGCTATCTATTTTCTCCTTTGTCGACCGGAGCACAAACCACGATCGAACCGATTGAAATCGACGCCGTATTTGGAGCGAATTTTGATTGGCTAATTTAGCGAGAAAAACTAGGAACTAGCGTTCACTGCTCTTAAGATCACGTGGCAAACGATCGTTCGATCGACTCACTCACTCACTCACTCACTCACTCACTCAACCAATCAATCAATCAATTAATCAATCAATCAACGAGCTAAGTTATTCGACAAAATACCTTATATAACTTAACGAAATAGAACGCAGAACTAAAACATGCTAAGAAGATGGACTGTTCACTCTATGTAACGGTTGCTCATTAATTTGCTAACGTCACCGCATGGTCACATACATGTGATTGTTGAATACGTTGTTTTGAAATCTCATGTCCCCACTTCTATGTTAAATTGTATATTGTATGTTCTGTGGACTCGTTACTCTCGGAGACCTGGACGCTATGTGTTCTATGTTAAACACAACTGAAGGACAAGAACTAAGCGGCTCCCTATTTATGCGCCAACATCTCCTTACAAGACGTCAATAAAAAAAAACAATATGGTCAGACAAACATACGGGTCCATAATCGCGAAAACGTTTTACGCTAAAAAATTTCGAAAAAAGAATATTTTAACCAATCAACGCGCGGGCAAACCATTTGCGAGTCTGGCTCACCAATGAGACGAAAACAATGTATTACGAAGTTGTCCCATGGTCCCTTACATTAAATTTACAGTTGTCTCTGCGGATACGACAACGTCAAGGAGCATTTCCAGGTTGGTAAATGCACAGCTTGCAGCTTATGAAAAAGCCTGTGTCTAATCGCAACGTTGGAATTAAGCTTGGAGTTCTGTGAAAGGATTTACAACATTCTCAAGTTTAAGTATATGGGATGGGAATAGAGAAGTATCTTTCTCTCTATTCAAGAAACCGATTCAGTTTACTCACCTTAAAAGATATCGCCTCAGTCTTTCGTTTGTTGGAAGCAGGACCTAAATTCACAAGAAATGTTCTTGCGATAGACATTTTCTTAACAGTACACAACGGTAAATTATGAAGCTTGACCCACTGTTAGCGAAGGTAGCCAGTGAATTTCTAGCAGGACTTCCAAACAAAATTACTTGAGTGGTTTGAATTCCAAGCCCGTATGGCACAGCATACGTTTAGGATAGAAAATTTCTTAAGATGAGATTCGAGCTGATTATGGAGATAATATTAGTAAAGTAAACCGGCGAAGTGGAAGAAAGCACTTAGGAAAGATAAGAACTGGGGATTTCTGGCTTGGTGTTGTCTCATTAAAGTGCTGTATTTCTTTTAATATTTGTAGAAATTTTACTCATATGTCAAAAAATTATCATCGTGCTTGCATATATATCACAGTAGTATTAGAAAATGGCATCAAATTTTTGTAGATTGCATCTGTCCAGAGATCAATGTGAACAAAATAACACCACAGATTCAGGGCCGAATTCTCGAAGCCTCTTGTTCATAAGTTATCATGAACCAACCGGTATTAGTGATACCAGCGTCCCAAATTACTAAAATGTTTCATTACGAACAATCGTAGACTGACATGCTTTTGTCGATAGGGGCCTGTTCTTGGATGTAGACCTACATTTGGTGGAAATCGAGAGTCTAAACTATATAGCATTCCGTTGCAAGCATTTGGTAGAGTTGAAGTTTCGCTCTTTTAACAAATTTCATTGAGATAAATAAGCGGTTGCCTCAGCGTAGCTGTTTTACTCACGCATGTACTCTGGAAGAAAAACATCGGTTTTCCGTGAGCTCTATTGGCTCATTTCTTCTTTACAAAATTTAGGCATTGCCTGTGCAGAAATTTTGCTTTCATAAACCTCAGTTTATTAAATTTATGAACGTCAGTGGAATGAGCTGTGTTTCTGTTAACGTGTGGTTACGAATAACCCTACTGATTTACGGGACTTCTCCAGGATAACTTGAACTTTTAAGGCACAAAACCTGTAGCCGTAATGGAAGAATATACGTCAGCGGAGATACGGTAGCGAGCACTCCTGCATGGACAGATGTATAAGCTAAAGAGGAATACGGTGTTGCAAGGCACGTAAAAGCGGCGGTTGCGATAAGGGATCAGCTCGTATGTGTCACGTACCTGTGCTTCCCATAAGCAAGTGAGAGATAATGGATACATTACGTGACCTGGTTACTTACCACACACAGACATGCAGGCATAGTGCGTGTTAAAACCATGGGTCTTCATTCACGCAGCTTTTCGCTCTCAAAGACCTTTTATCATTTATCCTGTTGCTGATTACCAGCACACACCCCCATCCCCCATAAAGAGATTTGTGAGTTCCGACAATGAGGTCTGCCAGAGATTTTTTGTTGAAATATTCCGAAGATGCCCATAAAAAGTATTTGTTGTTATTTATTACGCACCCTCCGAGACACTCGCACGAGTTTGAGAAGTCACGTGTCAGTCTGCTGAAGAATTGAGTGGGGCATACGTATAGTAATGGAGGTAGAAATCAACAGAATTTCAATCAGTGTGTGCTTTATTGAAACATGCTCCGAGACAGGCAATTGAGTAGTGTTTTTCATTTATAACAGTTATTGACGGATTGTGTTTTTCTTTTTTATTTCTACATGCAGTGACATGACACCAATTGTTGGTTTGGCATAGAGTTTTTTGTTATACTTTTAACATTGAATAGAGGAAGCTTTTGACAAAAAAAATATGTCTTAGCATATCGCTCATTCTGTTAAAAAATGCCATGCAGTATACACGCTAACTAGTGACCTAATATGATGAGTTAACTGTACAAAATAGTAACCGCCCTTCCCAATTTTTTCTCTAGTTCACGTGCCACCACTCCTTTCCCCACTACAGCAAGCTAACCATAGGGGATTTTACCTCTAATAAATATAAAATTTCAAACAATCATCTACTACACATTCTACATCACCTTGTATTCCCAAGCGCATTTCTGTGCAGCTATCTCAGATAGCAGCCTCGAGGCGTCAATTCATTCTCTAATATTTCCTCCTATTTATACTTTTTTTTATAAATATCTGTGTTTTTCCATGATAGTGTGCAATGAGGAATCTGAACTTTAGCTTAATAAACGAATGTACCAAGCCTTTCTTGTTGGCAACGTAGTACGTGATACGGACCTGCCTTTCCTTATCCTGGGCCATACCAAGCAAGTCTTCTCAATAAATCAGGGAAACAAGGAGACACAGTGTATACCAAATTTGCGCAGACGCTATCGCCGTGTCGCTATATATAAATAGATAAAACGGTGCGCGGCGCAGTATTTTATGCCGCTCCCACATAGAAGGGCGACGACCACCGACCGGACGGCACCTCCGCCAATGCCGGGAGGTTTCCTAAGCGCCGCATGCAACGGCCCCGCCGCCGCGTTGACCTGCGCCGCCGGCGTCGTGACATGCTCCGTGTGCTCGACAAGGGTGTAGCTGGTCCGGCGACGCCCCTGGTCTACGCAGGCGAGCGCCCTCGGGCTGGTGGAAAAGCTCGGTGGCAGCGGGGAAGAGGAAGCGATCGACGACGGAGAATCCTGTCTCCTGCGCCCACCGCCGTCGAAGGAATTAGGCGAAGTCGGTGGGACATCGTCGGCGTGCCGAGGAGGAAGTGGGCGCAGGGCCTTAATTGGCCCGGCTCTCGCTAATTCGCCGTGAACACGAAGCCGGCTCGTGCCTCCCTTCCGAAACGGCAGCTGCCTTTATTTTTTTTCTTTCGGTGTGGTTTCGGCTAAATTTAGGCTGGCATTTTTCGCAGCTTGTCTGGGAAGCTCATTCGTTTGTTCGTCCTGAGCTTGCAGCGGATGTTACCGAGTGACTGGTGCGGTGCGCTTTCTGCATGCGATTTCTGGAGCGTCGGGATGCTCAATCGTGTCTAAGTAGCTTGGTGCCGGCCAACACGTGGTCCTCGAACGCCAGCTTACACGGCCACCACAAGCGGGGAGGGGGGTACGCAAGCCCCCTCGTTACCTTTTTCGCTCACGTGCGCTGTAATTGACTATGACGGAATAAGCTGCTCTTTCTGAACGAGGCTCATAAAAATATCCGTGTCTATACAGAAGTGCTGCCGACGTTGTGGTGTAAGTATATGGCTACAGTTTTATTGCTTTCCCTTATTCGAGCGTGCATCTCACATTAGTAACGCATATTCATAAAGAATAAAATGTAAATTCAACGAAGGAACTGGTCAAGCGATTCTACATATACTTGAGCAAATATGTGCCGCTCCTAATGCGATTACACTGGTAGTTATTACAAGTTACAGGGAGAGGTTGAAACAGCGCAGACGTATGCAGAAAAGGATTAGCACAAACGACTATTGGCGGGAATGGTCAATCGTGCTAATCTTTTCTTATGGTGACTATGCAGATTTCCAACCATGGCAGACGTAGTTCACTATAGGTGTTTCAGATGCTGCGATTGAATTAAGGCTTCGGCGTTATTGTAAACAAATTCAAACGGGTACGAACTGGCTGGGACCATATCCAACTAAAAATTGTATTTTTTTTATAAACCAATAAGTTGTTGCATAAGCTGTCTCCATTCCAGTGTACGAAATTTCGCTCGGCATTTCATGCAGGGATTGCACTTGCAATGCATTGTGAAGTTTTGTAGCAGTAGTTTCGTACACTGGCTCAGGTTGAGCAGTTTCGCGCGGCTTATCGAGATACGCGTGCTGTGCATGCCTGAGGAGCAGTGACGTCAGACGGCGCACAGCTGTCACACCAGAGAAAGTCTGGAAGCTCCTGGCGCGACGTCGCACTTGACATTGTGTGAGCTTCATCGCTAGTCCATCCTTCCATCCGCCCATCCGTCCGCCCGTCCGCCAGCCCGACGTCCGTCCATCCGTCCGTCCATCCGTCCGTCCATCCGCCCGCCCGTCCGTCCGTCCGCCCGCCCGTCCGTCCGTCCGTCCGTCCGTCCGTCCGTCCGTCCGTCCGTCCGTCCGTCCGTCCGTCCGTCCATCCATCCATCCATCCATCCATGCATCCATCTGTCTGTCTGTCTGTCTGTCTGTCTGTCTGTCTGTCTGTCTGTCTGTCTGTCTGTCTGTCTGTCTGTCTGTCTGTCTGTCTGTTTGTCTGTCTGTCTGTCTAAAATATTTATGACAAAAGTGCTAGATGAAGAAGTGGTTTTCACTCTAAACCATAAGAAGCAAAACCTACCACTGCGCATGACGAGAACCAACTTAACTAAACAAGAAGTCAGTAATGTCTCACTTCCACTGTCTTCATTAGGTGGGATTTTATAATCTAATACAGTTTAAATGTTCCATTCGCTAGTCCAATCCAAACTTGTTTTCCAGTCGGCTGACAGTTTGTCTCAGAGAATCCTAATATAACTAGTGTAGATTCGGGTTAGCCTAAGGTGGTCACACGCAGGAAAGCTTTAGGCCTGCATAGAAACAAGGAGTGCGCCAGTCCACGCACGTTTTATTCATTGAAACACATTGCGCGCGAACGCTTACTGAGCCAGCATGCTGTGCCATCGATGGACCGCGCTCTCAGTCACGAGCCGCCGGATGACGTGCGTGCACCTCTATTTATTTTTCTCTTGCGGGCCACTTGCTGCGCACCACGCTCGAGCGCCACGCTTTCGAACTATGGGGTTCTACAGCGGGCCTATGTACACAAGGGATTGTGGCGTCTTCTTAATTGTGCATGCACACGTTGTGTTCGCATTTGCCATTTCATCGTAAATTGGGTAAATTGCTCAACGCGCATGACGTAAAGGAGATGTCGTGCAGCTGGACGGACTATTCACCTATCAAAGTAGGTCGCTGCTCCTCGGAGACGAGCAAGAGTCAACGAGAAAAGTGATGAAAGTGGAAGCAACGAAGCATCGTGGTAGAAAAGGACGCGGTCTTCGAATTATACGCTACATAGTGCCAGGACGCACGATTTTCCCCTCAAGTTTTGACATGATGAGAGATTGTGTGGTAACTATTTTAGTGATAGACATGGTACATAGACCAATAGACTAATGAGTAACGTGACGGCTTGCTAGTCCGAACTATAGCTTGATTTGTTTATTAATACTGATAAAGTATCTACAAACTGCGCGAAACAAGCTGGTACCAGCAAGACATACGCACAAGCACGGACTAACAAGTAGAAAGTTATTGAAGAAGAAAGACGAATACAAAGAGCATGATAGAAAACCGCGTGATCGATTAGAGGTTTGCAATTAGGTAATGTTTCTCTCGTTTATAAAACGCAACCTATCGCCTGGTAACGCACATATTGCCATATTTGGGAATTAAAAAGCACCACAACTATTTTTCGCGCCATCCTGCCTTTATGCCGGGACAGAATCTTCGTTTGGCGCAGCAACGGGTGGCGCTTGCAAACTTTACAATGCGAGCACAAATCGATGAAAGCTGAGCTTTCAGTGATGCCTTGTGATCCACTAAGTGATTATTCAAACACCTCCCCGTTTGGCCGATATAACACTTTCCGCAAGACTAAGGCCATGAAATACACAACACCCTATTCACATTCTACCATTCCTTCCCTGTGGGTGACATCACATTTGCTCCACTTTTTTTCTTTCCCTCCAACTATTTTATCCGCTACTGCGCAACCGCTATCCAACTTATTTCCAGAATAAAATACGACCTTAACACCAAAACAGTTTCTCGATTGATTGATATGTGAGGTTAAACGTCCCAAAACTACCATGTGATTATGAGAGATGCCGCAGTGGAGGGCTCCGGACATTTCGACAATCTGGGGTTCTTAAACGTGCACACAAATCTGAGCACACAGGCCTACAACATTTCCGCCTCTATCGGAAATGCAACCGTCGCCACCGAGGTTCGATCCCGCGAACTGCATGTCAGCAGCCGAGTACCTTAGCTACGAGATCACCGTGGTGGGGCCCAAAACGGTTTCTCACCTTTTTCGTATGGTGGGAGAACGCATGGAGATACGCCATATATCTTTATCATTAGCCATGCTGTTGTCAACACCGTTTCCTACCTGATTGAGTTTATTCAATTACCTTTATTATTAAGAGAGGTAGGTCAAATTTTCTTGGGTAATGTTTGATAGCCTAAGCCTGTTGAGCTGGTTAGAAAAAGCCTCCAAAATTTTATGTGGGCATGGTTTGGACAAAGAAGCACGATGTGGTGGTACCATTTTCGCCAGCTTAGAGTGACAGGTTTGAAAATGAAGAACTTGGGCTTAGTCGACCTAAACGAATGCAACCAACAAGTGTGCTCCTGCCCAATCTCGATTTACAAGTCCAAAAATTGAATACGATCTTCCTTTGAGACCTCACTTGTAAAATTCACTCCCCGCCTCTTTTCCCTGAACATTTTAAGCAAATTTACCCTGACAATCATGCAACTGTCTTTTAAACACAATTAATGAAATAATTGGCACAACGAATGCATTGTCTTAAATGCTACACATCCCAAGCCCACTTTCCGGTCATGATCGATCCTACTTAGGCGTATCTTACTCAGTATAGACCCTACCCGGGAACCAATACATACTCCCGATTTCTGCCTGTATGCACCACGTTTCCGCTCAACCAGAGTCGAGCTTAAATACGCCGACAACAGCTACAGGACAACTGCTACGAAGACACCACACTTATTCTGGAACCTTTGTTCGTCGTCGTGATCCTGTATTCATTCTGTCACACAATTTATAAGGGTGCCATGCTCCAACAAAGTAGAGGTCCTCCATATGTATGCTAAACGTCAGGTGCGTCTAGCCCTCAGGAACCAGATGACCCCATCTGAGGTTTACACACAGGTGGGATCTCGAATGCACAGAGAAGAAAAGTGCTTTTGCAGGAAGCCAGATACCAAACACTGCTGGGTTGTTCGCTCTAATACAGTTAGCCTAAAAAAGTTACCTTGTTTATGAATTTGAACAGTGAAGAAAAGGCGTAGTACATTTCCTTTCTCACCTCACACAGCCGCACACAACATATCAAGTTTCAGCTGTTCCATCAGAACATGGCTTTCTTAAACTCAAACAAAGCCATCACAACGTAAAAAAAGCAAAAACTGAGAAGCAGAAACAGAGGCAGTGAACACATAGGTGGCTGTCTCTGCTTCTGTTTCTCAGTTGTTGTTTTTTCGGCGTTCTAGTGGCTCTTTTTGAGTTTACGTATGTGTCACCTTGCCCAACATGCAACACTCTTGAACAGGATAGCTTTCGTCTTCACGTACCCTGATTTTTTCCTAACCTTCTTTATGTTCTCCACAACATGCCTCCCCTTCTCCGATAAGTTGCTCACAAGCAGATACTCAAAACTCCCTTCTTTGTCTACTTGATGTCAGGAAGTCATCAAGTTGACTAAGAAACGAACCTTGCACTTTTTTCTAAACCTTCAATTTAGCTCAGTTACAACACCTGCTTCATAAGTGACGCACCTTCCCCTTTCATCATCAGGAACCCTTTTAATGACAGAACGAGCCACAGCCAAAATTTCTGGATCCCCAAGATTTGACTAGGCTCAAAGGAGAATTTCGGGCCCAATCCTAAAGTCTTCAGATGGGCTTCCAGCTAGATGATACCATCTATGGAAACTACTTTTGTAGAAGGTCATTGTGCTTCCTTATTTTTAGGAAATGTGAGCTTCAAAGTGTTTCAAAGAAATTTCGTGACACGGGTCCTAGTAGAACACCATTATTGGTGAGATGGCGCCTTACGGATACCTTTCACGACACCGCAGTGGGTCCGTAGACAGTATTCATGTAAACTCGCTTGTATCCCCCCGATGTAGACTTCGGAATCATGCAAATGCGTTAGTGGTTTCTTCAATAAACGTCCGCTTGCTGGCCTATGCTTGTACATGCATATTCCTTGTGTCAGTTTGTTTTACGCTGTTCTTCCTAGTCATAGATTACTAACTCGCCCAGCGATCAGTTCTTTTAAATGATAAAGTAACCATACACAGAAGTTAAGTTTCAAAGAGATATGTGAAACGTGTTCGCCGTTCGAGTGACTTTGGAGCGCTATAAGTGACTGTAAACACCACTGGTAATTGGTGCAGCCAAATTAAGATCTCTCCTTTGATGATGATGATGATGATTATCCTTGATACTCTGGCGCACACCCACAAATGGGGATCGGCCAAGAACCGGGCCGCAGGATCTCAAGTAAAAGGCTTATGGTTTTTCAAACAAAGTAATTTTTCCCGCTATAGCATTTGTAATTTTTTGTCTTCGAAAACAGGGGGAAAAGCTCAGGCACGAAGAATGATACAGTTAAAATCATTGAAATGCCAACTTCGATCACTGAGAGGAAAAGGCCTTCACACTGACTTCTTAACAAATGCGAATGAACGGTAATAGAGAACCAAACAAGGGACTCAGTAGCACGGACAGCTCGTACGTGAGTGACCCACAATTTGATTTCTTGACACTCTTTGATGACGCTTTGCTCCATCCTTATTGAAGTAAGCTGTCTGGGGTTACCTTTCCCAGGCACCAGTTGTGCAGAAGTTGACTCTCTAAGAAGCGTTTATTGAGTATACCTACATGAGTGAGTGAGTGAGCGAGCGAGCGCTGTGGAATTGTTTATTTACTAAAACTGACAATTTCTAATATGTCTGTGCAGTTATAAGGCTGTTCGGCGAAACACAAGTTCACGGGATGCAATCCCAACCCAGGCTGCCGCATTTAAAAGAAGGCGAAATCAAAAAAGAACAAAAAGAAAGATGCATTCTGCATTGGGTGTTTTTTAGTGAGCCCTAGGTGGAAGCAGTTCATACGGAGTTCCCCACTGCGGCAGCCTTGATAATAAAATCGTGGTTTTAGTGCGTAAACTCTCACAACTAAATTGAATTAAATTAGTTTTACAAAATATACCTACGAGTGTGGGATCACGTGAACTCTGAATGTGCTATTCGAAAAGTGAGGGATCTTGTGAGTTTCTAAACGAGTGAACTAGAGACGAACCCAAACAAGTGAACGTTTGTGCAAATGATTTTGAGAACAGTAATCGTATAATTAGCCCAAAGTACTGCAGTTTCATAATGAAGGCGCGGCTTTAGGAGAACATTTTCAACCGTCGAATTCACCTGACCCCCAGCTCGCACGAAGTTGAACTGTTTCTCTGTCTTCAGAATAAGCATCCGCAACGAATATGCCCCACCTAGCGTTTGTTTGTCTTTTTTGTGGCGGCAAACAACCGCCGGCCCTTGTTTTCTTCTTCCTTATCGTTCCAATTTATCAGCTCTACGGTCGATCATAACTCAAAGGCGTGGCGGTTGCTATTTCGAGTGCCGTCAAGCCGCACAGCCTTTTTTGCTCAGTCGCTACCACGAAACGGGTTTTGCTGTCTTCCTCTTAAGTAAACAAAGACACATGTGAGCTTATATAGATTTTATTGTGCTGTCAAATTGACATTCCGGCTGACAGGAACGACGTGGAAATAATTGCCGAAGATAAGCACCACGCTGTCATGTTAGCGGTCAGTGCTTGTGGCAGTGTGAGCGCTGAAGTCGAATTGACGTGTCGCACGGTTTTGAAGACAATTCAGACTGGATTTCCATAGCGCTGTAATGAAAAGAAGTAACTGAAAGACCTGGCACCCTACGCATCACAGGCATCAAACGTACTGCACGAAACAGGGAAAAAGTTCTAGTTTTCGAACGAAGCGTGACATGCACCGCAAGAACAACAATTGTACTGGCTCCGCAGATTAATGTGATTATGTGCGCGGTCCTTGCTTATGACGGGAAGGAAACAAAAGGAAGAACAATGTATTAGCCGCTCATTAAAAATAACTATTTTAACGTGATCTTATCTGCCACAAGTTTTTAGGAAGTTGTGCCACTTGTACATCAACTATAGCGAAGACAGCTATTAGGAAGGCGTGGCAAAGCTGCATGAAAGACTGATGAAAGCAAGGTGCACAGCATACACCAGCGCTCACTGTGTCATGCATTTCTCGTACATTTATTACTTTATTACTTTTTTGCTTGGTATCACACATGAAATGAATTCAAGCAAGATGGCAGCATGACACTGAGGACTATACATATGATGCGAGTCGTATAAGTTAAAAATATGCAACGATCTCGTCTTCGCGTGATATATATGTGGAAATAAACAATTATATCTATTCAAGCTCGCTATTTTTAGCCATCGCAAAGAAACAGTGCAAACGATACATCAATTATTTTGTAACGGTGGCTATATACATTTCAAGAGCTGTTCATTAATGTAATACTGATTTTTTGGCGCTTATGATAATTCTATTTCTTCCCTTCCATAGCTTCATTGTTGCCTTTCAAGTAAAATAAAAAAAGAAGATGTTGAGGCGAAAATGAAAGCTTGAAGAGAGGACAAATTTGTGAACAAAGGGTGTCCCTGGAGCCGACAATTCGACAAACGAACTTGTCTTGTAGCCTTAGAAAGTCCACTCGTCGAAACGTCTACTCCAGGGACATCCCGTGTTCACAATTTTTTGAATGTTTAGGCGATTGCACATTTAGCAAGGAGATTCTTGAAGTAATGATAAGGTAGAAACATGAGAACCGGGAAGAAAAAAGAAAACAGAAAGTTTTTGGAGAAAAAATATTTTTCTCTTGTTTCTCAAGGCATTAAAAAGTACAGAAAAAAGTTTTTGAAGTTAATCCCATAAAAGTTAGTTCACTTACAGAAATTACTCAAACACTTGACCAGTTTCCTTTACTGAGTATTCACATTTAGGCGGCATATTATTTGATGTCCGTAGTTTGTGCCTAAATGTGTCACACAGCCCAGAACGCCCCTTTTCTACGGTTTAAAATTTGATTTTTACCTCAAAGGCAAAACAACGAATGCTATCGCGACAAATCGGAACATTATGCTAAGTAAGACCAGCAGCTTATTGCTTTGAATCCCATCTCGCGTAAGCTTACAAAACGGTGGTTTAAAGGAATACGGCTGCTCCAGGGAGTGAAGCAGTTTTCATGCTGTCTGTTCACTTGACGTGAAGTAACCGTTGATAGCACCGCACGTATAAGAGCCGTTTACTGGGGAACTATTGCCGTGGTGTCCACTTTGTGCATGAGCTGACGAGCAGTGCGCCATCTGTTTTCGGTCTTTCTTCCGCAACATCATTTTGACGCCACGCAGCTTTCACAACTCTGGACACAAATGAGAAAGACGGAATGCGTTTCGCCACTACAAATGCTGTGCCCAGAGATCCGCTTTTGGACGCACATCTATGAGGCCTTGAATTAGGCTTAACGGGGCCACCCGCCCAACGCTCCTGGAAGGTTGGTACGCATTCCCTGCATCGCTCTTCAAACATCTCAACTCGTTCATACGCACGTTCAGACTTGGCAAGTTTGTTTAAGAGTCCTGTTATTCTACACTTCATCCGCTTAGTTTTTTTTTTTTGCACTCGGAATGGGCTGGCGGGATCGGTGAAGAATGTGAAGAGTGCCATGACGTCACGAGTCACTGTTTTTTGTTTGCGTAACTGAACGCACTGCACCGAAGTGCACATCTCCATGAATCGGACACCGCGAGAATCGCGCCCTTGATGTCTGTCGAGACAGCCCACGTGCCGGCTCTTGCGACCGCACCCTTGGGATTAAAGTTTGCCAGTTACTGCTCAAGTGACAACCCCCCTACCCTTGCGCCTCTTCCTACCGACGAAAGGCGAGTGGGGAATTTCTCCTCTGTTTGAGGAGCTATCGATGGCCGAGCTCGCAAGTGGGGCGAGGTTATCGCATTTGTCTTTCGTGCTACGGAAGTGGCTGGTTCGTTGCGTTTCTGCTGCTGTCACGTTAGTTGAAGCACATACATGCTTTTTACTCCTGCTTAGAACATACGGTGTGCGGGGCGATGTTTTGGATTTGGAATTCATACGCAAGATGATGGCGATGGTAAAAACCCACCGAGAGTATCATATAATTGATATCACAATGAAACGACGTGAAGGACGGTCCTTGTAATGTTCTCATTTCTACTAATTTCCAGAGCGAGAAAAACAGACAGATGAAAAAAAAGCAAAAACCGGGTCTAAACGCGATGTCGGAACAAAAGGGTTCAGAGCAGAGAAACAGATTGAATTCCATGCATACATGGAGATGCGCACAAGCACTCAGTTTACATGAATAAATTGATCCACCTCGTAAGACTTGGCTCTAAAGCAAAATAACTTTTCAAAAGTTCTGCGTAGCCAGCTGGTCGCAGTCTTCTTCTAGGGATCTTCGATTTTTTCAGCACATGTTGCTAAAATGAACTTGAGTGAGATTACTTAGAATTGTATGCGTCATTTTCGATAAATTAATCTAGCATGCGTTCCTTGCGCAGCGTCTGTTTTTGGTAAGCAGATGGATGACTACACTTTCATTTAACGCTGTGCTATCAATTATCATTCAATGTGTAGCATTGACTGATTGATTGATTGATTGATATGTAAGGTATAACTTCCGAAAACTACCATATAATAATAAATTAGATGCCGCAGTGAAGGGCTCCGGAAATTTCGACTACATGGGGTTCTTTAACGTCTACCCAAATCTGAGCACACGGGCCTACAGCATTTTCACCTCCATCGAAAATGCAGTCCGGGATTTGATCTCGCGACCTGCGGGATCGAATCCCCGCTCATCAAAATCTAGACCAGCGCGGATCAAAAAACTAAACCACAGCGGCGGGGCTCAATGGGTAGCATTGGATTGACGGCTAGATGTACGAGAAGGCGTGGTGGCCTTCTAAAGCTCAACAGCTCATTAACTAAACTGCGGCTGGAACATCTATTGGGAAGTTGCCTCTGTGGCTATGTATGCATGAATACAGTTTTTCGCTAAAACTACTGAATTACGTTTTGAAGAAATCGGAAACCCTGGCTAGACCATTTGGAGAAGGTACCTGAAGCCAAAATGGTCATAATGTGAGAATGAAAATGATTCATCATACGCATCCACGCTGGGGTTTCAGTGGGATACTTCGTAAATGCAATGTACATCTAAACTCATCGAATTGTTTCCTCTTGACATCTAATTTGTTGCTTAAGAAATTCCACTTACAGGCCAGCTGTCTTTATATAGAAACACAGTCTCATTATTTATACTTATGTTATGGCCGTTGCGGGACCTATAGCGTTAAAAGCAAGCAGTAATCTTCTGCAAACCAAGAATACTGTTAAGCAGTGCGTATGAGCAACTCCACCTCTATTTTACCAATGCGAACCAGATGCACCCGGTATAGCTGTTGAGCACCCTCTCTTCTAGCCCTTTCCCGCTCTCTTCCGCCCCCTAGCCTTCGGGTGTGCTTTGCGGTCATGGGGGAGAGTAGCCTAAGGTCCATAGATGAAACAAGTTTCCAAGGTAGCACCTTTCCCTTTTCCTCCTCGCTTATGTTCCTGGAGCGCCCGCCCCCTGCAGGGTTCAAAAATTTAATGAAAAAGCGAATGTTTGGGTTCCGTTGCTACAGTGAAAAGATGTAAGTGGAACAAAATGAAACAAAATGAGTCGTAGAATAAACGGTTACTTTTATGAACATAAATGGTACAATGCAAAAGCAAACGGGATGTGCGTTACTCTATACGGGCAACGTTGTGCAGTTCTATATTTTACCCCACTGGCCATGGCATCTCGAGTCGTACATTGCAGTGCGTCCAGTTATAACCAGTCCACTTCTCCGAATGTGTTTCGTTCGTTCTGTGACACAGTGAACGCGCTTCTTGCTGGATCTTGTCAGCGACCACAAGGGCGGGACATTGTGACGAGTGATTACAGCCGGCTTGAGCACACGCAAGAAACAAACTATGGGCAGACTAGTATGAACGCTTCACTAGCAGCACTGTGACGAAGGTTGTTTTTTATTTGCCCATTTGGACAATCGTGATACCATGTTACTCTCGTGTGGTGTTCCTGCGGGGCCTGAAAAGTGAGAGTTCTACTGGTGAGGTGTCTCGAAGCAGCGCGTTTCGGTTCAAGAGTAAACTGGTCAAGCGGGAAACGTTTCTGAAGGTGCGTTGATTACACCCTCCAGTGGCATGTATACGTGCATATGCATAAGTATTTGTACCAATTGGCATGCACTCGGCACGCAATAGACGCCCACCTGGCGTCTCAATAAAAACCAACACACAAACTCGCTTCGCAAAACCGCGTCGACGTATGTCGATGGAGTTTCATGAAAGCACTCGCGGGAAATGTTTCATAGCTACATTTTATGGTGTGCTTCATCTCGGAAAGCACCAGATAAGTTGAGAGTGAAACGGCTCTGTTGTTTTAAGGCAACGCAGCATTGTTAAAAAACGCGTATGTTGCATTGAACGAGCATCGCAAAACAATCTTGGGCGACTTGGCGCACACTGAAACGCTTCTCCTCTTCAGTTTATTTCCTGGCTACAATTTCGTCTTTGGTCACGGCGAGAATCCAGTTGCAGCCATATGCGCATGCGTACTCGTTTTGAACATTTTGCATAATAATAAATAACACCACCATCCATTTGCAAGATCACGTGTAAGGAATACACCAATTACAGACGCGGATGGCAGAGAAAAGGAAGGGTAATCGAGAGAGTGAGGAGGACGGCTCGAGAGCAATGAGTGACGCTACCTTGGAAACTTGTTTCATCTAGGGACCTTAAAGTAGCCCCTCATGGAGTGCCTCGTCACCAAGATCATATGATGTAATTTTTCGTTCAGTTGTGTACAGATCCGTGGGGTGGCGTCTTGCATTTCACGTGTTCACAATATTGGCAGTCACGCTGGCTCTGCGAAATATACGGTGTTTTGAGATAGCATGTCGCCGTTGGTTGCGCTATGCGGGCAACCAATGGGGAAGCGTCATTGCTACGTTTCTGCTAAGGCCCCAAGATCAAGGGGCTTTACTTTCTGCATGCGCTGCTCTGTGACGCGGCGGCGGCATTCTCTCGAGCCAGAAAGAAGCAGCGTGGACGAGTGAATCTGACAGACGTATGATATTGGGGTGAGAAACTGGTTTATTGCATCTTGGGGGAAAAGCACTCGGACGCACTTGTGACACGAGCAGCGCAACCCCTCATATAGCGCCGCATCGTGGTCACTCCCTGAATTAAGGTGGACCGACGGCTCCCGTTGAGTAGAGCGCGTTTGCACTGGCATTGAAATAAAGAAGGCATTGTGATTAGTAATGCTCTACCACAAATATTACCACTAGAGAAATATTGGTGTCCAGTTTTATACCTCTTCATGAGATATGAAGCCGGCCGGAGACAACCCTTGTGATGAAGCACAATCACTTTTCTTCGTACATGTGGAGTTTGGGCTTGTAATTACTGCGCTATAGTTACTGCGTACGTACCTCTTTAAGCAAATAAAAAATGTATCGGAACGCCATAGTGGCGTTTTCTGTGCAACTTCTGTTTTCTTGTGATGATTGGTGTCTCTATTCCCTTTCTGTTGTTGTTAAACACCTAGAACGAGTACTGACACTACAGTTTGGTTTTTCTAATTGAGTCTACAATTATACCCGTACAGAACGCCTTAATCATTGAGAAAAAAAGAAAGGTAAATGTGCTAGTGGCAACATTAACTCATCGAAATGTATACGAAAATTAAAAGAAGAAAAATAAACACTCCTGCTTGCAATAAGACATCCAGAACTATTTTCTCAACCCTCTGAACCGTGTGCGAATTTCACGGCCATGCACTTGATTTCTCTCCGCTGGAAGTAACAGTGGTGCACTAACGATAGCGACGCTCCTAAGTTTTCCCAACGAAGGTCGTTTTACAGACAAGTCGCGCATGAGTTACAGTTAGCGTGGACTGCGTGGACGACGAGCGCCAATGAACGTACAAAAACAGAGCGCCATTTTACCTTTGCCTGCAGGGAATGAAGAAAGGCTTTGTTTTTAATATTGCTTACTTCCCTTTTCGAGCCTGAAAACGATTATTGCGATACCGCTGCCCCCCATTCACATAGCCGAAATGAAGCCTACATCAGATGCGAACGCGAGTTGTACACCCTGTATGTAAGTGGCGCATTTGCTCACTAGAGTGGCACATACGTGCTAGCTCTCACTGCATACGTGCCACCGTCTCGGACCAGTCCTCTTGTCGCTCCATAGGTAGCGTGGTACGTTGCGTTAAGTGCGATGAGGTCTCGCCGAAGAATGGTTGAATGATCAGTCCATATATGTGTATCGTTGAGCTGACATATCAAAGTATTAGAGAACCCTAACGCTTCACCTTTGGGAGTTCGCGATAACGATATTCCATTCCTAGTGCATACTCCGAACATTTTGTAGTGGCTTCCCGGCTTTAAACTCCGAACTTACTATTTTAATCTCATGTTGCAGTGATAATGTGGGGTACAAGAGCAGATTGCCAACATGTGGTTGAAATAACAAGTTCGGGGTTGAAAGCCGGACAGCCACTACAGAATGCATGCTCGCTACTGTGCCTATTCCATTAAGGCCACGTAGTGGGTGCGTAGCAAGTTCGAGATGGTTTGATGCGCGAAGTGTTCGTATGCACTAGAAACTCCTATGTAACACAAGAAGATTACCTTGCTGAGCCATTGATCAGCTCTCGATTTTTACTAGCCAATCTACCATTTATTATATAGCTGTTATTGTAATGATTTAACCTTCACAATTTCATATAACGATTACACCTCAGATATTCAACAAATTCTATTATTTGTCTCCTCCCTGCCCCTTTTCATTACAGGTTCCAAATTGATTTCCCAGTGAAAACAAAGTAATCCTATTACCCTAGTATGGAAAACCTAAAGGTATTAACTTGCATTAACCACCGGCTTCTTGGCCAATCCCTTTTAGTGGGTGAGAGCCACAAAAGAAAGGATCAAGCTAGCAAGCAAGGAACAGAATAACGCTATCGCGTTGAACTCCTGATATGCGCACTCTCGGTGATTCTTTGCTTTCGCGTGGACTTCACGTGGAACATGACGATGCCACCGACGTTGTCATGCTCCGCATAAAGTCAAGAATCAACAGCATCGCCCCGCGCATTGTATGTTCTACGCGCAAGCAAAATCATGCATGTGCTGGGTAAAAACGCGCCTGAAACAGAGATAACGTGACCCGGTGATCTCGGTCGCATGACGGGTACATGTAATAACAACACCTCGCATGTGAGGCCTGAAGTTTATGGCTCCACAAACAAAGAGGAACACTCCCCTTGCCACCCCGTCTTTCGTTGGACGAAAGAGCGTCGGTGGGAAGTGGCTGCATCGCTCGGGCAACAACTGAGAACGTCGCTCATATATGGGCGCAGTCGCGAGAACTGGTGCCAGCGCTTTCTCGACATACATAAGGAGTGGGCTTGGGAACTTGCTGTGCCTCTTGACGCTTACTGCACGTTTAGAGGAATCTTTGTTGTTTTATTTGTTCATTTGTGCTATTGTTTATTTTATTTATTTATTT
Source organism: Rhipicephalus annulatus (assembly GCA_013436015.1). Lineage (NCBI taxonomy): Eukaryota > Metazoa > Arthropoda > Arachnida > Ixodida > Ixodidae > Rhipicephalus > Rhipicephalus annulatus. The sequence goes on from WOVY01013430.1 coordinate 109,408, forward strand.
ATTTTATTTTTTAAAATATTTATTTATTTGGACATTTTCACAAAATGCCCACACAAAATTGACAGCACGGAAGCCACATTGGTCTCAGGAGCGGCGGTATTTCCTTAAGCAAGCGTTTTTGATCAGCTATGCGGGGGCAGACTCACAAGAGTTAATTGCTAGCCTTACTTGGTATATATTTATTTTGTTGCTATCACATTACCTGCTTCGTCCTTGTGCCAAAACGTCTATAATTTGATTAATTTGTGGGGTTTAACGTCCCAAAACCACGATATGATTATGAAAGACGCCGTAGTGGAGGGCTCCGGAAATTTCGACCACCTGGGGTTGTTTATCGTGCACCCAAATCTAACCACACGAACCTACAACATTTCCGCCCCCATCAGAAATGCAGCCGCCGCAGCTGGGATACGAACCCGCGATCTGCGGGTTAGCAGCCGAGTACCTGAGCCACTAGACCACCGCGTCGGGGCAACTTCTATACTTTTTATTCTCACAAGGACACAAAGCCGATCTGACTTTGGCTGAGCGTGGAGGTCAGGTTCACGCAACAAGCCTTTTTCGAGGTATGAAGCTGGAGGATCAGTGCTGTTTCTCTTAAAGATAACTTTCTCTAAACCAGACCTGACAAAGCAGAACAGAAGTTGACCGATGTCGAAAGTCCATCAATGCTCGTGAGTGTATGAGTTGTTCAAGCAAGCTAGGCAATATAGAACAATCCCACCTCCTGAGGTGTGTTTGAGCCCCGCCGCGGTGTTCTAGTGGCTAAGGTACTCGGCTGCTGACCCGCAGGTCGCGCGATTAAATTCCGGCTGCGGTGGCTTCATTTTCGGTGGAAGCGAAAATGCTGTAGGCCCGTGTGCTCTGATTTGAGTGCACGTTAAAGAACCCGAGGTGGTCGAAATTTCCGGAGCCTTCCACTACGGTGTCTCTCATAATCATATAGTTGTTTTGGGACGTTAAACCCCAGATATCAATCGAATCAATTAGGTGTATTTGAAACAAAAAACTAGGGAAGCTACGGTAGCACCTTCTTCTATTTATGTTTTATCGGATGTTCTTGCTGTTACGCCACTTTTACCTCTTGACCAGATAACGTGCGCGTCACTGCGATTGAAGTGGGCGAAATCACGGGAGTTGCGGCGAAGCTCTGGTTAAAGAACGCATATATCTCAAACATCATGCTCGCTAGGGTGGCGAAGAGTAAAGTTGCGTTTTTTTTATGCTGTTCAGTTCCCTCCCACCTCCATGGAGGCGCAAAACGTCTGACATCGCGATGCAAAGTGTTTTTGTGTAGGCGTTCCGGTTGTGTAGGCATCTTAACCGATGCGCCACTGCTTACACGCACAAACTTTCTCGTTCCACGCAGCGTTGTCACCAAGCGTGTGCTCCGCAGTGTGCCAGCTCAGATCGAACGCTCGCATTCCCATTCGACCGAACGGCTCTGCTGTCCTGCATTTAACTATACGTGAAGAAGCTTGCAGTTTTGTATGAAAATGCAAATACAGCGCGTGCCGGTAGCCTGGGACGCATTCGATGAATGCCTGTGAAATCGCAACAAGTGTACAGGTATTCCAATGCTCTAATGTGCTTTCACGGCGTCTGCCTTCCTTTTGCCGCCACCGCCTCAGACTCCCCCATTGCGCATGAGTCATTTGTATGCCTCCTGTGAGGCAGGGAGCTGTCGGCATCTCTTCCGCGATCGTATGGCGCTTTTCTTTTTCTTTCTCCTGGCTTCCTCATCCCGAGACGCTTAGGTTCTAAGCAGAGCGCCTTGCCTGCGTTGATGGAGAGGTCGCGCGGCACGCGCGCAGAAATGTTATAGCGTAAACATTTATAGGAAAAACGGTTCGCCTCGACGGTCTCAGGGGCCGCGTTGGCTCTAGCGCGTTCGGTATAGGCCTTCTAACGACGGGAGGAGGCGCTGCGAACGTAGACCACATCGGGGCTTCAGATACGTGTTTTCCGCCGCTTCTAAGGGCGACACGAATTGCAACGAAAAGCAAAGAGCTTGTTTGCCATTTCATTACGCTACGGTATAGGGTGCTTCCGCGGCTGCCACCTATGCACTGTCCGCAATGGATCGTGGGAGTTCGCATCATACGGGGGCAATGGGGACTTCGAAACAAATCGATACTTTGGAGAACAAATTGGTGCCTTCGGGACATCTTCCAGTTTTATTATGCCTATAAAAGATAATAAATGATGCTGTCTGGCTGGCGTGCTTAGAAGCAAAAATAAAATGCCATTAATTAATGGGTTGGCTTAACACCCCAGAGCAATACGTAAGGAACTAGACATTCTGTTGGGGGCAAGACAACTTATGTACCTGGATGTAGTTAACGTGCCACTAGGGGGTGGTACACAAACACATTCGCACTTTGCCCCTGTTTAATAAAGTGAGCCGTAGCAGAGCCTCAGGTTTGTCAGGCAGTGTCTCGAAAGGCGCTTCATGTGTATACTTTGGCGCAATACCCAATACGCGTTTTTCAGGACGCATATCACAAGAACTTTGTTCATATTCAACTTTTAAATCTACATGAGATTCAGTACTATAGTTAGATGTGTTAAAGTGTGCCCTTGCTTTTTATTAAAGTCTGGGTGTGTGGCCATTGATGACTAGAGAATGACTGACATGCACTTGAACTTCCTCTCAATGCTCGGGAATATTTCCCTTCGTGATTCTTGTCTCGTGAGATTATAGCTTGCCTTAAATGCGAACTGTCATATATACGAGTGGCTGAGCAGGAGCACAGCTCTTTACTTCTGGCATCTTACCTTAGACAGACTATTGAGCGTTATCTAAATACTTTCATAATCCTAACATTTAACCTTAAGCACATATGATGCGGTTGAAAGTATATAGGCAATACTTTGTTGCAAATCCACTGCATCATCGCTAAAAGAATATATGATTTGTAAACAGCAAGTTGTTTCCTAATGACCCCAACCCTTTGGTATAAAATTACATCGTTTTGTGTCTTAAATTAGAATCCGCTGCGGCACGACATTTTTCAGCATCACCATTGATCATCGTTGTAATAAACTAAATCACTGTATGTGTCAATAAATTATGAGCTACCCTGGCACGTGTTTGTTGTTTACACATTTTTATTTATTGAATAGTTCTTGCTGGCGTAGTGGTACAGTATAACATATAAATCATGGAAAGACTGAGGATCATGCTACGAGTGTTGGAAGGAAAAATGGACTGCTCTCTAATGTGAACTTTTCGCTTTATTTACATTAAACACAAGTACATCTGCGAGTCGTCACGGCCCGGGTCCATTCACAGCATTCTGCAGTTTAACTCGGGAAAACCTGTAGTCATAAAGAGTACTTAAAAGACAAGGCGCTTCTATTGTGCGGCACAAAACTTGTCCAAATCAAAGCAATATATTACACACGATCGTGCTTATTTATATGTTGGTGCGTATGATTAGGCCTAAGGATGTCTGAAGCGCCGAACAGTATCAGAAATCGGAAGCACTATACCCCGTGCAAAAGAATGATGATATAGGTGAATTGAGACGAAGCGCAAGCCCACTTCAAGATGTACTCGTGACAAAGGATTGTGAGAGCGTAGCATTTACGAAAATTTCCGCTCAACACAGAGCTATTTATCAATGCCATCATGTCTGATGACGCTTTTTAGCGTACTCAAACATTACTTAAGTTTAGCTCACCATTTTATCGTGCGCTAACATAGTATGCGTAAATCCTATAGCTGCCAAATATAAAAAAGGATGGAATGTGCGCAGTGATGACGCCGCTATTCATGAATATGACGCATATACATTTAGTGAGAAACATTATTATGAAAAGAAATAGTGTCTTAGGTGTAAATGTAAGTACGCAAGGTAGGAAGGTAATTATTCAATTGAAACAAGGAGTAACAGCTATAGGATCAGTTCGGAGGGTCGTGCTATGGGTGAAGCAGACGGCCTGTCATCTGCCGATGTAAAACAATTTCTTAAAAGGAAGGTGAAGCGTAATTGAGGAGAGCCGATGCTGGCGATGTGAGAGCAATAGACGTTTAATAGGCACAGTAAGGGCGGTATGCCTACCTTTGACAGGAATAATTGTAGATCCGAGGGCTTTCATACCACAATGATAACTATGGTAGCAAAACAATAGTAAGTGTCGTAAAATGCATAGTTACGTTAATGAAATAGAGGATCTTGCTGGAAATTAGTGCGAATCAGTGCCTTGCAGTATTAATTATCATGGAGATCGGTATTAAAATAGCGGCTAAACATTCGCAAAGCTAGGGAATTCACTAAGTGGCGATGCCTATATGACATAGAACAGTTGCTGTTGCGTCCTGCAAGCTAACCTACCTATATAGACAGTAATAGAAGACCGGATGATTAACGAGTAGTTTAGCAATAGCTAGAGGTATGCAAAATTTTGAAAATTTCTAATATCTATTGAAATAGCGGTTCTATTGCATTCGGCATTTAATGGAAACGTGCTTATGCTACAAATGCATGATATTTTTCGAATATTTTACGAATAATGAGCACCGATAATGAAACGTTGGAACAAAGAGGGGTATGTTTTTTGCATTATTCCGCAAAATACCAAGATGCATGCGGAGACTACGGACGCTACATTTATCGCAGGATGAAGTCGCTTTAGTTGTGAAGCACCTTATGGTCTCAGCACCTAACCCCTTTAAGTTCAAATTATAATCCAGTGTCTGTAAATGTGTCAAGCACGTACGGTATTATTCCAAAGGACTCTGTATCCCATTTCAAGAAATATAACGAAGGATCGTATTGGTTTGGTGAGTTCCAGTAATTGGTAGTTACTATATAGTGTGTGAACTCTTCGCTTTATCTACAGACGTATGCATGTGGGAGGTAATGGCCAGATACAACACTAGGGTGACCAATCCTTCTCTGGTGAGGGAGTGCGTTACCGGTGCTGGTCACCCCAGACCTCTTAATAATTAGCTATGGAGCAGAAACATGGAGACTTACGAAGAGAGTTCCGCTTAAATTGAGGATGACGCAGCGAGCGATGGAAAGAAAAATTATAGGTGTAACCTTAAGAGACAAGAAAAGAGCAGAGTGGATGAGGGAACGAACGGGGGTTAAGGATATCATAGTTGAAATCAAAAAAGGAAATGGACATGGGCCGGGCATGTAGCGCGTAGGCAGGATAACCGCTGGTCATTAAGGGTAACTGACTGGATTCTCAGAGAAGGGTTAGGGGGAGACAGAAAGTTAGGTGGGCAGATGGGATTAGGAAGCTTGAGGTATAAAGTGGCATCAGCAAGCACAGGACTGAGTTCACTGGCGTAACATGGGAGAGGCCTTTGTCTTGCAGTGGACGTAATCATGATGATGATGATGATGATGCTGTGCAATTATAAATTTATTATTCTCGAATCAGCAAACATTAACCCTTGCATAAAAATAACTATTAGGTCCAAAATGCACGAAGATGTTTGTTTTTTTAATCATAACCAACAGCAACGTCATTCTTCGGTGAAAATTATTTCACAGTATAACGTGCATGGAATGACACGTGCGTGTCCGTAAAACAGGCGCGCTGTTCACCTGTGCGTCCACGCTTCGATAGCAAAAATGGTCGTCGAGAGCGACTGTAAACAAACGAACGCTGTGAGTGGTGACAGCATCTGGCCAATGCCTACGCCGCGCCAGCTGCGGAGAGGTCGGGAGGAAGAAGAGAGGGAAGGCGCACCTTTAACCACATACGTAGATACTTCACGAAGTTTTAGGGGCTTTACTCTGTTATTAAAAGAAGCGGAACATTCCTTCGGCTATTATTCTTCAAAAACTCGTTCACTGGATTTCATGCCGACTGGTTGTGCCCCCGCGATCTCCGACGACAACGCAGCTCTGGCCAACTGGCTCGCCCTACGCCATCTCCAGACCCCGACAAGAGCTCTCGCTGACTGTTGCCACGTCCTCGGACTTCTTCGATTGTGTTTATGTTTCTTATCTCCTCCTTACTTCTGGATGTCGCTGTCCCTGCGCTATTCTCTCCTTCCCCCTCTCTCTATTTCTATACCTTTTAATCCTATCATTTTATTCTCTCGTTACTCCCATCCCTCGTAAGCTACTGTTGAGGTGTCCTCCCCATGAGAGACAGTTACAGGGCTCACTTTTATCTTCTCTTCATTTAAGGATCACATAAGCTATTACTCTTCCCTTTGTCTTGCGCTCGGCATGCCCCTCCGCTGGGCCCGCTGACCCACTCAGCTGCTCAGCTATTACTCTCTACTGTGTTACGCCTGGTTACTGAATTCCCATTGCATGACACCTGGTGGTTATTTCACATTTATGCCATGCTATACCACAAATTTTAACGTGGTTACTTCTCGACATAGCACCTGTATAGGGTGTTTTTATGACTGAGTTTTGAGCAGAGGCGATGATCTGTGATGAATAACTGGAGTTCCACAGAGAGAACCGGGGTTTTAACCCCATTCCCTCCTGAATGTTTTTTTTTTCTTTTTTTATGTCGAGTGATAGCGGTTATGGACACCGGCGATGGTGGCAGCGGCAGCAGCAGTGGCGCCAAAAACGGCCCTCTTACAACAGCTTTCAATATAAAAAATGCTCTCGATGGTGGTCCTGGAACGCGGCACGTTGAACGATTGTCGAACATGGTAGTGTCGTCATTAAAGTGATTCCCTGCAGCGATAACAATGAAGTTAAATGACCACTAGTTTTTCGCTCACGAAGCCACAAGAAATTTTACCTCTTTTCAGGTCATCTGAAAAAATATGCGCTGCACGACGCGCCTGTGAATTCGATGTGTTGTTACCACTGGGGGACTTTGTCGGGACTCGGAGCCACCCAAGGCTCAGGGCGAAGGCGTACCGAAGAGCCAGGGCTGAAACCTGAAACACTTATTTACAGTGTTTACATGATTAGGTAGCGTGATTTACATAAAAAAACAGGAAAAACACACCCGAGTGTCTCTGCACTCGCGTTTTATAACATTCGTCTTCCCAAGATCCCCTGTGAGGGAAGTCAATTGAGTCCAGGACCCTCAGAAGGCATCGTCCTCTTCTACTGCGCTCACGAAAAGGCAAAGTCAGAAACCCACCATAGGAAAGGGGGAAAGGCCCGCACAGTTCGCGGCACGAGGGGGGGGGGCAGTACACAATGAGCTAGGGGCCAGCATGGCACCACTGGCACAGTGCGATGACCTGGAACTCACACGTGCATAGTCGACCCAACCAGATGGCCAGGTTCAAGGTTGACTCATCAAGGAGCCATTGCGGCCGAGCAGTCCATGGTGCACAGGAAATGAAGACTCGAAAGGCTTTTGGAATGCGAGAAACGCCACCGAAGATGGTTCCCCGGCACTCGGCTCATTGTCAGGGGCATTCCGACTATTCCAGCAACGCAGTGGGGACCAGTCTATCTAGGCAGCCCAGACAGCAAAACAGCCCTTTTCAGGTAATCCATCGAGCGTGCGGGCCCAGAGGACTTGAGGCGAGCCGACGGACCTAAATATTTCACTGTGCTGTTGCTTTCTGGACCCTCAGGAAGTTCGGCAAAGGCAAAATCCTTCCAAGCGTTCAAGCGATGCCAACACACGTGGGCCAATCACAACAGTGTGCACACCACCGCTAAAGGTGCTAATGTCGTGATGGTCTGTCATGTTGTCGCGGCCCATTATAAACGGATCTGTGCCAGAAAATTGAGTTAAATACTAGCCGTTGGTCTACTAAATACAAAGACAGTAAACAAATAGCCGACGACGTTATTGGAGCTGAAACACTCTTGCCTAACGTGCACTAGGCCGCTGCAACAGGACATTAATGAAAGACGAAAAAGAAGGAGGAGGAGAAGAAGAGGATGAAGATGAAGAAGAAGCACGTTAGGGCACACTGTACTTCGATGCAGTTTTCCGACGACGTTAGTGGAAGGAAAACACCCTCCCCTACATGCCCCATTTCAATCTAGGCACTACTAGTGCCTCATCAAAGAAATCTCAAAAACGTTGCATTCTGCACCCCTTTCTAGGTTTCGCGTTAATGGAGGTGAAACACCCTTCCCTACATGTTTCACCCCTTCACGCTTTTCGATATTTTGAAGATTTATAAAATTTCGTTCCAAAAACTTTTTGCTTGAAACACCAGTTTCTCAGAAGCAACAGTGTTCAGTTCACTATCTTCATGTCATCACAGCATTTATTAGGGCGCTGACTCATTTACATTGCTTAATATTTACTCATCAGTTCTGATTACCAGCTTATGACAAAATACTAAATTCGATTCTGTATTCACTGCTGTCTTTCTACCTGCACTAAAGAAATACTGCTGAGGCTCAAGTCATGGGTGTATATAAGTTTGCTTCAGTTTAAATAATTGGGGTAGTATGCTTTGTCTGTTAAAAGTAAATATAATGCTTCTTCGTCAAAGCTTCTGAATATTTGTTCTGAATAAAGCGTTGTGAATTCTAGGACTATTAAAAAACAGTTCCATGACAATTCTAAGATGCTGAGTAAATGGTTGTCTTAGGTATTCAATTTGTATTCGTATTGCATTACTTGTCATCGCTATTCAATTCGTATTTATTCGGTTCTAATATTTACTTATGGCTCACACTTGCTATTGTTATCACAATATATCCATACACTCATGCTTTCGTTACTAGTACTCTGATGTTAAACCCATATATGTCTCCAATGTTCTTTGTTTTGGATAGTAATTGTACAGTGACATGCACATTGTGTACCATTTTTTCTGCCGATGTCAGCCTGCAGCATTTCTGCCCTCTTTAAATTCCTGTACTTAAGTACGAGGAAGGTGAGCCACCACCATCAAACAGCACAAAACAGCGCGCACTCTTTTCCTGTACTTGCCCGCGTGAAGCCTACACCAACAACATGCGTCGTTTTCGTGTCTGTCCTCGCCCGAAACGGCCATGCAACTCGTTGCGCTCCATTTCACCTGTGCTGTTTCTCACAACTGTTCATTCGCGCACGTAAGGACAGTCACTCGCAGCAACTTTCCGAATAGCATAAATCCTTCAAAATGATGGTTCACGTCGTTTGTATCTGCGTGTTTGCTATGCATGCATTGAGTATCGCCATTGTGTTTAGACTGTATATAGCTTGCCACTCGACCTGTACGTCTGAACACTTTATTGAGTTGTAAGAAATTGCGTTTGCATTACGCGCAGTTGGCCGCGGTGCAACCAAGTAAAAGTGTTTCGATCTCATAATGCCACCAATCTTTCTAACATATTAAACTCTATATGAAAGAGCCCTCATAATTCATCAGAGAACATAATCACAGGGGTGCAAATAGTTCCTGAAGTCAAGCGTTAGTAACGGCAGTGGCTGAAGCAATCCTTGTTTGCCTAACACACGGAGAGAAGTAACGCTTCTAGACCCTGAGAATATATAGAAGATCTATCTTGTCCCAAAAACTTTTAAGCGTGTTTTTTTTCACTTCCTGAGATATATTCAACAACAGGTGTATAATCGCGGAGTCTTACAGTTTGGTAGACCTCCCTTGCATTACGGCTTTTCAAAAGCGTCAACAGGCACACTACTTCTATTTTTTTATTTTACAGTCTCCTAACTGCCCTTTTGCTACAAGCAAAAGTGGTCGTTTTAAATGAGCAAAATAAAGCAGGAACAAGACCATGAATACACCTATGAGTGCGTTTGCTGTGCCGCAACTAACTGGTGTTTTTCTACTAAAACATGCTTTTGTACAAATGACGTGTAGTATTAAACTTGCTAGAGAGGCACTACAAATACATAATTGCTTCCTTTGCGCATGCTGAACGTTTGATGATGGTAAAAATGAACTTTGTGGTGACGATGAACGCGAGCAGCACAGCTACATTGGACCACATTAGCAATAATATTGAGCCGCTTGTCGTTGCCACGGAGTTATAACTTTCAACATAAACAAGCGCTCGCTCTCTGTATTTCCTTGAGTGCATTTAGTTCTCTGGAAAAAGAATGACATTACGTTTGCCAAAGATGTAGCTGAATTTTGTATATATTTTGTTATTGTTGCTGTTAGGCGCGGGCAAGAACAACTGGCATTTAATGCCGGCTACTACTTCTTGATTTTACCAAATAGCACTTCGAAAGCTAGGCCAGTTCAAAGCTAAACAAGGAATAATACAACAATTGCAAATGAGGGTCAGATCTGGCTCCGGTATGGTTCGAGAACGTTCAGTAAGGACATTGTTACGATCTATTCTGTTTTCTGTTCTCACGTAGCACGCGTGTGGAATGCGGAGTTGCACGATATTTGGGCAAACGTGAGTATGATAAATGAAATAACCTTTATGACTCATAAGTACATGCCTTCTAACAACGTATATGGCTATTTACTCTTATGTTTTGAACATTGCATGCAAGGACAATTATTAGGTATAGTATATACTCAAAATAAATATTCACTCCTGTGCATACTGCGTGGTTTACATGTATATCTGTATCGTATGCGCTCCCTTAAGCCATTCACTAAGCGGACCTATGCAGTGCCCATACGAGTAAATAAATTAAAATCCGCGGCAGTTGGCAAGTTTTTGCTGACCATGTTAGACCAAAAACCACTGGGGCTTTTTGTGAAAAAACGTCGTGTGGTTTAAGCCATCGCACACATAACATCAAGCTTTAGAAAGAAGCAATTAAAAAATACTGTGTTATTCACATCATAGTTTAGGGACGTTAAACCCCAATAATTATTATTATTATATACTGCATGAATGTAGAAAGGCTGACAGTAAACCCGCCAGAGCACAGACTCAAGCAGCACCCGACCAGAGCACGAACGCTGTCGGTTTGCGCCTGATTTGAGCGTATACATATACACGCGAACATTGGCGGCTGTGTAATGAGCAGTGAAGCAGAGCATATGGTGTCTAAGAGGGCGAATTTGTTTATCATCATCTCTGTCGCGCTTTTTTCTTTGGATGCGGAAAAAAAAACCAAAAGACATGGGTGTCAGGCTTTTGATGGGGGATAAGTAGGACGCGCTGCCATTTTCTTTATTTCTGCAGCTGCAAAGCTTCGCTCGATGTAAGGAACCAAACACCATGGCCCTTGCCCAAACTCAAACGAGCAGCACGCACGTACGACCACGCGTAGTACGCGCACAAAGCAAATCGAGTGTGCTTGCTGGACGGCTGCTGGTTTCACCCAACACTTGAGGCAGTTCTCGTGGAAGCAGTGTACCGAATGTACTCTTGCGAATCTCTTGCGCTAGAACGGGAAGTGCATGTACAAGCTGGGGGACGCACTCGACAGTGCAACTTCGTTTCTGATTCAGTCGGCACGGGTGCATGCTCATTGAACGTGCGCAGGCACACCCGGTGTCTTCATTTCATGCAGAGAAGGCGCCATGGTTGTCTTGTTTAGATTCCCAGAGAAGGCAAGTGGGTTAGGGGGAGAGAGAAAGTTTGGTGGGCAGATCAGATTAAAAAGTTTTCGAGCCTAAAGTGGCAGCAGTAAGCACAGGACCACGTCGACTGGCGGGACATGAGAGAGGCCTTTATCCTGCAATTATACAAAAGCGCGCCCGTGAGCGTTTGCGCAATCAGTCAGGCACTTGTGGCTGATTAGAGTGACAGGGATATTGGCACCTAGTTCATGGCTTTGGCTTACTTCCCATTACTTTGGGTGTAAGAAAAAAAAAGTCACAGCTTTGCCGCAAAGGCGAATCAATGAATGCGGTAGCAACAAATTGGAAGGTCATACGCAGATTGGCGAGCAGATCAAAATGTGCCCCGCGTTTCTCACGCACAAATGACACACGAAACGTTCTCACAGGTAAAGATGAACGCGAATAAGCGTCTCAGTTGTTATTTCGCTGTGTCTGAAAATCGCGCTCTTTTCGCAAATTGAGGCTGTGCAACGACTGCAGGGACCTCTGGGCGCCCCGTAAGAATACAACATAGTTGTTCCAGTGCAAGGGCAACGCCAGCCAAGACGTATGATCCTCCCCGCCGAAAAACGCGTGAGAGATGAGCCAAAGTACGCGTGAGAGATGAGAGCTGCCACGCGCTCATTGTGTCATCTTGCTGATAATGCTGAAAACACGATAGTCCCCCCCCCCCCCCCTCGAGGTGCCGGCAAACAGCAGTAAGTGGTAGATACAAACAGCTTGCCGTTTGAATGGTGAAGGACGTGCTCCTCAGCGGATCAGTGGTTAAAGCCTCGCATTCACGACGAGATCCCACGTTCGATACTGCGCGCCGGTCTTTTTTCTGAATTTTTGTCCTTTCTTGCGTTCTCATATATATATATATATATATATATATATATATATATATATATACAATGAATGACATCGACGCCGACGCCGGCGGCGAAATCCAGCCGAGAAAGTCCATACAATTGGTACCCTATTAAACAACGTGCATATACACTGTCCATTTCCGTGTACCGGTAGTTTAGGAGGACTTATAACATCGTATACGGGTGGCCAAGGCAAACTTCAGTTATTATTCGTTCTTTTATTTGGTGCAGAAATGGAGGGGGGGACTTTATCGGCACTGTTTTTCGGCTTTCAATGAACACGAAACACCAAGTCACAGGATCAAACAATTGCCATGTTTGAGTGACTGCTTGAGCCGTTACATTATGGTCATCGATCATTTGTCGTAGGCGAACTGGCTTTTTGTTTGGTGATAAGGTAACAAAACACTGAAAACACTCATTGAAATTGTGACAACGGAAAGCGCTTCTGTACATAATCTTTCAGCTGTGAGACATAAGATCTCCCTATTTTTACCGCATACGCTTCAAAATACGCAGCGGCACTCAATTACCCGCCATAATGCAGCAAGTGATTATCCCACAGCAGATAAGTGTAAACAAGGCAGTTCAGTTTGGTGTATGTGGTGAACTTGGTTAACATGGGATAATAATGCTTATGAGTGCGTTAATAATAATGCTTACGATAATAATGCTTACGAGAGCAATCAACAGTATATTTTTTTTTCAGCAAGGAGAGAAACGTGACCTCCAAACCTTACAGTCTATGCAATCAGAAGTATACGCTAATGTAAGGATTAAGTGTAACATCAGGACTGACACGTTGTCGTTATGCCGCCCTATCATAATGAAAAGTGCCACGTTGCATGCACCCCCTTGCAGGGGTAACTTTATAGTTTTACAGCAGAGGTGGCACATTGAGACACTCGGTAGTAGATTCTCCACCTACTTAAAGAAAAGTGATCAAGCTTAAAGTACATTGTTATAGCTTAAACATAGCATTGTGCTTCTTTATAACTGCATCCTCTATACGCTAAGGTGAGTGTTGTGTGTCCTATCCATCATGAGCTAAATGCACCATTTTTTTAGGGATGCCAGCGTTTGCTCCAACCAATTTCAATGCATTCAAGGGCAGTATTTTGTAGCGAAGCGTTGTGCTCAGCTCTCGCACCGGTTCAAGACAGTGTTAAGTAGTCACAGTGGTTATCGTTTTTGTGGCCGATAGCAAAACGTGTTCATCGTAAAGCCACCACCATCGTTGCGGCAGCTGCCGAGACAGCACAATGGGGCAAATACTATGGTCGTTCGTACGGGGAACGTTAGGGAGCATTAGAATCATTGTGCGCTTTGGCGCACGAGCGCGTTTGTCACGTGGTATTTTTTTATATTCCGCGGGCATTTGTAATTAGCAGAAAAATACTAATATCTAACAGATATAAAGTTCAAAACGGTCTGATCAGATGTTTTGCAAACCGATCTACAACTTTTTCATCGAAATTTTATCTATCTTCTTTCCTTGAAAAGGTAGGTAATTAAACATATCCAAATAAACAATATTTGAGAACACACAACTCGTCTGACTAACTCCAGGCAACGGTGAGCAACATGTCGCATCGTAATCGCGTGTGCCGGCATATTTTTAAAATCTGCCTAAAGTTACTTGGGACAACCTATATTTACGGTGAATGATGGTGGTCACCGATGCTGCCGTGGACACTGGCGGCAAAATCCAGCCGACAATGTCCATATAATTGCTATAGCCATAAAAGGCATCGCTACAGAGTACCAGATCTGCATCGGTGTGAAATGCAGCGCTTTATTTTTATAGCAGCTAGGTGTTCGCCAGATTGGGAAGCCAGTTGACAATTTATTGAGGTAAAGCATACGCTTTATCTAAGCAGCACCTTCTGATTCAATCGAAAGGAAGAAAAAAAAAAGCTCCTCCGCTCTCGAGTTTTTCCGACCTTCAGTCTTGTCTCAAAAGAAAGTTCACCTAACAGCGCCCTACACACGTACTGAACGTGTAGCTATGGCGTATATACGGGCGCTTCGCGAGATTTGTGATAGCGATAGAAGATTCGAGAGAAAGTTAGCAGCCAACGACAAAGATTCGGAATATAAACGGCGAAAGTGGGAGCGTACTGTAGACACTAGCTGGAAGGCACGCACGCAAGTGTAGTTCTTGTGTGAAGGCCAAAAGGAAAACAAGTTCTCCCTATTTACATCATTCCCAGAAAAGCAGTCTATTCGCCTGAAAGGCTGGGGTGGATTACAGCGCGCCCCTATCTCGCGGTAAGTTGGCCAAGCCAGTCAAGTTCTGCGAGGATGGTGAACCAAAAGCTGTCGCAGCTCGCGACACGTGAATCAGCTCCTTTTTCCTGATCGAAGCCCTGTTCGATCTTTGTGTGCACGTGTCAGTGAACGTGCGCGAGAACCACGCGAGCGCATCGCCCTCCGCGTTTCGTGGCCGTTGCATAACCAATAATACGTCCACATTTTTGTTTACACTCTCTTCCTGGCTTAACTGCTCAACTCTAGAATATGGATGTTATCTACAAAAATATCGGCTTCAAATGACACGTTTATTGTCATAATTTGAGTGTTGAACAAAGTGCCGCCGAACAGGGCGACAGCTTTCTCTCGTCAACTTTACCGTCTACGTCGACGTTTTATTTGTGTTTTGGCGAGCATGCCTCTTCGGAAATTTCAGTAACGAATATATTACTCCGCATCAAGATAGGCTGTAATGTGCCTACACAAACGGCTTATAGCGTAAGATTGTTTTGTGAACTTTAGTACACTTATTCAACATATAGAGGTTTGGTTTGTGTGACCAGCTTCTGAATTTTCTAGCCCTTTTAGGGGTGAAGCTCCTTAAGGCGTAGGTCCGTCCATCCCTTGTATGTATGTAGTAGTACGTAGCCACCGGTGGCACATATCCGCTCTAGAGCGGGTATGTTCCACAGTGGATGCGAGATGGGAGATGGCGGTACTTGGAGTGTTCACTAGGTGGAAGAACAGACAAACGGACAGACAGACTAGCAGACAGATGGACGGATGGATAGATGCGCAGACGTACGGACCGCTGGACACAAGAACAGTCAGACAGAATGATGGATAGACGGACTCATGGACGGACGCATGAACACACGGGCGGACGCATGAATGGACGTACGGACGGTCGCGTGGACAGACGGAAGCATGGACGGGCTGACGGAAGCTTCGCCCCACTCATCATAGTTGACTCCGTGGATATGCTGTGTTTTTTTTTTACTTTGATGATTGACCAGTAGCTTTCTTCGCTGTGCTTTTATTGCGATAGCAGTTATATGGACACTCTTGGCTGGATTTTACCGCCGGCATCGGCGTGGGCGTTGATGTCATGCACCGTATAAGTATGCGTATCTATACCTATGAAAAGGCAAGAAAGGAAGAAATCGTGAAAAAGACACCGGCGTGCTGAATAAAACGTGGAACGTCCGAGTCGCGAATGTGAGGCGTTAACCGATGAGCTACGGAGAAGCACGCCATTGTGCGCTCTAACGGCAAGCTATATATATATATCTATACCCACTGGTGATGGGCATCTCGGAGGGGAACTATCGTGTTTTCAGCATTAACAGAAAGATGACGCAGTGAGCGCGCGGCAGCACGTGCCCTTATCTCCCACGTGTACTTTCCATCGCGGACGGGAGTGGATGGTCGTAAACCCCTGAACGCACACTCGCGCGCCCTTATCTCGCGGTTGGGTGCATCTTATGTCTCGGCTGTCCTAGATAGATAGATATGTCGGGTTTAACGTCCCAAAATCACCATATGATTATGAGAGATGCAGTAGTGGAGGGCTCCGGAAATTTCGACAACCTGGGGTTCTTTAACGTGCACCCAAATCTTGGCTGTCCTGAAGCTTTCACATAAACGATTCTGCTGTAGTTACGGGTCACTGCAATAGTGCACAGTCTCCGCTTGCAAAACGAAACCAGCGCGCTTTTTAGACACATCGAAGTAACAATTGAGACGTTTATTCGCGTTCATCTGTACCTGTGAGTACATTTCGTACATTATTTGTGCGTGACAAACGCGGGGCACGTTTCGATCTGCTTGCCATTCTGCGCGTCACTTTCCAATTTGTTGCTATCACGTTCATTGCTTCGCCTTTGGGGCAAAGCTGTGACTTTTTTCGAAAATGGTTCCATATTGTCAAAAAACTTCACACGCTATAGCTGGTTGTAATAACAATTTCCGGCTAATACTTCTGTGGCGAGGGCAGCCAGCCATTGACAAACCGTCTCAAAACAAGAACGAAAATATTGTCGAGTTTTTCTCTCGGCTGTTATTATCTTGGGACAAAGGAATTGCCAGCAATACGCTTGCCCCCTGTGGTTGTGGGATTATATTAAAAAAAAAATAAATGACAGCTCTAGTACTTGTATTGGTGCTCAATTTTCTTAATTTATTCGGTTTCTTCAATCCACCTTTACTCTGATCGCTGACACTCCTCACTGATCTCGCACTGATCCAATTTATGAAAAACTAATTTTTTTCTATTATCTGCTCTTCATCTTGTCCATTGTGTAAGGAGAATGAATGTAAAGCAAGACTATGTGAAGGGGTCATTGTCATCAAGTTTCGTGGCCGTGGTTCCTCTTTCTTCTGTTACATTCTTTGTTTTTGTCTCCGGTAGGAAAATAAATATAGTTTAGCACAATGCGTTGACGGGATCGTTAGTGCGTATTCATAACAACTTTCTAGCGCAAAAAGAACGACCCAAAACACAAGATAACAGAGCGTACTTTCGTTTATTTACCTTTATACCTCTGAATGACGTTATAAATAAATGAAGATTCCTGAAATTTGACAAACTACTGCGAAATAGAGTGTACTGAGAAATGTAGTGTATACTTTTAGCAGCAACATTAAAAAAAAACAACGCCATCTCGAAAAGCCCGCTGAGTATTAGCGAGATCTGGAACTGAACATGGGTGAATACGTTCCGGTTGATGGTATGAGTGACAGAAAATAGGCGGGAATTAAGGTGATCCTCTGCACTGGTTCAGGTGTTATGGTAGTCGGCTGCTGGCCTGACGGTAACGGGATCGAATTCCAGCTGCAGCGAAACCATTTCGGAGTGAAAGTTCTAGAGGCTCGTGTACTTAGATTTTGATGCCCGTTAAAGAACCCCAGGTTGCCGAAACTGCTGGAGCTCTTTACCAAGTTTAGACAGATATGTGGGGTTTAACGTCCCAAAACCACCATATGATTTTGAGAGACGCCGTAGTGGAGGCTCCGGAAATTGCCACCACCTGGGGTTCTTTAACGTGCACCCACGTCTGAGCACACAAGCCCGCAGAATTTTCACCTACATCGAAATGCAGCCGCCACAGCCGGTATTTGATCCCGTGACCTGCAGGTCAGAAGCGGAGTACCCTTGAGGCCACCGTGGCGGGGTCCCTCTACTATGGTGTCCCCCATAATAATATTGTTGTTTTGAAACGTAAAGCCCCAACAATTAAACCAACATGTGAAACAGGGCAAAAATTATTTAACTGCGGTGTCATTTCACACTCGCCTTTTATTGCTCTTTCACTCGCCCATCCCGGAGATCAACACTTTAAGAACATCAAGATCGCAGCATTTCTACATTCAGGTTTTTTTGTGCCACCACATGACAAGACGCCTTGACAAGCTCCACTCTCACGTCTTCATTCGTCTTGCATGTAGAATGCTTCAGGTGCTGTGACAGTGTAAAAAGGTCACCGCTTGTTTGTCGGTGTGCGGGCTACATTGTACTCCAAGCAGCACTGAGACAATGGACAACCGCTTGTCCCGTGAACCTCTCTCTTAACTGTTGTCTTCCTCTCGGGCACTAGGAATATAATACAGACCTCTATGCTCGAGGCATGCGTGTTATTTATGCGAACTTCATTAGCGCCCTGTTTCGTGCGACCGCGCTCGCAGTAGGTTCACTCACCTTTAACGCCAGCGTTGTTCGTTCGTAGGTTATTTGCATCAGTATCACTCTCCCCTCTTTCCTGCCACGTTCTTCCTCTCCTCACCCCCTCTCTGCTTTCTGCGTGGCTATTGTTAAGCTGGCTCAAGAAATCTGTCTTGTTCAATCGCGCAGCAACTGATTCTAGCGCTGTTTGTCTCCGCGCGGAGCTCGCGCTCCACTTGCCGCCACTACAGAGCGGTATCATAGAATAAAGAACCGCGGTAGTGCAGCGTGTGTGTGTGTCTGCTGTATAAAAAGGCGTACCGTTCAGCGAAGCGGGCTTCCCATTGCCAACGCTCCCACAGGTTTGTTCCTCGTTGACCATTTCCCCCTCCTCGCACCTCCGTCCCTCGTAGCTGGCATCTACTGCAGATTAGGCCGCTCTGAAAAGAGCTCTCTTACCAATCTCGCCCCACGACTCCGCGGCGACCGTGAATTCGCTGCCGCCGCTGTTCGTGCGCGGGTTGCATGCTCGCCGTACGCTGCCCGTTTCCTCGAGCGGATGATACTAGCGCGGCGCTGCCGGCCTACTCCCCAGGAAACGCGCGAAAAGGCTAGAGACGCGATCGTGCGCGCGCGCGCCGTTCCTCGTTCCTATATCTTGTTTGTTGACAGTCTTCGCGGCCATCGGAAAGGCAGCGGCGCCGAGCGGTGCGCCAGCGTGTCCTTGGCTTCTCGGGTGCGCGGTGAGATCACGAGTTCGCGCGGGGAGAGCGAAGTATAATCGGCCAGCTGTCTCCCCAGAGGACTTCCCGTTCCTCTATCGGCTGTGTCTTTCCTCCCTTCTGTCTTCTTTTTTAAATCTTTAGTGAAGAGTGAAGAATGTAGGAAGAGGCTGAAGGCCTTACCAGACAGGAAGATTGTAAATTACACCGCGGTGTAACTAAAACCAGAAACGCAAATAGAAAGTTTACATGAGCAATTCCTCAAAGGGTCACCTTCTCCGCACTAGGGCTGTATCTCAGCGCCACGTGCACACTTTAGTTAAACAACCTTTGCTATAAGTTTTACGCTGCAAACACTTGTATCTTTTTTATATATAGAGCGTGTTTGTCGAGTAAATATTGAGAGCGAAATTCTGACCCATACAATACCCTCATTCTGTTTCAAGACATCCATGGCACCTGCGCCTAATGGCTACCATGTCTATCTCTTGTGCTGGCATGAATAATCTGCACTAGCTTGCGCTGTGCCACATTCTGTGCAAAAGAGGAGAGGCTATTCTGGCCGAAAAGGAGCGACAAGCGCCACCGGCTATGGTCCCGAGTTCATGTTTTTCATTCCCCTCCACACCTGCAGCAGCATGCTGCGGGAACATCAAAAATTAAGACAGTTACAAGTGCAGCGGCATCTTTGAAAGTCTTTCAGAAAGGAAGGGGTAAGAATGTCGCCAAAGGAAAAAGTGACATGTGGAAAGTAGGAACGATTGCCAAGAAATGCGCAAATGGGCAAGAATTAGGGAAATCGAATGTACAGGGCTGTTTAAAAGTTCACTGCCCACGGTTTCACAGATCACATGTTGTACTCGTGAAGCCTAAACCCGTCTTGTGGTACTGTTACCGCCACAGAGTGCAGGATACTAAAGGTAGCATTGCATTGCCCGCGGGTCAAGTTTGTAGCGACGCATGTTGTGGCAGTAAGCCCGCCGATGTCCTCTTATAACGCAGAAAAAGATAGAGGAGGAACTGTGGCTAAATAGAGTAAATGTTCTCTTAGCGGAAAAAAACTTTTTTCATTAACTGAACAAGTTAAGACGTAGGCAAGGTGATGTGCCGTCAGGTCTATAGAAAAACAAGTATCTTTTAAAATATCTTGACGTCCACGAATAAGAATTTATTTGCAGCTGCGAATTAAAAAACGAAAAAAAAAACCGTATGTTCAAGGGGTAGGTGACAAGCACATGACTTCCCAAGAACATACTTTCCTTAAGCAAAGTGCTTTACGCAGATACTCCTTTACTATATACTGGCTTATGTGTTATTTCTTATATATTTTGCGTGAGTTTGCATACTACTGTAATGGCTTCAATAATGATTTCTTCCTTATACAAAATAGCAGCAGGCGTAATGTGCACAAGCAAAAAGACTACAGGAGATGTCTCTTCTGTGTTCCTGTCTTTATCTGCAGGCGATTGTGTTATTAGTATCGGGATGTGCTTTAAATTAGTCCCTGCCGAACTTGGTCTGCCGCCATAGGGGGTGGCTACAGCTCTTGCCACGGTAGAGTTCTTTTGGCAAACGCTGCATAATTGTGGCATGTACTTATAGAAACATCCACTGCCAAAGTGCTTTTCACCTAGTTGCGAAGTAAACAAGAAAAGAATTGCAATAACGTTTTTATTTGCAAGACACAAGGAGAAAAAAGGGAAAAAAACCTTATGACTTGTGGCCAATCCCGCATGATGCTAAAGGGGCAGGAAGGTGGTGTTAAGTGCTGGTATAGAAGACGTAAGGGAAGTCAAGTGCGAAGTTGACAGTGTCATCTCTTGATTGCGGTTGGTGGTTCGCTTCTTCTGATGTGTGCTACTCCAAGGACTGTGGCAAGACTCCTGTTGTGCATAGACACCATTTTGTGTCACAGTATGTGTTATAACTCTTTCGTATATCCTGTAGGGTCTGTTGCCGGCAGGATCTTTCCTTTCACTTTGTAGCTAAAGCGGATGAAGAAAAAAAGGAGAGATAAAGCCAGTACAGCTTATGCGCTTGCGAAGAGCTTCTTTCGTGTAAAACTTCCAGCTCTGAACTTGGAGAGGTTCAAGTTTGGGAGCAGCATCACGAATTAATATTTATGTTTGTCCTGTTTCTTGAAGATACATGTTCTTGAAGATTTATTTTAGTGAGGGGCACACTTAGGTCAAAGAAAAACAGCGAAGCGACAGTATATGGCGCTTCAGATATCGGCGCTGAAACTCCCCGGTGACACTATATATCAATGATGTTCTTCTATTACAACGGAACACGTATTTAACTTCACAGCTACTGTCGTATCCAGACAATACTGCTTATTATTTCCTAGCCTACTTTTTTTAATGGTTCCTCTTTGAAAGACAAGTAAGCAATCATTCCTTTTTTTTCTTGAAATTTCATTTCACAAGTTTTATTTTACATGTCAGTTCACGCACTGAAATGTTTCAGATCCAAATGAGTTTTTGAGCCATCCTTGTGAGTCTAAAATTGTTTTGTCAAATGGTCTCAGAAGATTCTACTTGTGGAATTTTTCTCTCACTCGTTCACTTCCCAGCATTGAAGCAAACATGCCATGTTTACAACGCAGTCAATAAATCAATCAATCATTCAATCAATCAATCAATTTTATTTGTGTCCATTCAACAAACAGACAAACACACAGATTGATTGATTGATTGATTGATTGATATGTGGGGTTTAACGTCCCAAAACCACCATATGATTATGAGAGACACTGTGATGGAGGGCTCAAGAAATTTTGACCACCTCGGATTCTTTAACGTGCACCCAAATCTGAGCACACGGGCCTACAACATTTTCGCATCCACCGGAAATGCAGCCGCCGTAGCCGGTATTCGATCCCGCGACCTGCGGGGCAGCAGCCGAGCACCTTAGCCACTAGACCACCGCGGCGGGGCAACAAACAGACAGAGGAGCGGCGAATAAACTTTGCTGTCTTAAGACAGTTTGACGAGCCCGCCACCCCCATCTACAAGAGCTCACGGCAGCACAGCGATAGTCAGATTTACGTATAAATTAAATATATTTCTACATAATGTAAAAAAATTTGGAAAGAAAAATTTACATCACTGTAAAGAACAGAGCGGTACTATATTTGGAAACAACGGCATTGAACTCGAGAAAAACCAACGAGCGCAAAATATTAGTGATAAAACATTCAAAATAAAAGAAACCAATATATACATATTACCAACAACTAGCGTTTACAAATTTCAAGTGTAACTTGCTTCATGAACAACAAACAGATCAAAATTACTTAATGTGTAATGATTGAGAAGGAAAGACAAGGTATGCCACAAGCGCTGCATTGAAGAGTTTAAACAAGCTGCCGGTACCATACATATCTCCCCTTTTCGCGTCACATATTTCTGTCTTTTTTTATTTTCCAGGCAAAAAAATTAAGTTTTTCCTAATATCAATAATGAAAAGAACACTTAGTCTATTGAGCGCTCTAAATAAAGTTCCCTTATATACTACAGATAATACGCGATATTATTTCGAGTCAGCGTGGACGTATGAGTGAGTGGAGTGGTTCTCAACTGCCGCCATTTGTTCCACTAAACAAGAAGTAAACAAAAGTGGAAGCATACACTGCGACATTCGTCCAAAGCTACAGCTCTGAGAAGATAGCTGTCACTGTGCCTTTTGAGCTACAGGGGCCGTATTCATAGAATTCATTTACGAGAAAATTTTCACCCAAGAGACATTTTGCCGCGTAAGTCGATTCACGAAGCGGGGGAAAAAAACGTCGTAAGATGCCATCGTTACCGCATTGGCCACTGCAATAAAGCGCGCTGCGACTGCCTAGGAACGCGTCAGCGATGGTGACACAGTTGCTATATTTGCTTACGTCACCGAAAAATGCACGTAAGGGGATTCATGAAGGATTTTTTTTTTTGCGTAAAAACAGCTTGGCTACGAGGAAATCCTCCGCATATACTCCTACGAACATTGTGGCTGCTTAGTACCTGCTGCCGTGGCGGAATACCTCGGTATCGTGGCTGATTGTGAGTGAAGTTATGGCCATGTATGTATCTATAGGGCTGCCCAATGATGCATTTTCATTCATTTTGGCGCTTCGAGTTTTGTGTGCTGTTTGCCTTGTGCCAATGGACAACATTGACAAGTGACAACCACTGTCGTCCAATGAGTTTGGAGTCGCAGTAATTGAAGAGTTCTCTTGGGCGTCAATAGCATAAAGTTATGCATACAAACT
The DNA here is from genome assembly GCA_013436015.1 of Rhipicephalus annulatus. Lineage (NCBI taxonomy): Eukaryota > Metazoa > Arthropoda > Arachnida > Ixodida > Ixodidae > Rhipicephalus > Rhipicephalus annulatus. The sequence goes on from WOVY01013430.1 coordinate 132,557, forward strand.
GGTGGTTGGATGAAAACCACTGTGCTACGTGAAGGCTCGGTGAATTCGAACGTGGCACGGTATATGGTCAACTTTGTTTGTTTTGTTGCTGTGTTGCGTCTCACATCGTCCAACTTGAAGTACAAGTCGTGATGCTTGTGACACTGGTGGAAATTACCACCAAAGAAGTTAATAGCTGCGCTTCACCTGCAAGCTATTGGAAATGAAAAGGAGCGGAATTTTTCCGTTAGCCACTCATAAAGCCTGTTCTGTGGTTGTACTCTTACATTGTACTCTCGATTGGCTCTAACTGTCCAATGGGCACGATCTATGAAACACGGCTGGCGCATTCTTTGGAAACCGACCGAAGCGTGTTAGGGGCGTGCGTGATTACGATTGAAACTACAGAATAATCAAGCTTTTCCTCCTTGTCACTTCGGAAACCAATGTGGGCCGTGTTAATATGGCAAGCAGTAGAGATGAAATGGCTTCAGTAATTTTAATGAACCGGAAATTTATTTTTGTTACATACTGCCGGCCTTCCATGAAGACCTGAGGCAGAAGTGGGTCACAAATAAGTACCACAACACAAGCTCGAAAAAAGCAAAACATAAAACAAAAAAACAGAGAGAGAGAGAGAGAGATGTGGAATGAAGAAAGGCAAGGAGGTTAACCAGAAAGCAAGTGTCTGGTTTGCTACCCTGCACTAGGGAAGAGGAAATGGGAGACAGCAAAGTAAAGAAAGGGAAATGAGAGAAAAAGAGCGGGACGGAAGTGCGAACACACAAACACACTACAATGCCACAAACGTTCGACGAAACGGGTCGATCGCAGAAATTTCAAGAGGGCCTTCATCGCTTTTCGGCGTGAAACTCAATCTTTCCGGCATTGCCAAAATTAACTTTTCGGAAAGCGGCTGGTCCTTGAGGCTTGCAAACACTGCTGACATGGACTATCCCCGACAGTTGTACTGAGGGCACTGGCACAAAATATGCTCGATGGTTTCATCAGCGCCGCAATTATCACACGCAGCACTGTCTGTCCAGCCGATCCGGCAAGCAAAGGCGTTCGTGTAAGGCACCCTAAGCCTCATGTTGCAGAGAACGGTTGTCTCAGATCTAGATAATCCAGATGAAATGGAAAGTCGTAGGTGTGGGTCCAGACGTTGAAGACGGTTGCGTAGAAATCCGGGCGTGTTCCACAGAGACCTGGTGACATCGTGCGCAAACGTATTAATCCTTGCTGCTGCGTCGCTTTTTGACAGTGGAATGGGAGCCCCGCCGCGGTGGTCTAGTGGCTAAGGTACTCGGCTGCTGACCCGCAGGTCGCGGGTTCGATTCCCGGCTGCGGCGGCTGCATTTCCAATGGAGGCGGAAATGTTGTAGGCCCGTGTACTCAGATTTGGGTGCACGTTAAAGAACCCCAGGTGGTCAAAATTTCCGGAGCCCTCCACTACGGCGTCTCTCATAATCAAATGGTGGTTTTGGGATGTTAAACCCCACAAATCAATCAACAGTGGAATGGGATTCATCATGCCATTTTCATCAGTGTTCTTTGCTGCAGCGTCGGCCGGCTCGTTATCGATGATTCTGCAGTATATCCTGCTAACCATTGAAAAGTTACATCTTGTTCGTTCTGTAGTACTTCCTGATACAATTGTCTTGAGGTCCCCGACGTAGCGCATTTCGGATACAATACAGAGCTGGTTTCGAATCGGTGCACGAAGTGATATATTGTGATATAGTGGCATTGACAAATATGTAAAAACAACTAAAGGAAACAAAATCTGTGGAAGTAAGTGCTAACAAAGGCCAAACCACGCATATTTCAAATACCCGCTCAGCATAAAGCTCATACAAGCACTTATTCCATACTCACACAGCAAAAAAAAAAGTTTCAGCATTCACTCGAACATTGCAAAACAAGGAAATACATGACGTCACATTACGACCCACCAAGCGAAGTAGTCCCTATGGGGCCTAAAAATTAATGTAGGGCCGTGCTACCACATGAAAACGTAAAGCGTTCCATTCGACGATTGTCCGAGGAAAGAAAAAGTGTTCGTGCTGCACTTCAGCGGGCAGTTTGTGTGTGTGTGTGTGTGTGTGTGTGTGTGTGTGTGTGTGTGTGTGTGTGTGTGTGTGTGTTTAGACACCTAGTTCAGCGGCCAATGGCGGGAGCTATGAGTTCCGATGGATGAACCCGCACCATTTTGTAATAGAACAAATAAAAACAGGTTTAGCCTGTTGTGATAGTGCCATGTTTCAAGGTTCTTTTGCGTTCTGTAGGAGGTGTGACGGAGATTTTTTCCAACTATAACTGTTGTAAATGAACCTAAGACATTTTCTTTGGACATTTTCCAGTTTGCCTGCAATAAAGGATGTATATGGGGATCTCAGGCCACCGCAGCATACTCTAAATAAGTCTTAACAAGCCCTTACAGTTCTCGAGCAATCATTGGCTGAATTCGGCCCTTCGACAATTAACAGCGGTTGTACATGGCGCAAAAATATTATTTAAAGGTGGGGTCCGCCACTGATACGTATTTTGCGTGAGGCAGCGAGCACGTAACCTGGAAATAATTGCGTTGTGAAGGCGAAAACCTCACCGCATGCTCTCATCGAACCAGACGACAAACGCGAGCAGACGACTGCTTGGCCGACAAGCACAGCTTGTGACTTTTTGGGAAGCAGTACACTCAACATCAGGTCATCTTATGACGTAGCCAAAACACTTCTTCCATCGAGCCCCGCTGTCATGTTCGTCATATCTTCCCCCTCGCACATAAGAGCAAGTTTTGTCTCACCGGGAAAAAGGCGCAAGAACTTTTTTAAGCGCTCTCTTACGTAATCTACAGTACGCGAAAACAACATGGTGTCATAAACAATGTAGCTGTGTTGCACTGACGATTTCCACAAACGCTTCTCACTTGAGTTACTTCATCGCTCGACCGGATGCGTTGTGATTACGGCTGCTTTTTCAGTGCGTTCGTGCAGTGCGGAAACCACACTCTTAAAAAAGTTAGTAAACAGGTAGCAACTGCTAGCAAATAGGTAGTAACTGCAGTGCTTACTACTCTTCTTGGAGAGTTAATACCCTTTATCTAACTGTTTACAACCTACGTTAGTAAACAGTTACTAGCTGCAACTGTTACTAACTTTTTGCGACCTATTTACTACCTAAGTTAGTAAACAGTTAGCAACTGGAATGAAATGAGTAGTTACTCCAGCCATTCGTACCTTTCTTGCCCCGTTACTACCTTTTTGTTAGGCGGCTGTTGACTATCTAATCCGAAATAGTGTGTTATCCCGAATCTGATAATTTATGAGAAGAATCGTCGTGACGTATCATCATTAAACGGAAAAATAACGCAGAAGATATCCATAGCCCAAGAAAAAACATTTCGTTTTAAATTACGCAACCGTGATATATGTAAACGTCATTCTTACCTTGTCGAAACGGAGAAGTACAAGTTAACGAATCATAAGCATGTGCTACACGTGTTGTAATAGACAAATACCACAAACTTAGTAAATTACAGCAAATTAACAAAACAGGCGGATCAAAATTAACCAGATGGTGATAATTATTCTGGAGGACAATCACAATTATTTCACTGCGGCGTGTTTCTAAACATTATCGTTGTTTTGGCACGTAAAACCCCCAAAACGATTAATAACTTTTGACCGCGGATATATTAGCCGTGTGAAGCATTCCAATGCACGCAGACTATCTTAATTAGTTCAGTACCTTGTTTCGGCCACTTTACATAGTGCCCTTTTGTGGCCCTTTCATAATAAATGGATATGACATATAATATTTGTAAGTAAGGCTGAATAAAAGTCTTGTGCTACGTCCCTGAACACACACGTACCCAGGTAGTGTGGTATAGTCCTCTAGGTTCACATTTGTTATAATAAATCCTGAAAGACAAGTGCTCCCCTGTGCCAGTAGGGGCTATATGTATGTATGTATGTATGTATATATATATATATATATATATATATATATATATATATATATATATATATATATGCCACGCTTACTTCCTACTATAGCGTAAAAGTATAGTGAACTTCTCAAGTCTATGTATTTTTCGTGTTCATGGCACACCACTCAAGGTGACCCCGGTGACCCGAAGTTGTGTAGCAATGACTAATAAGACAATGATTGACAAACATCAGCAAAGTAGAAATGATGATGATGATGATGATGGTAGATTTTAGTGGCGCAAGGGCAACTCAGGCCAAAGAGCGCCAAACACACGGTTTTTGGTCGATTTGATTATAAAAAGTCTACTCAGGGTGGCAAGAGTAAAAGAGTAGTGTATAGAACTTAAACTTAGATGTAGTGACTATGTGTGATGGGTTTAAAAGGGGCTACGCTTATGGGTTTTACAAAGTCATGCCGTGTCGTCAACAGTCCTTGTCAAGACAAGGAGTGCGCGCTGCATGACATTTGATAAAAAAAAAAAGTCTCAGCGGTTCCCTCAGGATTGAGAGGAGGCTGAGATTAGTGAGAATATGTTATGGAATGTAAGAAGCCTACACTAGCTAAAAACTTTAAGACTACTTTTGGGGGAAACAAGGGATCGTCTCCAAGAAAAAATTGTGGATGAGGCGGAATGTGACATTTGTACAACTTTGAAAAGTGACACAATCTTTCTGGTTCGAGGTACGGACAGGTAATTAGAACGTGAACGACAGACAGCTCATCACCACATTTTGCACAATGTGGTGCTGGAGAGTTCTTTAAAAGGTGCGAGTGTGTTGCATGTGTATGACCGATCCTGAGTCTGCACAGTGCAACCTCTTGGTGCCTGTTACGTTTTTCAGTCAGATATCTTCCTATTCTTGGCTTTACTAAGTGCAGTTTGTTTACATTTGCTATAATATGCCGCAATGAATGAACATAGTAGTGTAGGTTTCTTCTTTTTTTAAACATTTGACAGTTATACCCATTGGTGGTAACGGAGCGTAGGAACAGTTACTAAATGCTGCTAGCAACTGCAAATGTAGTAACTGTTATCACCTTCTTCGTTACTAACTGCGCTTACTACCAGGGTTGTAACATATGTGACAAACCATTACTACACCAAAGTAAGCAAGTACTACCACATTTTTTCTAAGAGTGCCGTGGTAGCGTCATTTTGTACGGTAAAGCGTAGCGAAGCCTGTGAGTTGGTGTGTTTATCCAGCGGGAATCGGCGCCTGTGTATCGATGACAACATAGCACTGGAGAAGCATGCAATGTGTGCTTGTTTGCCGGTAACAGTTCCCTCGCTTCGCTTTCCAGTCTTTCAGTTGGCTGCTGTGTGACATTTCGGCTTGAAGCAATTTGGCACGTTACTTGAGTGAACCAGAGTACGTACGGTAACTCATAACCTTACGCACTGTGTTGGGTTCTTGCTTCACCACTGGTTAGCCCGTGTGCAACGCCTCCTTTATTTCAATGCCAGTGCAAACGCGCGCTCTTGAACGGGAGCCGCCAGTCCGCCTTAATTCGAGGAGTTGGTTGTGATGCGGCACTATATGAGGGGTCGCGCTGCTCACGTCACACGTGCTTCTGAGCGCTTTCCGCCGAAGATGCGATAGAAGCATTTCCCACATCAATATCATACGTCTGTCAGATTCGATCCTCCATGATGTTTCTTTCAGGCTCGAGAGCATGCCGCCGCCGTGTCACAGGTCCCATTGGTTGCCCGCATAGCACCAACAACGGCGACACGCTATCTCAAAACGCCATTTATTGCAGAGAGCCAGCGTGACTGCCAATATTGTGAACACAAGGAATGCAAGATGCCGTCCCACGAATCTGTTCACAACGGAACAAAAAATTGATTGATTGATTGATTGATTGATATGTGGGGTTTAACGTCCCAAAACCACCATATGATTATAAGAGACTGGACGGCTCCGAAAATTTTGACTACGTGGGGTTCTTTAACGTGCACCCAAATCTGAGCACATGGGCCGTCAGCATTATCCTCTCCATCGAAAATGCAGCCTGCGGGAAAATTTTCGCCTCCATCGAAAATGCAGCCTGCGGGAAATATGAAGAAATTTTTCCCGTGACCTGCGGGAAAAATTACTTCATATGATATCCGTCATGAGACACTGCATGAGCGGCTACTCTCCCCCATGACAGCAAGGCACACCCGATTGAAGAGAGCGGGAAAGGGCTAGATGAGAAGAGGGTGAACAGCTGGATCGGGCGCATTTGGCTGGCATTGATAATATAGAGGAGGCGTTGCCATGTGCTTCTATTTTCTTGCGAGCAGTCCAGTGCGCGGCAGTGAAGCAGAGATGTTCGTTGTGAGCAGTGTCGCTGTGTTGACGTTTGCAAGGCCTGTTAAGAGCAGTACATTGTAGTGGGGCCGAAAATTGAAATACAGTGATGGTGACTGTTTTGCCCTGCGAAGTTGCGGCGATGCTGCTTGGCGTTTTAGATGCGGAGCATCTAATACTCGAGGCTTGTAGTGCGGCGCCGTCCGCAAGCTTCCTCCTCCTTCTTCCACCATCTGTGCATCCCTTCCTCCTCTACACACCGCGCGCGCTTCACTCCTCCACCATCTGTGCACCCTTCCTCCTCTACACACCGCGTGCGCTTCTCCTCTTCACGAACATTCGCTAGCTGTATAATGTAGCGCGCATGCGCCGTCACGCTTCGAGAACATCGGCAGCTGACGCGCGCGCATGCGCCGTCGCGCTTCGAGAACATCGGCAGCTGACGCGCGCGCATGCGCCGTTGCGCTTCTCCCCCTTCTCGAACATTCGACAGCTGACAGTGCATGCGCCGTCGCGCTGTATATATACTCAAGGTCGGCGCTCGCTCGCTCAGTTGCCGCTCGTCGGTTGGTTTGTACGGCGCGTCGACGTCCAAGGTCGCGGTGAAATGAATTCCAACGAATCCACAAACACAATGATCGACGTCCCTTCGACCAGCGCCGCCCTTTCGCATACGTGTGTACGTGTTTACTCATTTAACACCCCCTCCTTCAACCACGTTAACCAATTTAGCCATCGACCCAAGTAAGTCGCAATTTAACACCCCATTTCACAACCACGTTAACCAATTTAGCCATCGACCCAAGTAAGTCGCACTTTAACACCCCGTTAACCAATTATATGCTCCACATCCTCCTCAGTGTTCCCCCGAGGGAAGCTGCGGGCAATTTTTGTTTATTAACTCGTCACTTTTCCTTGTTGTGATAGTCATAGTGCGTGCGCTGTTATAGGTCGAACCGAAGCCGCGAGATTATACCTTCTGTTGTAGATGACGTTGCTTTGGCAGCACGTCTAGACTCTTCGGTGAAAACTTAATTCTACCTGCCAGTGTGAGCCCGTGAACGTCAAGCTTCTTTCCGGACCTCGGAAAGAGGAACGATTTTACCCGTGCCTTGCCTTGGATGAAGTAGTAGACCAGCCCCTGCTAACTACAGGTACTTGAGTCCGTCTGCTCGTCGTTTTGCACGGCACCATAGCTTCGACTACAGTGGCCTATGTCCAGTACTTACGCTTTACTAGTAAACGAGCACGCCTCCCTAGCCTTTCATATATACGTCATCTCCAGCTTCCAGTCTACAGATGTTATTTGCCTGTTGGACTCAGAGCACACTTGATTCCTGACGAAACTGACGGCTACTAATCGCTCTGCCATCGGTGAATTGAACTTGCGGATCTAAGTTTGTTGTCGTGTAGTACTATGACATGGGCAAGTATTTCAGCCCAGCAGATGTAATGTTTCCCCATGCTAAGTTCAAGTATGAAAAATTTACTACTACCGCTATATACACACATATATTATGCAGGGGGACAAATACATCAGTATAGTTTTTTTTTTGTTATTTGATATAAGCGACCTTTTATCTGATTATTAAGACGAGCCTCTCTATTTACCACGTTTTATAGTTTGAAATAGAGATGTCCATTTATTTTCCAGGAACCAGGAAGAACTTGAGAAATTCATGTTTTTTTTCAAATATTACAATTATAAAGGATTACCGCTGTAGTAGCACTATACTTTACTGATACAGCCGTCAGAAACTTTAACTTAAACGCTCCGACGCGTGGCCTCGGTTGGCTTGGACTGAGGTCAGTGCCGCCAAGCGTTGAAAATGATATGCTTGCTGTATGTTAACGATAGATGCAGCGCAAGTCAGTTTTACAAGTAAATTGCTGTTTCCAGTCTGCCTGACCGGTGGGTCAACTGCATCAACTTAATATCCCGTTTTCGCCACGTTTCAATTGCGGCTACGTTATCACACGCGCCCATGACATTCGTTGTCGTATACTTATCTGGACAATAGACACTTTTAGTTGGGCGTACGTAACAAGCCCCCGTACGCAGCTCTGTCACGAGAGAGAACTGCGCATGTGAAGTACGTAACGCATCGATTCCAGATATGCGCGCGTACGCCCGAAACAAGATGCTGCGTACGTATCGCTACTCATACTACATTAGGTTCTCGCGAGAACTCGAAGAAACCAGAACGAGAGTATATGGTGGTAGCAGTGGCGTTTCGAAGCAGACAGTAACAGCGAACCTGATGCGATGCATGTGTATTTAACAATGAAAGGCGATGTTTTCATGCCAGACTAGATAAATTCAAGCAGCGCGTTCCAGCATCCAGATGATTCAGAATAAATTGCCTAGCGTCTCATAAAAATCACAAAAATCGCTTTTGATGAGTGTGTTCAGAAACGCGCCTCTTTCTGCCTTGACTCTTTGCGAATGAACCTGAAAATTAAATGGCACCATGGTACGTACTTTTATTCGAGGTGCAAGATAACACGCCTTGGACGTTGTGCTAGTAGTACATCGTGCTGGTAGTACATCGTAAGGTCATGAATACCTGCAACGCGACCATTTGCTGTGGGGTACGCTATGCCTCATCCGCAGCAGCGCTGAATAGAAGCCCGGGGTCGATCCAGTGCGGCCATGCCCGATGAGACGCCGTTCTTACATTGCGCACCCAAGTTCAAAACAGCAAAGGTGAACGGGCGCATTAGGTGCACCCAGGAACGATGCCAAAAATGTACACAGCGAACGCCATAGCCTGACTTTTACGCTGGTGGCCCTTACCTCTGCAGTCGTGTTTTGTTCAGATCACAGAGGCCACGTTATTACTGCAACCACGGCAGTGGGACCAAGCATACTTCTAACGTCGGTGGCGCAGATAAGCATTACAAAATCTTGCATCTCACATACCATCTATCTATTTGAGTGAAACGCATCAAAGAACGTTAAACTAAAAGTGTGGCCGCACGCTTTACTTGCCGCATACGCAATGTAATTTTCACAGCGTAAGCAGCTCCTCCGTACGCCCAACTAAAAGTGCCTAATGAACGATGGCGTGCGACAGCGTACCTACCTTACGTGTTTGAACTCGCAGCTGCTGCTTAAATCACATGTATAAAAAGTAGAGCAAACGCACGTTCATGGCGTTTGTAAATGTTGCATGGTAAATAAATCTGAACTGGGGTCGCTTTATTGATGTCCAGATTTGTTTATTTTCAGACAGCGGGAATCGAACTGTTCTGATTTAGACTGCTCCTTTCTGCTCGGTTCACGCTGCACGGAAGATGTGGTCTTGGAGCGCAATATGTCTGCGTGTAATAGCGATAAGTGTAAATTGAATGGCTATCCTTGGCTTGAATTTTGCCTGTTTTTCAATTATGTCCCACAGCCACCCCTTTGCCGTGTCTGGGAGTGTGAGTGGCCTACAAACTTTTAAAAAGAAGTTTTTTCTGGAACCTCTGCAAGTAATTTGCAACCAAGTGTCTGTTTTCCTGACATGACATGCTTCCGCAAGCACACATAGAACGACGATGCCTAATCTTTTTAACTGGAAATAGGTTGACTAAAACGATAAACTCAGCATATATCAAAATTAGGCGGGATCATTTGCACGTCCCACAAAATTAGGGACCTCCCAGTAAAGATACTTGTACGCGTTCTAATGAAAACTAGTTCAGAACCTTACGATGGGGGTGCTAATACATTAATTGCCAGCAAATGGTGTACATGTCAGTTATAAGCAAGCTAACACGTTTCTTCGTGTTGTTACCATTCAGCATCTGTTCAAAAATAAAAAAAGTAACCACCCTTTTTCAAGTTTTTCGCTTCGAAAATAGCCTCTTGAATGGTCACGGCCACATGGTTTTAGGGGGTCCGCATTAGGAAGATGCGACGGGGCGACGAGTTATTGTATGTGCTCTTTCACGCTGTTACATTCTAGTATATTCTCTTGATAATTAGTATTTTTTATTTAAAAGTCAGTATTCGCTTTGATAAGACGGCAATTTATGCTTTTGTGCAATAACTACGCACGAACATTGCTTGTTTGCGTTGTTCACGCGTCTTCCTTGCTGACAACACGCACAAACATTACGCTCTAATACTAAATCTTCCGTGCAGCGTGAACCAATCAGTAAGGCACAGTCTTAATTGCAAAAACAGTTCAATTCACAATGTCCGAAAATAATGAATCCGAACATGAATACCGCCACCATATTTCAGATTCAATAATTGTGCAACTTTTACAAGCTCCATGAACGTGCGTTTGCTCTGCATTTTTTTTTTGCATGTGATTTCTTTCGAGCAGCAGCTGCGAATTCAAACTCAAAAGGTGCGTAAGGTGTCGCACGCAATGGTTCATTGTGAAGATAAGTATACGACAACAAACGCCATGGGCGTGCGCGGTAACGTAGCCCTGAGCGAAACTTGGAGAAAGAGGAATGCCTAGCGAGTGCATTCGACTCACTGGACAGGCAGACTGGAACCAGCAATTTACTAGTCAAACCGACGCGCCCTCCATCTATCGTTAAGTGCAGCAAGCCTATAATTTTCAACGCTTGGCAGCGCTGACTTCAGTCCAAACGAGCCAAGGCCACGTGTCGGAGCATTCGAGTTAAAGGTGCTGACGGGTGTGCATACATATTGCGGTATGTGAAGCCTACATTTAGCTTCAGTTTCTTTCAAAATGAACTTAACAGGTTTGATCACTTTGACTAAGTGATAGCTCTGCGTTGCAGACAAATAAGTATTAGAAGTGAGTGCTTTTAATGATCATTTTTCAATTATACCGTTTTTGACCTATTCACAGATTGCAGACTTGAGATGAAACTTGAGATGAGAGCTTGCCACTGCAGAATTTAACCCATTGTCAATGTGTTGCGATACTCTTGAAAGATCCGAAATGAAAAGTGTCTGGTAAAATTTGCTTTAAAATAAAAAAATAATCTAAATGCGTTTGCCTAAGTTGACTGGAAAGTAGAAGCTAGCAAGTATGGCTACATTACCATGCACTTTATATAGGCGATTGACCACGCTAATCAAATATCCTGAATGCACTGTCACTATAGTTTCACTTTCACTAAATCAATACTCAGTTTATTTGTATTATCGTCATTTATTAAAACATTTGCTAATGAATTCACTACTCTTTTAATAAGCTTTGATTCTCCTATATAAGGCACTCACACTTTATCTCGCTTTTTGTGAGGCTGTGGCTATCATAGAACACGTACAGCGCTTCCCTATACTCTTCAAGCATTCGAAGCCACTCTGCGGAAGCTTTCGATGGCGTCTGCTGCAGCAGAGGGTCGTATTTATCATCTTCTTGATGACTTTCACTTTAGGCTTTCGCGAAGACAAAATCAGAGTTGCGCTAATCTCTCTCTCTCTTACCTGTTGTTTCGCCTGTGTGGTATTGTCACTTGACGCCAAGACTCGTGAGCGTCCCTTGTTTAATGTTTGCTCAAACACCGCAGGAAAAAAAACTGCACTGTGTTATCGGAAAGCCCTATCACTGAAACAACTCCCAACGCATCTCCCTCGTTTTGCATGGTCACATTTCTTAGCGTAAACGTATGCATGTTCTCGCATTTCGACATTATCAAAATGCTGCAGTGGACGGAACTTGCGACATTGTGCTCACGATACCATTCTTTTACTGCTGTTCTATATTTCCGCAAAATTTTCCTGCTAGAAACAAGAGCAGCTCCTGTGCCCGTAATGAGATTATTGTAAGAAAGGCAAGCTTTAAAGTCTAACCCTTACATCAACCACTATACCGTACTCGATTATGCCGGGTTAGTTGAGTAGCAGCACCGGTTCATTAAATTGTAACTTAAATGCACATCGTCAAACATTGCATGCATCAATTTGTGGGCAGTTCCACTGATGTGGTGCACCTGAAGGATTGTTAGCTTGCACTTGGCGAGTTAGTGCATAGATTATTTCTTAAAGTCATCGAACATTTTTGAAGCTACGGCCATTGATGAAACGCGAGTGCTTGGATTTGCGCAGAACACCCGAACGTCTGTTACAACGCAGCGGCACGTAAGCGCTGTAGCAGACGCCCACGAAACTGGAAGCCGATAGGGAGCAAACCATTGACTATCATCGGATACTCTCGATATAGATGCCTTGCATGCTATCTTGCTATCATCGGCACAAACACCTTTCTTTCCTTGTTGTTTTATCAGCTTTCGTGTGTACTCCTTACCCTCAAAAGTTTTGAGTAAGTTAAATTTGTACCATTGCTATCATACAGCCTCGAGATAAGAGAAATCTTAGCTAAGAAAGTGCGTAGCCAAGAAAAAGTTTTGCAAATTCGGCCCCTGATATCTAACACAATACCATAAAAATCCCACATTATCCACAAAAAAAAAGAAGCCCGAAAAGCTATGCTTCATGCGCAGACTGCAGGAGCAAACGCCTCTAGGAACGTAGCAGCTGTGAGTGGGCCTAAAGGTTTTTTGATTGATTTGTGGGGTTTAACGTCCCAAAACCACTATATGATTATGAGAGACATGGGCCTAAAGGTAACGAAGCCACAAAGTGATGAAGAAAGAAGAACGTGGGGTGTATGCGTGTTCATATTTCGGTGCGGAAGAATGTCTCACGGATGTAAAAGCGCGACGCATGTAGAAAGAAAACCCGGTTAGATTTGGCGACTTTCCAGAGCGGTGAAGTGGGTTGCACTTCCTTTCACTTATCAACTCACATCTCTATATAAATGTCCTTATATCTGCCTGCTCACCCGTAAACAGACGACACCATACCTCCCAAGTTCTCCACAACACACGCCACAAAGTTATTTATACACGGCGAACAGTTCCTGTCTCGATATACACGATGACCTTTATAGGTCGTGTATGGATCGGTGCTGATTCTCGCACCGGATTCTGTCCACATTCACCTCCTGGCGGTGATCGAACATCATTAAAGGCTCACTTCCGCTATGCTGATATGCGGACGTTGAGCTGACGTGCGCTTCACGCATTACTCGCATCGCCTGCGAAAGCGTGCACTGTGGGTCTAAGAGGAACAGCATTGTCCGCGTGTAAGACACGGTCCTAAACAGTATAGATCGACGATGCATGCGGCGCCCACCAACGCCGATATCCCATACATCAGCGCACACACAGCGCGCCGATTATATTTGCATGACCCGGAGATGACACTAATGTGCCACCCCTCGTCGCGACAACCGGCGGTGGACGGCTTGCTGGCCTCGGGCCACCGTCCACACGCATATCAATCGTGTTCCACTGCCGCCTCCGCATCGAGAGCTCCCAGCACAAGGAAGTTATGCCACGTTCAAAGGGCCAGCTGCGGCTTCAGAGGATGGCCTATTTATGAGAATGCAGATTGCGTCCGTTCGATCTCGGGAGAAGGCTCATCTGGCGCTCGCCCTGCGTGCGAAGGCGTTTTTGATGCGATACCATGAGCGGGGTTCCTTGCTCTGGCGTCGGCGGGAACGAGCTGCGCTCTTGTCCCCACAGCACGATGCGCCTCCACGAGGCAACGTGTGGCCGTCAGGCCGGTCTGGAAACGACGGGCCGCGACGACTTGACAGCTATGGGCCGGCAGAAATTGGCTCACTTGGTAGGCGGGACGTGAGGGTGCATGCGGAAAGCGCTGTTCGTGAATTTGTGCGCGTTTTCTTCGCGTAATAGTCAGCGCTTTCGTCTCCTTCTCGCAGAGCGCGTGGTGCCGCTCAAGTACGGTGACTGTCATGATTATGTACTCGTGAAATTCATTAACTGCCCACTTCAGGTTCAAAGAGACATGACACGAGGCAGAAAGCAGGTACTGGGTTGTCACGCAGGGCAATGACTGCGAAGATATCACCCGGTGACTACGAGGAGTGCCTCCTATTACTCTTTAACCTTGAATCCCCCCAAGATTCTCACAAAAGAGGTGCCAAGTACTCTTCTGTATAAATTAAAAGCGTCCCACTGTCACAGAAATTTGTTCATTGCATAACATGAACGTGCGGCACTGTGCCAATACACACAAGCTTGCATTTGCAGGCTGCATTGTCAAAATCACATTTCTATATCACGCTCGTTTTCAGTGTGCATGATCTCACGGCAGCAGACAAAGACGATGATAATTTTCGATGACGATTCGATGAAAGAAGTTTTCAGGAGTGTCCATAGCTATCACGAGACTGCGCTGCTGGGTACCTAATCTAAATTTCAATAAACACAAGTCTGCTCTGGCAACTTCGCCACTGTGCGCATTCTGTCGTGAATCGGAAACAATATATATATTATTTTTTAGACCTGCAGGCGGTTAACTATAATAAGAAAAACTCTTTTAGAAAAAAATTGCTGACTCCGCGTACAGTGGGAATCGATAATATGCGAAGCACGAATGAGGAAGGTTGACATATTAGTTTAAAATCAGCACAACGTTACAAGGCGGGCTAAATTATGCCGTACATAACTTGCACGCCATGATTATTATGTTTGAACGGGTAATTTACCTTCGTCGTCAATTCACGTCACGTGATACCAAATTTGGCACATCTGGAGCTAGTAAAACGGCCACGACCACCCTTTGATTAATTAGTTTGTGGAATTTACGGTCCTAAAACCACCATATATGATTTGAGAGACGCCGTAGTGGAGGGCTCCGACGACCACGTTTTCAGCGTAGCACGTAGTCATGCTTTACATAACACACATGTCATGAATATCATTTTGGGCGTGTCATTTACTTTGGTCGTCCGTACGCGTCCCGTAATACCAAATTTGGTATACGAGAATCTAGCAAAACGACCACGAGTGCACCATGAGCATGGCGTGTAGTCATGACTTACATGACATGCGTGTCATGATTTTCACGTTAGGTTCTGTCACTTTTGTTCGCCATGCAGTCATGTAATACCATACCAGTTTTGCAATATCTCATATGATCAAAACCCCCACAAGAGCAGCAAGACCATGAAATGCAAATTATGACATTCATGACCTGCTTGTCATGATTTTCATGCTATGACTCGTCACTTCTGTCACTTCTGCTCGTCATACCGTCATGTTATTCCATACCAATTTTTGTATCGATACCATTATCGAAGCGGCCTGGAAAGGTAAACGTCGTAGGCGGATAGATAGATAGATAGATAGATAGATAGATAGATAGATAGATAGATAGATAGATAGATAGATAGATAGATAGATAGATAGATAGATAGATAGATAGATAGATAGATAGATAGATAGATAGATAGATAGATACGCTCAATGTCACCGAAGTTCGCTAAGAAATGCTTCACATTTAATACTGTTACGTGATATTGGAATGGATTTATCTGTGCCGGTCATTTAGTCTTTTGGAGCCTCCATTTCTGAGCTCTCCGATGTGAAGGCACGTGCGGTGGGCAGGGACTATAATAATGAAACTAATCGGTGAACTAACTAATCATTATTATTATCCTAATATGTCTACACTATTATACACGTTAAAACAAGTATTGCTTTATTTTAGTATCTCTTACCTAAAGAAAACAGTTTTTCTTTTATATTTAATAGATATATACATAGATGAAGCACCAAATTTTGCTATGTTCACTGTAACCTTTCTATTATATAACCTCCATCATTCTAAAGCTTCATACTATTTTATAAAGCCGCTGAATTCTTGGCCAATCTCCCACAGTGGGTAATCACCACAGTTAATAGGTGAACAAGATTAAGAACAAGAACTTAAATTATTTACGCCGTCACTGGGCCTTCTACTACAGCGTGCGTTTTGTTTGAAGCGATTTCAGAGAGAATGAAACGTAGATCAAAAAGACAAACATGTTAATTAAGGTCACGTACCCATGGTTACCTACCTACGCGGGGTGTATATATATAGGGAAAAGTTAGACAATAAGTTGAATCAGTATATATATTCGCACGGATGAGTGTTCAATCATACATATATTCATGAGTGTTCGTATAGTACAGTAGCTATCAAGAAGCGGAGGCAGAATTGCACACATTACAGTTCCTTGACCACAGTACCAGCAGCTTTGCTTAGAAATCGTTGAGGTGTTGCGCTAAAACTACATTACATGCACTCAGATTTCGCAATAACATATAGTTTTTGGTCTGTGCCATTTAATACAGCACTTGGTGTGTTTCCGTGCTTGGTTCATTGAGATGCCTATTTGTTGACACGTAGCGAAGCACCAGAAACGGGGTGCACAAACAAGTTTTCCCTTCTAAAGTGCTATTATGTTTTTTTTTTGTTCCGCCGTTACGTATTCGCAAAAAATATTATCATCCTCGATTGCATCTAGCTTTCTAGCGTGAGCTCATAGTCATCTTCTTCACTTTCTGCTTCGCCCCCTGGACAGGTACACAAGGCGCGAGCCCTCCCACGGCTCATATTTGTCCGGCGTAAGTTTCAATTGCTAGGATGGACGTGAGAACAAGTAGAGAGAGAGAGAAAGACAAATATAAAAACAAAGAAAGGGAATCAAGAAGAAAAAAAAAGATGAATAGACAGAGAAAGAAATACGTAGAATCAGGGAGATCAAAGAAAATGATAAAAACATAAAAAGAGCGAGATATAGATCAATATAAATAGGTAGAAAAAAAGAGAGAGGAAGAAAGAGAGAAAATAAAGGAATACGAAATGTAGAGAAAGAAAGAAAGAAACAAATAAAGAGAGAAAGAAAGAGAAAAGAAAGAAAAAGGGTCGCCCAGCTTCGTTGTTTCTTTAGGCTTAGAGTGTTAGTGCGAAGCTGCCTTATTTTTTTCTAGCAACATAGGTGAACAAGTAAAAGTAGTGTTGAATCATACGGCCCATAAAAATTATATCTATTCCAGAAATTGAAGAAAATAATAAAAGGCTGGCATTTCAGTAATGGAGAGTAAATACATGCATGAAAAGGGCTTCCGGGAAGGCAGATTGGTTGGAGATGCTACTACCCAAGCCCTTAATTAATATGCGGCTATGACGCGACACACGCCTGGAAGCTTATTGGGCCGGAAAAAAAAAACTTGTAAACTCAACGTTGTACGTTGTACGTTCGGCCCAACACCATTCTGGCATGACCACGCAGCATAGTGCAATCTGTCGAAGGAGGCAGCATAAATCCTGCGCCGCCAATCTCACGGACTGCTGTGGTCGAAAAGAGAACAGGCAACCCTGTTTCAACGCCAAAAGATATCAATAAAGTGTTAGGTCACCTGCATCTGCCTTAAGAACATTGCTATTGAAAATTACAGATAAAACGTCCACATGGTAAAAGTTACCACTTCAGTGATATCGTGAACAAACAGAAAGAAGAACTACTGCCCCGAAAATCTTGAATCCAGCGGCCACAATACTTTGCCAAGGTTACTGAAGGATGTACGTACATCAGAATGCATTCCTCCTTCCTCCGAAATTGCTCGAGTGCTTCCGATATCAAAACATGGTAGATCGCTTTCCTGTATAGGTTCCTGTCAGCCTAACTAGCTGCGTGTGTAAACTATATGAAAAGGTGATTCACACTATAGGCTTCAGTAGTGGACAGAATGCACCTGCACACTGCTCAAAAACATGGCAGGCTTTCGCAGGCACTAGTGTACAATGGATGTCGTCTTACTTCTTGTTCCTTACGGGTGACATGAGTAGAGCTGCAGAAGAATAACTATTGCAGCATTTTTATGGGAATAAAGCGTGCATTTCATCTAACCAGCGACATTTGCGTATGACGGGAGTAAATTCAAGTCCACCCTAAAATGATTTGCGGATTTCTTGAGAGAGGAACATCTTTAATAAATCTGCTGATGACAAAAGCAAAGATGGCAAATTGGGTGAAGTCAGTGTACCTAATTCATGTCTGTGTATTTTTGTTACGGCTAAATTATCTCATATTTGACTGGCACTTAAAATGATTCACTACATGGAGTGCATGGATATATGACTTGCGTACTCGAGCACTTCAGAAGGCTGCAAACCGGCCTAACACCAAATCATGAGTTTTTCGAAACCCAGACGCATCATTATTTTCCACGAGAAAACAGCGATAATCCCTTTTACAAAATACGCCGCGTGTAATTCGAGCCGGAGATGTACGCTCAACGTTTACAACTTTTGCGAGGCAAGGTTTCGGGTGTTACTTGCACCTAAAACCGTACTTACAAAACTTTAAAAAAAAGGGGGGGGGGGCTGTCATGGGCTCCGCAAAGAGAATCCCTAGAGGAGAAAGACCACTTCCAAATCCATATCTTTTGTCAGTTTTGTCGGAGTAAGGTCAGGTAGTTCATGTTCTTTATTAACCATCTATTGAGCGTTAGACAAAAAATAGCTCCCTCTGCTCATGTGCTGCACGAGATATCCCGCAATTTAGAAGAATCATTCCTAAGATTGCTCACATGACATCGTATATGTCTAATGGTATCATGAGAATGTGCTTGGGCTCTAGTAATTGCTTGTTCCCGTCTACCAACTTTCTAGGTCTTGAAATTCACCGAAACTTGTCGACACTGTTTTCTCTTGGCAATGCAACACGCTAATAACCCACCACTTCAAGCCGTTCTAGGTATAAACGCCGCTACGGCATACGATGGTATAAAGAAATGCAAAAACTAATTGTCTATACTCATAAATTCTGGCCTGCATGCGCACCTGATCCCCACGGCAACTCATGACTTCTAAACTGTCACTTTAATTCTGGGGTTACGTTGTAAGTGGAATATGCCCATAATTACGATAAAACAATTGACTTTCTCATATCTCTGTACGAAATACATTGACCATATTAACCTCTATACCAAAGCAATGTTCTAAGTCTTAAAATTGTTTATGCAAATATGTCGAGTGTCTCGGCAATGTGGTTTCCGTTCTAAAGCCCATTTTGGTTTTGATAGTATAGGTGGTACTCGTACCAACAGAAACTACGGACGGAGGTATAAACGGGCGTGTCGGGTTCATCACAACCGAGGGATTGTAGCGCAGAGATAGCCTTTGCGAACCGAATTTTTCACCAGCATACCATTCGCAATGGAGCAATGCGCCATTTGCCCAGGCCAGAGAGCGCAGCTCGGGCCGACCTGTTACGTATACGGCATAGGCGCGTCCGCCTTGTGTGCATTGCTCTGAGTAAACATTGCGGAAGAAGGAGAGAACGCAGCGTGTCTCCACGGCGGCCGAGGGACGGTATGCGTTTTGAACGATAGGGCCGGCGCGCTCGAAATTGCGCCACTTTCACCGCACACATTAGAGTCCTGGACGCGTATGCCGCGCAGTTGGTTGTCGACGAAGCTGGCTAATCGGGCGCGCGAGCCATAAGGAAGGCTCGTGGCAAAAGAAAGGCAGCAAAAGGGTGTCCTGCCTGCGGTGCGCGTGCGTTCCACACTCCATCCACGACGTATAAATAACGGGCTTCGGCCACTCGGACCGACGCGCGCGCGCGGAAGGGCCGACGCGGCTTCTGGAATGTACTGCGGGAAGAAAGAAGCAAATAGTAAAATAATAAAGGGCCACGCCGCACTGTGGTGGCCACCGATCCCGTTGCAACCGCGCGATGAGGCCGATAAGGGCGCGCAGCTGTAGGAACTGGGCGCCATTCGCTTTGGCTCCGGCAGAGCGTCGTCATCTTCCTGTTGGCGCCGCGATCGCGGTGGCCCCCTCCCCACGCTCAAGGCACCCAAAAGCAAGGTAGTCAGCCGGGTTTGGGCCAACCGTAGCGGAAGCAACTGGTCGGATGCGGGAGGACCTCGCGGCTATTCCTTTTTCGTAGGTGTAGTATATCCTCCGTGGCATATGTTTACGGAATAAAGTAAAAAAAAAACATCTAGCCTTACAGCGAGTGTCATTTTAGTGCGGGAAAATGACGCAAAAAATGCACGCGCAGCTAAGGCTTGAAGCTTTGACCAATGTCTATACGCGATCGTGCAAAGGTTATCAACGGTCAGCGATAAAAACGGATATATATATAGCTTCCATGGAAAGAGAATACGGAAGGACAAAAGCGCAGGCGTCGCCTCACCGATGCTTAATTTACAGGTGACCCTTTTCTCGTTTGCTATTTTTTTGTATAGCTGACGACGTGGCAATGTCCACGTTACGTGCAACCCCATTCCATATAATTCATGCCCTATTTTATGGCGTCTATGAGACGCATTCCATTGGATGCCGCAATGTGCGAGACGAAGTAGCCTACCTGAAACAAACTGATTTTGCATATTGTGTTCGTCTTCATGAACTGCCTAGAAACGTGAAAAGGAAAACACCAAGCCATCTAGCATTACTATAGCTTCGAGCCTCAGACGGAGCTAAAATCAGTTGTTGCTTTCTCGGTGTCAAGACCGACAAAATGTAGTTGAGTTGTGAATCTTATTGCCATTGCATTGGTGTATAGCACGGTACAACTGAAGAAGTTACACTGTAAAGGAGCCTGTTTTGGGTTTTCGTATAGCTAGTATAAGTCAGAGAGGCTGTCCATTTTTATAGGTTGGTCAATATGTGCGGTTTAACGCCCCAAAACCACCATATGACTATGAGAGATGCTGCAGTGGAGGGCTACGAAAAATTCGACCACCTGGTATTCCTTAACGTGCACTCAAATCTGAGCGCACGGGCCTGCAGCATTTTCGCCACCATCGAAAATGCAGCCTCCGCAGCCGCGATTCGACCCCGTGATTGCGGGTCAGCAGCCGAGTACCTAGCCACTAGACCGCCACGGCGGGGCCAATTTTATAGGCGTTGCACTTAAAACTCTACACATATCCTGTATTTAGAAACTGTAACAATGAAGGTAATTAGCTTGACCACTGCACAACGCTGACTTGTGCGATTATATGCACCTTGAATTTCCCGTCATTCAGGAACATTTGAGGAATCTGAATTAGAGGATCTAATCTGCGTGATTTATTTGTATAGATAGCAACGTTCACTTTGGTGTAGTCGCAGCTGGTCGCCTGTATTCAAAACGTACAAAACGATCCCCGCTACTCCTGTGGCATAAATCGTTGCAGCATTCGAAGAAATCTCGCACATATACATACAACCTTTCGCCAAACGGTGACTGGATACCCGTAATATTCTGAAAAAAAAAGGAAAACAACATTTTCTTGGCTCCAAACGACCAAACTCGTTCAGATGAAACCACCACTTAGGTAAAGGAACGCGAGTTTCTGCTAAAGTGTGAAAATTCCCTCTCTGTACAAAAATTACCGTGGATTAGATGTCCTTTTTTGCTTTTTTGGTTTTTTCACTGGCTCTTCAGTCTCCTTCTTGCGCGCTACAACAGCAACTTGCACACTCACGGCACCATGGTCAGCCATCTTGAGTAATTGAAGCTCGAAAAATAGTTAGCCCAAGAAGTGAACGCTAGCTCTAATTATGGCTTTTTTTCCGGTGGGTGAAGACGCTGCCGCGGAAAACCGTTAGCGACCACCTTGGTGCAGCCGCTGAGATCGGCGCACATGCTGGTATTATAGGCGTGCTTTTCGAGCTCTTTTCAGTAATCTTGTTCACCCACCGGAAAGCGTCATTAGTTCCGCCACAGGAATGGGTAGAGAAAGTGAGCAACCCGTATACACGGAGACCTTGAAGTTGTGAAGCTTCCTGTTTGAGTCAACTCTTCGGCAATCTGTGAGTCAATATAGGTCGAAGCTCGAGATACGATGTTCTTGGGAGGGTGCACTCACAAGTGCTACTTAAGTAAGCCTCCATTCTCGATAAAAACGAGAGGAATAAATTTTTATTGAAATCAACGCGATGAGGACGAAGCTCGTCACAATTAGAGCACCAGTGGGTTATGAACTCACTTATGGCTCACCAGAAGCAACGACTGCAACAACAACAACAACAACAAACATTGTCGGTGTGATGCCATCCTGGCAGTGGTAGCGCTTCACAGACCCACTTAAGAAACGCTGCATACCGGCGCATTCCCTCCAAGTTTTTGTTATCACCCCATTTCACTGCCAATTATTCTCAGCGCAAACCGCGCCTACAGTGTTCGAGAAGCTTGAGGAATGCAGTAGATCATTTTGTCAAGATTACACCCACTTCGTGAACATTACAGATTTTTCTGGAACTACGTCGCCGCTAGCCATGACGCTAAAATATTCGATGGCAAGTGTATAAAGGCCGACATGCTTCGCCGCTTGTCAATTGATCGACGGCCAACCCTCTGTTCGCCGCTATCAATGCCGTTGTCTTGCTGTAATCTGTCTTTCCTTTTACGTAGCCACAAGTTCGGCTCAAATAAACAGTTTATTATTCGACCTGCAATTTGCTATCTTCGTTCACGTCATGACCCCGTGACAATATATAGCATATCCTGCCTAGCCGTCGCTTAGCCAACCAGAAAGGATTAGGACATTGATATGTGGGGTTGAACGTCGCAAACCGTTATATGATTATGACGCCGTAGTGGAGGACTCCAGCAGTTTGGACCCCTGAAGTTCTTAAACATGCACCCAAATCTGAGCACACGGGTCTAGAGAGTTTTCGCCACCATCGAAAATGCAGCCGCTGCAGCCGATATTCGATCCCGCGACCTGCGGGTCAGCAGCCGAGTACCTTAGCCACTAGACCACTACGGCGGGAAGGATAAGGAGACCCAGTCGATAGGCTTCCTATGTTATATCTCGAGAGCCCTATCTCGTAGCACCGATTTTGACACTTGTAAACGCGATTTAGATCTCGAATTAAGTGTGAAAGTCTAAATAATTCTTGCATCACCCGTAATGTTGGAAAGAAGAACGAAAGAACGCTTTTTTTGTTGGTGAACCCTTACTTGTCCGCACATTTCAGTTATCCATGAGTGTGCGGAACCAAAAAAAAAACATATCTTCTAATGCATAAGCGAACAAGGAATGAGGCCATTATATGAGCGCACCGTGCATCTCGAGAAAATAAATCGTCTAGCTTCACACACACAAAAAAAATGGCAGCATGTCCACGGGGTGAATGATGGAGAGTGGGGCGAAGCATCCGTCCGTCCATTCGTTCTTGCTTCCGTCCGTCCATGCGTCCGTCTGTGTGACCATCCGAACATCCATCCACCCGTCCGTGTATGCGTCTGTTCGTGCGTCTGTTTGTGCGTCCACACGTCCATCCGCGCGTCCGTCCCTTCGTTCGTCCATGCATCCGCCCCTGCGTCTGTCCATGCGTCCATCCGTCCGTGCAGCCATCCGTGCGTCCGTCCATGCATCTGTCTGTGTGTCAGTTCGTCCATGTAGTCAACACTCCAAGTACCACCATCTCGCATCTTTTCATCATATAGTCCGCATATAGAAGCACTGCCATCCAGCGGACATTACATGGATTAAACGAGAAGTACACTTTTTTACGGCTTGCGCTTAGTGTCTACTTCCCACCTTTAATCACCTCGAGTTCATGGTATATACTAGTTCACCGTATTCATTGTACTGTGGCCCAACACTCGCTAAACCTTTCTAAAACCAAGGAGGTTACGCCAGCGAATGTAACGTAGCAACCCTTTCTTGTCAAATAGTGCTCAATGTACATGCCAATGGCTGCTGAGGGGGAATGAGAGACAGGAGAATTTGGCTTTTAGTTAATGCGCACGCAGCGAATCTTTTATTGTTCAACAACGCACAGGGGAAATCTCCCACCAGAACCACCTTGTAGGTCAAAGCGTAAGACGTGTTACGTACTACAACAAGGGACGAACGGGTGCCACTTCAAGAAGCTTCACCCCTAAAAATCCCAGGCCTGCGCGGAAGGCGCAGCACAGTCACAGTGAAAGGTTTAAGAGCGGCCTTTCAGAGCCTTTTCTAAACACTCATGGGGTAACTGCTGCATGCACAATTGCTTGATACCCACTATGGCATTAATTATAGAAATTTCAGGGTAGAAGGCCGGCATTTGCCGTGCTATTTTTCGTGATTATTGTGAGAAGCGCAGTATCTACTAAAGTATTGCGAGAAAATTTGTGCTGATTGTTCATGCAGTGGCTGACGACGATGAGAAATTATGCCTGAAGTGGGTGCGCGCCACAGTTTATAGCTGAACAAAAACAAGTTTTTGTGATGTGTTGTAGCATTAGACGACCCACTCGTTATGCTATCCGCATTGTGCGACGACTGCTTGTTCTTTCGCTGTTTTAAAACGCTTTATAAGCCGTATTAACGTGATTGCTTCCCCAATATCAAGTCTGTCTAGGGCAAGTTTGCCATTGAGTCTCAAGCACCAGCCCTAAGCTGGTGGGCTAGAGATACTTCCTGTGTGCATCGTACATTGCGTGGTTTTACTGTCTGTGTGCTCTGAGTTACATGTAAGGTTACGAGAATCAGGTAACAAAGTAAAAAAAAACCGTCGTGGCTCAGTGGTAGGATACTGGTCTGTCACCCAGCGGACCTGGGTGCAAGTCTAACTGTGTCATTAGAACTATACTTATTTTTTTCACTTTCGTGTGATTTAGTTACGAACAACAGCGGCAGCGAACAACAACGGTGCCGCGCGAGACCCGAGTTGTGATCTCACAACAGCTTTCGCTGTTTAAAAAAAAAAGAAAACCAGGTTGCACTTCAGCTGACTGAGATCCCGATAATTCAAATGCGGGCAATATGTTGATGCCAGCGTAACCAAACACTTCGCTATCTACGAAGTGCTGAATCACAACCGCTCTTCTCATACGCCTGAAAAGAAGTTGTTCCGCGTATAACATTGATATGTGGGGTTTAACGTCCCAACCGCGTATAACATCAAACATCCACATAGCTCATTGAAAGAATATGACGTTCCGTTTATGCGATCCCCGAACTCGCACAGGCTGCATTTCGATGAAGGTCTACTGCAAAAACACTCGTTCAGCTAGACAATATTTGTACGCTTAAGAACCTCAAGGGTTGCAACCACTGGTCCCCAGTCATCGTTTTGGGGTATTCCCTGAGAGCTCAGATGCCGTTTTGAAACTATAATCTCCCTAAGCGAACCAAGCCTGTAACGCATGCGCATTTGCAGAAGTGCAAAGTGTCTAGAAATGAAGGAGCTCGAAGAAACCGCTAATATTTAGGATGACAAGGTCTCGAAAGCCGGAATACACTTATAAATTCAAGGTTTTCTTGGGGTTCCGACTTCCGAATACATTTCCCTTCTTTCTCTTCCCAGGAGGAGGGGTGAAGATATCGATGTTGATATCGCACGCGAAACTAAACTAAGCTGTTATCTTTCACAGCAAGACAAATCCCTAATTGAGGGGCTCTTTAAAGGACGCACCTGTCAAGAGCAAAATGTCACAAAATTAAAGTTTCATCGACGTTTCAACTGTGTTACTAAAATGAAAACTGAAAATCAGCTTAACTGAACGTACTAGTGTAGTTTGGGCTTCTATACTAGGGTTAGATATGTATTTTGAAACAACTTTTGTTATTATGGCTACTTTGCACTAGTAGTAGAGGCAAGAAGCATAGCTGGAACAATTTTCGCAGCAAATGAATGTTCTGGTGTATCTTCATATAATTAAATCTGAACAAGCGTTACGCGACTACACACAAGAATAAAATGAAGTAAACGTAGTTTAAAAATCACAGCGTATCCATGGAGTCAATGATGACGAGTGGGGCGAAGCGTCCATCCGTCCGTCCGTCGGTCTATCTGTCTGTGAATACGCTGTGCTGGCTACGCCGGAGGGATGGACTGCCCTCGCTCATAAGAAGATTCACCCCTAATACACCGGCTACCTAGTTAGGTATGTACAGTATTTTCATTTTTTTTTCGCCGAGGGAATAGTTACGACATTGCATATTTGACATGACATTATATGCTTCGATAGTACATGCATACGACAATAGACAATGGGCGACTATTATCGATGACCGAGCACACCGCATTATTGTGTCGCATTCTTCAGTACCCAGTTTCTGCAACTTTACTTCCGTCGTCCACCTTGTCGATTATGTATTTATAGCAGTATAGCGACGTACACAAATGCAGTGAAAAAGGAAGAAGTATTAAGCTCTGAAGTCGGGTCTATTTTAAGCATAAAAAATCGCGCGTGTAACACAATCAATCGTTGAAGCCCGAGATCGAGGCGCACGCTTTTCGTATTCACCGGCGGCAGCATTTACTGGCAAAACCGTGCCTCGTCGATTAAGCAAAAGCAGAGGCAGAAGTATACCTTTCGTTGTCTCTACGGCTTCAGTTCACTATACACGGCAGTGCGAACTTTCAGAAATGGAGGGGGGGGGGGGGGAGGCGGATGCACTGTTGCCAGTTCAGTCATTCCATTACAAAGTGAGGAGTGCCTTTTTTTTTGTTCCGTTACGGCGCGATGGCGAAAAGGATGCAAACGGCGCGCTGCTAATATTTTCGCCGAACCGTTACCGCGCGCTGGCTGGAAACGGCCCTGAGGCATGACGGTGCGTGAGAGCCTCCTCTCGGCACGGAAGAAGGTATATTCGGCAATAACCGCCGTTTCTGGCGCTTCCCGTCATCGCTGAGCGGCAGGCGTTCGTTCTTCGTTTTTCAAGCATCCCGCTGGTCGCATGTCTCACCCGTTCCCAGTCGTTTTCTCAATTTCATTCCTATAGAGGAAGCCACGACGCCCGGCTGCCGCTTAAGTCCGCCTCGCTTTTTTTTTTTTTCTCCGAACTTTCACTTTCTCCTGAAAGCGCGCCTCCGTCGCCGCTTGACCCAATTTACTTTCCTCAACACAGGAAGGTGAAGACGGGAACCGAAAGTTGCGAAGCTCCTATGCCCAGCCCGCCGCGACCCCGCTGCATGTAGCTGGACGCGCGCGCGCGCGAATGCGACTCGGAACAAAAGCTGCCCTTGTAAAGCGAGATGCGCATAACTAGGAAGCTCGGCGATTGCTATCACTGAGCGTCCAGCGGCTCGGAGGCGCGGCCGCCAACGAGCAGCATACACACGCGCCGTGCCTTATGCTCACGTTGGCGCCACTGCGCTGAAATGCTAATCAGGAATTAAGAAAACAGTTTGAAGTCTTATCTCAGCCACATTTTGTTTCTGTTTTACTTTTTCTGTCGGTAACGTGAGGCGGGCGTTCACTTGGGCTCTTCTCGGCTCTGCGCAGCGACTAGAGTCGTCACTCAGCCGCTAACGGGCTCTCGGAGATGGCGGACAAGACGGCTGCACTTTCTCAGGTCGTTGGGGTGGACGCCTACCGTCGACAAAACGCTCCGAACTCGTGTTGCCGCAGAAAATGAAGTACAGAGAAATGCTTCAAACCCGCAATCACATAGAAATATGGTAGCTTATACAACCTCCATGCCTCTACTCACTGCGGCACATATGCTTCAAAAGCTCCCTCCAGTGAAAGGCACTGATGCAGTGAAAAAATCTAGTCAAAAATGCCCTATTTTTTATTATTTTTCAGGAAGAAATAGTGATAATTAAAGGCAACTAATTTGATAGAACAAACAACACATTTTTTCAAGGCTCGTGGTTTTTTTTTTACAACCACTGCATTTTTTAGGTTTCCAACGCGATGGCGAAGAATATTGATCTTTGCAGGCCTCGCATTACCGGTAATTTTTCTGTTTTTGTGGAAGCATTGTTTCTAGTGACCCACTTTATTCTTCACCAGTCTTTACAACGTGTGATCTAATTTTTTTGTTTCCTTCTTACTTCCCAATTCTGCTATCTTGAACTTCTATTTCCATGCCTTCCTTCACAAAACTTGTGCACGCGCTACACCCCTCTCAGTTGAATTGCACTGGCCAATTTGCTCCATCATCTCCTCTGTTTCTATATTTGTCTCTTGTATACATATTTTCTTATCAATAATCAGGCAGTAGTTGTCTTAGTACTGGTAATAATAGTATTATTTTATTATTACTATTACTATTATTATTATTATTATTATTATTATTATTATTATTATTATTATTATTATTATTATTATTATTATTATTATTATTATTATTATTATTATTATTATTATTTAACGTGTCCGGGAACAACCATGAGGTCTTAGTGCAGGCGCACGGAAAAATAAAACAATACAAATAAACAATACAATACAGACACTCTTTCAAAAAAAGAGTGAAAACACACAGAAAAAGAAGAAATCAGCACTAAATGGAAATATTAAAAAGTCAAGACGAGAATCATAGAAAGGAATTGAAAAATAAAGGGGAATGTACACAACTACTAACCTTACCGAAAGACGGAAAAGAGGAGAATCTGTACAATGTGAAAATTATTTTAAGAAACGTGGAAAGATTACATAAAACAATGACAGCCCCGCCGCGGTGGTCTAGTGGCTAAGGTACTCGGCTATTGACCCGCAGGTCGCGGGATCTAATCCCAACTGCGGCGGCTGCATTCCCGATGGAAGCGGAAATGTTGTAGGCCCGTGTGCTCAGATTTGGGTGCACGTTAAAGAACCCTGGGAGGTCGAAATTCCCGGAGCCCTCTACTACAACGTCTCTCATAATCATATGGTGGTTTTGATGACGTTAAACTTCACACATCAATCGAATATAAAAAACGATGACAGCGGACTGTAAAAAACATCAAGATAACAAAAGTTGACATTATAGAGACTTTGTATGCTGTGAACTGTGAGTATTGACAGAAGTTGGCAGGTACATGAAATGGTCGATTCTCTCTCGTTAACTTACGTGGAATCCAACTTTTTAGACAACTGGGAAGTCAAGAGCAGAATATGATACCGCGAACTAGTTTGTAAAGAAATAACAGGTCAGCTCGATTTCGTCAGCGGTGAAGTGATGGCAATTACAATAATCTGGCAGTGTTGGAACGAGATCCCCAGTCATTTTTAGCAAAACAATAATTGTAAATGCTTACAATTTTTTTTCTAGACTCGCTCAATGGCGTCACTGCCAGATTTAGCATTGCCATTTCCCATTAGAAATGCATATTCAAGTTGAAGAACATATATTGCGGTGTAATATTTGTCGAAGGCTGTAGGAAAACTGAATTTTTGAGAGATTCTACAAACACAGCCGGCAGAATGAAGGCCATGCATGGCAGCAAGTTTAGTGTGAGCAGAATAATTTAGCATGCTATCAAAAAGAACGCCAAGATCAATGAATTGATAAACCATACATAACTACACGGTGTTTACAAAGTAAAAAAATGAAACAATGAGTGTTTAGCGAGATATACTCATGAAATTGGTTTTTGAGGTATTCAGACAACGACTTAATGTTGCCACACCATTCGAATAAAAAACACAAATCTGACTGCTGCAAGCTACAATCGCTAACTCAATTAACTTTCTTAAATATATTGATGTCATCAGCATACAGTAGAAAAGAATTAATAATTGCATAAGTGACATCGTTAACGTAAAGTAAAAATAACAATGAGCCTAATACCGGCCCTTGAGGAACTCCACTAGTCATTTTGTACAAGGAAGACATTTGGCCATTTATGGCAACAAAACATAATCTTTTCAAGAGAAATCGTTGCATGAGGCTCACAATTAACAGACGAGTCGACACCAAAGTTTACAAGTTCGACAAGCAAAAAAAAACGCCAGATCTGCGCGGGAGATACCGCGCAGTAACAATGAAAACTAGAAGAGTGTCTTTTCAGAGCTTTTTCTGAACACTAATTGGGTAGCTGCTGCAAGCACACTTTCTAGGTACCAACTTCGGCATTAATAGTCATAATTTCTTGGTAGTACGCGGGCATTCGCTATGCTATAATTGGTCATTCCTCTGAGAAGCGTGCACACGTTAAACACTTCCAAGGGATTTTGTGCCAATTGTTCATGCAGTGACTGACAACGACGAGGAATTAGGCCTAAAATTGGTATGCGCCTCAGTTAATACACTGCAAAAAAGTTACTCCAAGGGCGGAGTAAAACACTTGGCCTCTAGCGTCCCCCTATTCGGAGCAATTTTCGCTCCGGCTTGCCGGAGGAATCGCGTGGCACGGCCGGAGTACTTTTTACTGGCATTTTCCTCCGGCTGGCAGGAATGATTACGTGGCACCTCCAGAGCACGTTTCACGGGTTTTTCACTCCATCTCTCCGAAGCTTTTGTGTAGTACCTCCGGAGTATTTTACGAAAGTACTTACTTAGTCCAGACAGAATTTCAGGCAGGTGGATCAGCACTTTTTTAAAGTGTTTGCTCTGCTGTTTATTTATTCTATGCTGAGCGTTTCACACATTGTGTAGATGAAGGAACTCCCTATTCTCATGCAAGCACAGCCGAGGTACTGTGTATTCTTTTCCACAGAGCTGTAGCAATTGAATTTCAAGAAAACACTTGAGTTCTTATTCTTTTATTTATTCAAAATAAACTGCCATTTCTGAATGATTGCCCAGCATTTGAGAAAAGGAGACAAGAACAAACAAACATGCAAAAGGCCACCAAAAACAAAACACAATAAGACAGATCCAATGCAATCCACAGCACTCAAGTTTGAAGCACAGCACTTCGAAATGAAGCCCATATACTGCAAAACGATGCACGGCAAACGAAGAAAGCGCGACCACCGACAACAACTCTTCACCTTCCCCGAAGGACCATCCATCACATTCATTGACTACGGAAGGGTTGAGTTGATTGCTTTCTGCATAATTTAGCAAAAAATATACATGAGAACTACACACCATGCGAGGGCACGGAAACTGAAAACACTGCAGCCACGGACACTCAATAAATCCTATACAGTCTGTGAGTCTATGAGAAGAAACAACTTCTTAAACTGACCACACGCACACACAAAAGACACACACACATACACAAAGACAGGATGCGTGTTCAATATCAAGAAGCACAACCGATGTAATTTGGCGTGAGACAGCCGCAACATAATTAACGCACCTCCTGACGCGAAAAAAGTTCAAAACTGGCCAATGTTTTCTAAATATTTCTAAAGCAATAGCTCTACCTTTCCTGAAACATTCAAAATCAATTTTAACTAAAATAATTTTATTTTTGTACTCTCGTAGATGGCATCAGGAATGCCCCTCCCGATCATTTCCTAAATTTATCAAATAAGAATTCTGAATATTACAGTCCCATTTTAGCGCGTGCTCATCGTCATACTTCCAGCAAAGTGGACCCTAACACTTTGCATGGTTGCGGCCTGTCTTTCAGAAAAGCCTAGCTTCATCTCCTTTTGAAAATAATTCTCGAGGTAAGTTGGCATTGAGTTTTTTTTTTATTATTTGCACTACCTGCTCTGCTTTGATACTTGTCGCTGTGAACATTTTTAAAGTAGTTATTGTATGAGCATGTATTTCTAGACGAACGGCTTCAGGCACAATATAGAGAAAAGTTCACTACGACATTACAAAATAAATAAGCAATAAAAGGCACTAACATTTCACTACCTAAGCCAATTGCATTTTTACAGAAATAAGGAAAGGCCGATGAGTTTAGTAACCTAAATGTCCGTACGAACGTGCGGAGGCCACAGAAGTTGATGCACGTGGTAGCGTCATGACGTGCAAGTGCCTCCTCCTTGAAATTTTCTTTTCCCCTCTTCTTTTCACAGGCCAGGGTTGTTCTATTGCCCAAGTCAAAACTACGTCTCAGCACTGTTTGCACTCCCGTTTTACACCAAAAAAAAACTGCATTCACAGCCAAGGCAGCACGACTGAAAAGAGAAAAAATGCAGCAGCAGGATAGTGATCTCTCTCGTCATCAACGCACAAATAACACGGCAAGTTTTTTTTTTTTCAAAAGGGTACCTTCTCCTTTCTCTCTTTCTTTCACTACAGTGTCCACTACATCTTGAAATGTTGAGCCGGGCTGTCATATGGGTTAACCTCACTACCCACCTCCCTTTTCGACAGAAACGTCGAGCGCCGCACGACTCGTCCTGCCAAACAAGTCCTCTTCTTTCCTTTTTTGTTTTGCATTCCTCGTTCCCACTATTGTCAGTATCTTTCGCCCCTGTCTGTCTTTTCCTGAAAGCACCACGTCCCCCGAGGAGTCCAGTATATGTCTAGATTAATATCTCAGACACCACTCATTTAACTGAAATAACCTTTTTATCTAGTATGAGTTCGTGTATGCGTTCTATACATCTGTTCCAAACACATTGCCCTACCTCAATTCAGTATATTTATATAGAATTAACACTGATTTCAGTTATTCAAGCTTTATTCGTTCAGCTGGCATATTCTATCAAAATAACTTCTAAGCAGTAATAGATCTTGACCTGGCGTTTATTGATATAGAAAACCGACAAATGTTACCGTTTATATGTACTGACAAGACCAAAAATATCTTTTAGCCAGTTAGGTTTTTGAATAAATCAATCTACAACTGGGCTATTTTCTATTATTGCATATTTAATCAGCGCTCCAAATATTACAGTGACTTGATTCAATTTAGCGGAGTGATTATGGCGTAAATGTAGCGCAAAAAAAAGGACGAGGACAAGAAAGTGAACAACGACAAGCGCTTGTGGTGTTCCCTTTCTCTATCTCGTGCTTTTCTGCGCTACATTTACGCTATAATTAATCAGTACCAACTCGCTGACCATTCTACCGAAGTTATGTAAGGAGAAAAAAAAACGTAGTGCAAACAATGCATTATTGAAATTCCGCTGACTTTTCATTGACGTATTGTAAAACTAGCCTATATTGATCACATGTTAGCTTTATCAAACTATTATTCAGTCTAAGCATTGCCTGAGAATAATACAATAGGTAATTCAACGAGAGCTCACTCACCCTTTTTTCGCCTCACCAGCTACCGCTGGGTCTCTCAAAACTCGCGAGATCACAATGTGTCCTTCGCTGCCAGAAACCATCACACGATTACCGTTCGCATAACCCCTTTCTGTCGTTGATCACCTTCGTTGCTGCTTGTCGCTTGTGATATCCAGAAGGTGTTCAGAACGATTGCATTTTCTCCAACGCAGCCGAACGCTTTGCACAATCCTGACTGCACCAGACGACCTCCCCACAAACCAACATGGCGCAGACAGAGCTGCTTACGTCACTGCGAGGCTGCTTACGTCACTCCTCGAGCAGCCAATGAATGCCGCTGAGCGATGAGTGGGCATCCACTGGGGCAAAAGTAATGTGCCGGAGCATTTTCGGGGCAGCCACGGGAGCATAATCAGGTGATTGTCCCCGTTTTTCTCCGGTTACCTTTGTCCGGCGCCCACTGGAGGAAAACGAATGTATTTGCTCCGGTACAATACGGTTTGAGTGAGGCCACTGGTACAGAGCGGGGGCATCATTCCCCGATTCCTCCCACCTGGGTATGTTTTTGTTTACAGTGTAGGTGTTCAAGAACAAGCTTTTGTAATGGGTTGGAGTGTTGAACGACCCACTCGTTACGTCATTAGCAATGAGTGACGCCTGGTTGTTTTTTTTTTGCTGTTATGAAACGCTTTATTACTCATAATAATGTGATTTCTTTTTTGACATCAAGTCCGTCTGAAGCAACTTTGCGAACAAGGCCCTAGCACCGGCGTGGCTCAGTGGTAGAATAGTGGTCTGGCACGCAACGTACCAGGGTTCTTGCCTAGCTGTGCACTTAGTGTTTTTTTTTCACTGAGTTTTCTTCTTTCGTTAGTGGTTACGGACACCAGTGGTGGCAGCGGCGGACAACTACGGTGCCATGCATTAACCATGCTTTTATCTTATAACAGCTTTCGGTGTGAAAAAGTGAGTGGCTGACTACGTCAAAAGCCTTGCTCAAGTCACAGTAGACTACGTCAGCCTGTCCGCTCCGAGAAGTAAGTGAAGAGATTGGCGTCATGAAATTATCAAGATTTGTTGTAGTTAAGTGGCCATAGAGAAAACCGCGTTGATTCAGAATCAATGAATTATTTACGCTGACATACAATATGTTGTGAAGGGCCAGCTCAAAGATCTTCGATGTGGCACACAGAAGAGAAATCAGGTGATAGTTATAAACATAAGTTTTGCAGCCCGACCTGAATACTGAGAAAACACGAGTAATTTTCCGCATGCTGGGGAAATATGGAAGCATTCAGACTAAATACTGTAGTCAGTACTGTGGCAAATATACTACGACAAGCCTTCAGAACACTGTAAACAAAAATATACCCAACTGGGAGGAGTTGGGGGATGATGCTCCCGCTCTTGCCCAGTGACCTCATTCAAACCGGAATGTACCAGAATATATACATTCGTTTTCCACCGTTTTCTTCCCGTGGGCGACAGACGAAGGAAGACGGAAGAAAACGGGGTCAATTCCTTAAAAATGGTCCAATGATTGCTCGGCAACTGCTCCAGCGCATTGTTTATGCTCCGGTGGATGCTCCGCAATTGCTCCGACGCATCGCTCAGCAGATTTCATTGGCTCTTGGAGGAGTGACGTAGGCAGCCTCAACGCTGGGCGGCCGTTCCCCACAAACCAACTTGGCGTAGACCAAGCCAGTGCAGTGAAGATTGTGCGAAGCCTTCGGCGGCGTTCGGAAAAAGGAAATTGTTCTGTGCACTTCCTGGATATCACAAGCGACTACAAGTGGCAACGAAGGTTATCATCGACAGATGGGAGTTGTGGGAACCTTAATCGTGTGATGCTTCCGAGCAGCGAACGACACT
Source organism: Rhipicephalus annulatus (assembly GCA_013436015.1). NCBI lineage: Eukaryota > Metazoa > Arthropoda > Arachnida > Ixodida > Ixodidae > Rhipicephalus > Rhipicephalus annulatus. Next base: position 167,272 of record WOVY01013430.1, read on the forward strand.
TTGTGATCTCGCGATTGTTGAGCACCGCGGTGGTCGCTGGTACGGCGCAAAACTGACGAGTAAGCTGTTCTTGAAATCCCTGCGTTATTCTTCTCAGGTAGTGTTAATATTGGGTATTGTTGTGGTGATAAACCAAACATGCGATCAATAATAGGCTAATTTTGCAAGAAGTCAATAAAAAGAAGGCGGAATTTTGATAATTCGTTTTTTGGACTACGTGTTTTTTTTCCACAACATAACTTTGGTAAATTAAATCAAGCCACTGTAACATTTCGAGCGCTCATTGTATATGAAACAATAGAGCATATCTTAGTTTTGGGTTGGTTCCATGAAAGGAAATAATTGTTATAAGTAAACCTAAGTGGTGAAAAAATTACTTTGGTGTTGTCAGTACACATCAACAGTGATATCTGTCCCCTTTCCATATCCATAAATGCCAGATTGAGGTCCAACACTGCGTACAAATTATTTTGATCTATTGTGTAGGCTGAACTAATAAAACATTATTACCTGAAATAAGCGTTATTTGCAGCGTTAATTGACGTAGAGCAATGAGTTTGGTACAGACGTTTAGAATGCATACACGAACTCATATTGGTGAAAAAGTTATTTTGATTGTATAAGTGGTTTTTGAGGTATAAATTCAGAAGCATACTGGACTCTTCGGGGAAAATGGTGCTTTGCGGACAAGAAAGAGAGTGGCGAAAGAAACTGAGGAGACTAGGAATGAGGAATGCGCAAAAAAAGGGAGGAGGTGCTTGGTAGAACGACTCGTGGGGCACTCGGCGTTTTTATGAAAGTGGGGGGAGTGGAGAGGGTAAGTGAAGTTCACATATTTGGTATCCCAGCTCAACATTGTAAGACGGAAGGTACGTGGCAGGACAGAAAGGAGAGGACACCCTGTCGAAAAACTAGCCGTATTTTCTGCGTTGGTGATGGCGGAGAGTACTATCCTGCTGCTGATCTTTTTCTCTTTTCAGTCCTGCTGCCACGACCGTGGCTGCAGTTTTTTTTTTTTTTGCGGAAGGCGGGGGTAACGTTTTCGCGACCAAACGGGTAAAACTGTTCAAATGTTCGCCTTAATGTCGTCTCTGAGAACAAGACCTTTCTTTCTATCTCTTTTTTACAAACAGTACTGAGACTCAGTTAGGACCTCGACAATCCAACGACGCTGACCTGTGAACAGAACAGGCTAAAGGAGAATTTCTGTAAGCCTGGTACGCACGTCACAACGCCTTCACGTGCATCACCTTCCGGGGCCTCCGGACGTGTGCACGGACCTGTAAATTGAGTAAACTGGTAAGCTTCACTTATTTCTGTCAGTATATGTGAAAACGCCGTTTGCTTAGGCGTAATGCTTGTACATTTTATTGCTTATTCATTTTGTTACGTTCTAGTCAACTTTTGTATATTTTGCACTTGAGGCTGTCTGTTTTTAAGAAAGACAAGCTATTTTGAAAAAAAAATGTTAACTACGACAAGTATGAAAACAGAGTGGACAGTGCAAATTAAAAAAATAAAAACAATGCCAACTTATCTGGAAAATTATTTTGCAAAGGAGATTAAGCTATAGCCTTCCTTACAGACAGGCCACAACCATGCAAACTGTAAAGGCCTACTTTTCTAGAAGTATGACGATGAGCACGTGCTAAAATACGACTGTAATAATCAGCATTAAATTCGATAAAATTAGAAAATAATCGGGAGGGTCGTTTCTGATTATGTTTACGAAACTACCGAAATTTGATTATTTAATAAACAAATTGGCCCCGTATCTGCATGCAATCTGCAAATGTCGAAAGACGATAGTCTTGCGTGTGGAGAGAGTGAACAAAACATTTACTTGATGTTCTGCGCAAGAAAATTGATTAATGGTATTCCGGATGCGCTGCGTTAGAGTGCCTCGAGCGGGCAGCTGAAGCTCACGAGCGCATCTAGTCATATTACACATGAGCCATGAGCGCCATCTGGCAGTTTCTTTTGGAAAACAAAGCGCGTGGCTGTGCGCGTCCGTCTAAAAGGTGATAAGGTGTAGAATGCGAGGCGACGGGTAGGTGCCATCGCCATATCGTCTTAGCAAAGCGTTGGAAACACTTCCCGTTCCATGCAAGCGTTGCATGGTAAGCGCAGCGGAATAAGCGCTACGGCACTTAAAAGTACTTATGTATGCGTTTTCTAGTAAGAGATGCATATGCAGAATATATGCGAGTTGTTATGGTGCCCCGGACATGCGCAATAATTGCTTTTTAATTGACAATTGCACGAGCATGAACGCTCAACCTTGAACAACATTTTTGGTCGTTGCGGATGGGGTCGACTGTTTCAAGCACTGACCTCCACTACTAGTGGAGGTTACTAGTGGAGGTCAGTGGTTTCAAGTACCCAATGCTGGTAAGAGTGGACAAACGGACAAATGTACAGACAGACAGACCAAAATTTTTGCGTTGAAGGTCTCTAAGGAAGACTATCATCTTTAAAATTGTTTTTGAATGTTTTAGAAAAGCTAGAGCTATCGATTTAGAAATATATAGATAAGAAACTTTGGCGAGTTTTGAACTTTGTTCGCGTAACGGAGGTGTGTTTTTATTATGTAGCGGCTGTCTGGCACTGGAGTATTCAATCTGCTTCCTGATATTGAACGCTCATCCTGAATTTTTTGTGTGTGGTCGGATATGAAAGTTGTTTTGTCTCATAGACTCGCAGACTGTACAGGATTTATTGAGTGTCAGTGGCTTTGTGTTTTCAATTTTCACGCCTCTCGCATGTTTTGAAGTTCGCAAGTATAAGTATTTTCTGCTAAATCATGTACGAAGCAATCAGCTGAACCTTTCCGCTGTCAATGAATCTGATAGATGGTCCTTCGGTTATGGTGAAGAGTTCTTCGCAGTGGCCGCGCTTTCTTCGTTTGTCGTGCATCGTTTTGCGGCATCCTGGGAGTCATTTCAAAACGCTGTGCTCAAAGATTGTGTGCTGTTGATTTCATGTGATCTGTCTTCTTGTGTTTTGTTTTTAGTGGCTATTTGCTTGTTTGTTTCTTGTCTTCTTTTCCCAAAGGCTGGGTCATCAACCAGAAAATGAACTTAAATATTTCGAATAAATGAAACAATTGGAACTCACGTGTTTTCTTGAATTTCATCTGCTATAGCTCCGTGGAAAAAATACACAGTAATTTTGCAGTGCTTGCATGAGAATTGAAAATTTCTTCATCTGACTGACGCGTGACAAGATAAGCATAAAAAAATAAACAAAGGAGCAAACAATTAAAGAAATACTGATACATCTCACTGAAATTCCGTCCGCATGAAGTAAGGACATTCTTAAAAAAATCCGGAGGCACCCCGCAAAAGCTCCGTATAGCCGGAGTAAAAAGCTCGCGAAAATTTCTCCGGAAGTTCTACGTAATCACTCCAGCCAGCCGGAGGAAAATGTCAATAAAAAGTACTCCAGATGCTCCGCGAAAATCATTTGGAGCAAAAATTGCTCCAAAGAGGTGGGACGTTAGAGGACAAGCGTTTTACTCCGACCTCGGAGTAATTTTTTTAATGATATATGTAGGAAGGGATTCCACTTGGGCTGTACTATAAGAACAATTTTAAGCCCTTGATGCATGAGTAGATGAGCTTTTCCTCCCCCCGATAGACCACTGGATGTGCTAACTGCCTTGGCCGTATACTGTCTGAGTCCTAGAGTCTGAGGCCTTATATATATAAACAGATTGAAAAATCCTGGACCAAACCACGGATGTTAGGGTTTAAGTAGGGGTCGAACCTGAGCCGTTTGCGTGGCAAGTGGTTGTTGTACTACATGTCCACACCTCTGCTTGTGAAAAAAAAAAGTGAAAAGAACTTCCGCTGCTTGGAAATGCCGTATAAATAGCTTTTATGCTTTACAAACACACGCGTCCTGTATACATGTTTCACTATGCAGCATGAAATATTGCAGTAATAATGCGTAGTACAATCGTCCATTGCCCACGGACGTCGGAATATGTATTATAATAATGGCTCCGTAGTTGAAAGCTGGCCACTACAAACGGCATTCCCTTAAGGCCCCATAGTGGGTGCATAGCAAATTCGAAAAGGTTCCATGCACTAAGTGTTTGAAGTATAGGAACAGGACGTCGCTATCACCTTCAGCTCATAAAGGCGAAGCTTTAGGGTCCAAAATTTTTTGCTAGACCGTTTGCGTACATACTTGCAAAACTCAACTGGCCTGCCAGTAAGATTTTTTCTAATAAGGCAATATATGAACAGATGTCCCCTTTACATAGGCGTTTAGAGAGATCTCGAAAAAAGCTGAATTCTTTCTTCCGTTTGTGTAATAGAGAGCATTTAGCCTTCCTGTGTGGGCGATCTTTATGCTTCAGTGCACTCACAAGTTCGGGAGGAAAGCAGTGGGGATATTTACGACATTTAGTTGTATATTGCGGAAAAAACTGCTGCTTAACACAAGCTCTGTAAGCTGCTCAAATTGGTCATCAACATTCAGTTTGTCAGTATCCTGTGACCAATCAATGGCTCACAAGTAATTAGAAAAGCCCGTGTGTCACCTCTCTTGAAAGAAAATCTCTGGGATTGGTTAGAATTAATAATAATAATAATAATAATAATAATAATAATAATAATAATAATAATAATATGAAGCCAATCTAATGGAAAAATAAATTATGATGCGGATTGCAATAACTAATCTTTTTATGAAGCGTGGTCGGAACTAGGGCAAGTTGGTGGGACATAACTGACTGTAGGAACAGCACAACCTAAATGTTGCGAGGTATTAGGCAAGCACAACTCGCTGCAGGCCACGCGTGAGATAATTGAAGCCTATCAAATAAATAGGTTTGAGGGTAAATGTGTAAGTTGCCCATCGGTTGCGTTGTTGCAAAAAGAGATTGCGTATCTCGATCTTCTTCAAGCTACACGAGTATTTGTTTTCAGCTCATTAAAGAGATAAGAGTTTTGCTGACATTGTATCGCAGTGGTAGATCCTGCCCCCTTCTCCTCATGCCCAATTTTCTCTTTTTTTTTCGCTAGATATGTACACCACTACGATATTAAATCTTTGTTGAAAGTCAGTGCTCTTTTCTGTCCTTGTTTTTTCGCATTCGTAGTTACGAAGTACTACTTCAAGATTGCGCTGTTCCTACATTAGTTAAGTAATCTTTGGTGTTCTAACAATAACACATGGTGGTCTAATATTAACACATGATATTTGGTGGTCTAATATTAACACGTGATAAAAAATAGGGCGAGATAAATGGCAAGATGTTAAGGGATCGCGGCAGACAGAGAAAAACTCGGCTGCATTTGACTCTTACAACCTAAAAAATAAAACAAAAATGGCCCGAATCTGCATGTTACACTGCAAATGTCGTCAAAAGACGATAGTCTTGCGTCTGGAGAGAGTAAACAAAAGATGTATTTGATGTTCTGAGCGAGAAAATTAGTGAATGGTATTCTGGAGGCACTGCGTTAGAGTGCCTCGAGCGTGTAGCGAAGATGAACGAGCGCATCGACGCACGTTAGACACGAGTGCCGTCGGGCAGTTATCTTCGAAAACGAAGGCGTGCGAACCCGCGGAGAAAGATGCGCGCCAGTCTCGGAGGTGATAAGGTGTAGAACGCAAAGCGACTGGCAGGTGCCGCCACCGTGTCGTCGTAGCAAAGCGTTGCAAACACGTTTTTGAGCATCGCGTTGCACTGTCAGCGCAGCGCGATAAACACTACATTCCATAGAGTTACTTTTGTGTGCCTCTTCTAGTATAAAGGCAGACATACAAACCATAGATGTGTTGTTATGGCGCCTCAGATATGCGCAGTATTGGCTTTTTAATTAACAATCGCACAACTACGAGCGCTAAATCTTGAGCAATATTGGTGGGCGCTTCGGATAGGGTTGGCTGTTTGGTGCTGTTTGAGGTATCGTTAAGGGCGGACAGACAAATTACAGACAGACAGACAGATCAAAATTTTTCCATCGAAGGTTCCTAAGAAAGACTATCGTCTTTAAAAAAGTGTTTTTTGGCTCTCCATTTATGCATCTGAAAGCCACATTTGCGACACTGCCTTATGAGCGATACGCTGACTCTTGTTATTAATAGCGTGGGATGTCTAACTCTCTTCATATATTTACATGCGCTCTCACTATCAGGAAATCGCAGGACGCACGACTTTCTAAAAAACAGTCGATGTTACTATTGAAAAAAAAGTGCCACACATGTGAGTCTAACATCTAATAAAGAGGAGTCAAAGGTCACTTTTCTGTTGTTAGCGTTTACAGTGAAAACCCACAATATCCCTTTTTTGTTTTTCCTCGCTCAGCCTAAGTACGTCAAACAACGCCACTGATTTTCCCTTCAGCTAGCCACTCATTTATAAATAGAAACTTCGGAATGGGCCACCCGGCTATGGAAAATACCGACCGCGGATATCCTTAGCCTCCGCCACAGGAAGTGTCGGACTAGCGTATATCTAGGGCGAAGCTGCACCGACGGTGTTGCAGCGCGCTCGCACACAGCTGAACCCTGCTGGCTCCTGCGGGCGCATGAATGAAAGTACGACGTGATCACTGACTCAGTGCCGGTGCGACACATGGCGACGCCGGCACACTGTCTCCATGAAACGCTGTTCCATTTCGCCTTCATGTGGTATCTAACTCTTTTGCCAGCGCAGCCTGATCGCCACCGCAAGAATTTTCCTTTCCCTCTTTCTTTATTTTGTATACTGCGTGCAGATCGGCAAGTGCGCAACAACGCAACTGGCTGAGGCTGACGCCTAACGACTTTTTCGCCTCGTCCACGTGTATCTCTCATGCTCTCCACATTCTGCCCGAGCATTTTTTTTTTCGGCTTGAAACGTTACGTTGGGCGCTATCGCTCCCGGCAAAACACCGCTTACTGACGAGAGCACGCACACACTCCACCCTCCATTGGCACGCCGCGTACGTGAGCGTGGGTTCCTATACGTCGTTACAAAATGCAAGACATATGTCAGCGTGTTTTAGCGCCTAACGAACCGCATTCAAAATAGCTTACCTTACCCTACCACTCACGCATATTATATGCCTACAGTGAAATAAAGAACAACAAATGTAAAGATGTGGCCGGATACACCAGTTTTTGCGTAGTTTCGGTGACCGCGCGTGCCGTACTTTTTGTTTCGTATGAAGCAACTAGTTCGTAGAATGATGGGCCCCGAAATGAAGCGATGTTTCTCGGTTGACAACAACTGGCAATGAAGAAAATGTAATCGAGTAACCTGTCAAAATTGAGTAATCGAGTATGTCTTACAAGTAGGAAGAGCAAAACAGAAGATTATAATGACATTCAGGTGTAATGAAGACTTTAATGTGTAACACGCTGGTATATCCTGCACCGCTACACCGTTTCGAACAGTTAAGTTTATTACTTCCTGATTTTTGGGAAAGGAGATCCCCCTTCAGCCAAGTGCTCGGGGACCCTTTTCTGCGTGCTTATGTAAACGTGTATGTTTATTATGAAAGAAAATAAACTGAACCTAAACTGATTGCTATACGAATTATCATGCCTATACCACCTATCTATAGATACGTCCTTTTATTCAGTGATAGGAATGGCCATGACAAGTTGAACAAATGAAGATATGCGAGTTTTCAATCAACATTGCGTAAAAAGCACACAACGTTGAGCACTAGAAGCTGCCGATGAAGACATTTCTGTTATACGTATATACGAGTATAATGAGAATTATGGGCAAGCATACAGATGACCGCACCTTAGTGTAGCCTCTTGAAGATTCGGTACTATATATATATATATATATATATATATATATATATATATATATATATATATATATATATATATAGTTTGTGAGTTTTTATTGTTTATTTATTTGTTTTTCAAAGAAAAAGAGGAGCTGTCACGAAAAACTGCTGCAATCTGCAGCTTGACGTGGTGACAGCCTCCTTAGAATGGCAACAGCCAACATTTTGTTGGGGCAAAGAAAGACTTACAAAAGGAAACGAACTGAACAGCGACGTACCCAATACTTGTTGGCACATGCTATTGGAACATTGTTGACCATTGATATCGCATGATATAAAAGAAAAGCTTTTTGGAAAAGTTTTTAACTAGCCAGGTGGAACAACATCGAGTTCAAACGCGTCAACGGTGAATAAAGGTAACATGTATACAAAATCGCGAACATTGAAACGATTTGTACACAATCGTAATAATAGAAACGATGTCGCTGGCTATATTTATATGAACATGTCAAGGAGCTCTTTTTATGTTTATATTGGACTTCAAGTGCAACTTTTTGTTGTAACCAGTTTTACAGTGGCAGTTGCTTGTAATAGAGTATTTGCTTCCCATAGATCGTACGACATTATGCTACTTTTCTCTGCTGTGGATTACAGGTGTCGTATATGACTGAGTTTGTATAAGATTAGCTAAGTTTTAGAAAGTGTTGTCCTGTTTTTTTTGTTTTTTTTGTGTCTGTGCATATTTTGTTATAACAGGAAAACCTGTATTTGTGAAGCCAGTAATTTTGCAAACAATTCAGCTGTAGGTGGCCAACAGCGTATCTTACAAGTTACTTTGATAATTCGCTTTTGCAGCAGAAAATTTTTTATCGTATTGGCAATTATGCTTGTACCCCACAAAAGAGCACAATAGTGACGAATGAAATAGAATAGCGACTTATGAAGAAGTAAATTTACGGCAACTGGTAACGCCGCACTTTTTCGCTTCAAAAGTCCAGTAGTGCGTGAAAAGTTACCAAGAAATCGATGAGTTTATCTCATGACATTGCAACAGAAAGACAAATATGCCTAGAATTTTCAAGGAGTGAACGTGTTCAAATTACGTACTATTAATAAATAGAGGATGCTTGAGACATGCCTTATCACTTTAGGAATAATTTAACTATTTCTATATTGGCTTTCGGTGGAGATTGTAATTTGTACAAAGAATGGAACGGAAGCTCTACGAGTCTGAATACGGGTGGGCTCGACGAATTGGAATTATGGTAAGTATCATTGCGAGTGAATTCTTAGCAGGAATTTGTTTATTTATTTATTCATTGATTGATTCATTTGTGGGGTTTAACGTCCCAAAGCCACCATATGATTATGAAAGACGCCGTAGTAGAGGTCTCCGGAAATTTTGACCACGTGGGGTTTTTTAACGTGCACCCAAATCTGAGCACACGGGCCTACAACATTTCCGCCTCCATCGAAAATGCAGGTTTATTTATTTATTTAGGTTAGTGAGATTGAGTCCTTTTTTTCATTGATTTGATGTAAGAAGATTTTGGTGAACCGATAGGGCGCCGGCTACTCCTTATACCATAAAAGCGTTTAATAACAAAGTTCATGCATGGTCCAAGTCTCCATACGTAAAAAGTCCACAGCAAATACAGTATACAGTGGTGATCGAAATTTTAGAGACCATGGGAGCGCGTGGCCAACAAGAGTTACTGTATAGGCTACTTAAAGGAAGCATATACAGTAATTCTATGGCCAACAACACCGCGGCGCCTTCTCACGGCTACCAGAAAAACTCGAGAGCGCGCACGGCGCAAGCGCATTCTTTTATACTTACCAGCCTGCGCTTTTACTCCCTTACAGTGCGTGCACAGCGGAACGACAGAAAAATCGCAAGGTGTCACTATTGCAGGCGCCACGGATGTATTGCGGACCAAGACGTACCGGCAAAATTGAACGGGAGTATTGCGGACCAAGACGTACCGAGCAAAATACGAAGGCACAAACACGGTATGTAGTGCGTGTGGAGAGGAGGAGGAAACGGCTGAACATTTGATAATGTTCTGTTAAGGCCTCCACACTGTAGTCGAAGATGATGGCATCGAATTTTTCAAAGCATTGGGGTTTAGGGACAGTGAAGGCAAAATAGACTTTAAACGGGTAGACATAACCAGGAGGAGGCTAACTGATTGGTGGCTACAATCGAGGCGATGGTGAAATTCAATCCTTAAACACACATTCATAGTACTTAACTTTATGGCTAGGTGGCGTGAGCCGCCGCTTGATCTCAAAGGCACAGCCGGATATATTCATCCATCCATATATCCATCCATCCATCCTGAACCACCGAGAGATGATATCACGATAAAAATAAAGGGGCCCTGAAACACTTTTTCAAGTAGCCATGGAATGAACTCACTAGAAGAGCTTATTGCCTCACGAATGTAACGCCGCTCAAATTTTAATAATCCGTCCAGTGCGAGTGGCGTTACAAAGGTTTGTCGCATGCTGCAATTGCATTACCTCTTCTCTCGTCCCGACGAAAGCGCTGGAAGCTAAGCAGGGAGGGGTGGTAGGGCGAAGAAACTATCGCGCCTCATGACTTTGAGCACCTTTTTTTTTTCGTCGAACGCGCGGCTTTTTCAGTGTGACCATGTGCGCACGCGTGGACAAGCAGCGGCCTCCAGCGGCTATCTCGGTAACTTGATTTTTCAGTCACAGACGCACAGACGATTTTTGCTCAGAAGCAACGGGCCCAACGCCAACGACGGGTTTTCTGCAACACGAGCTCTTTAACGCTATCGCGTTAATATCTTACTTGTATGGGCAGTGCTCGGTATGCGCCACTTTTGCGCCTTGGTTCCAGACAACTCCGCGGCGCCGAAAATACGCACGTTGCGTCAGTCTTTTTTTTCAAACCAACGCATGTGGTAAGATTACCGAGCAGCCATGTTTCTTAGAGAAACGCGTGTGTGGTCACGCCGTAGAACGTCTGGAACGAAAGCAAAACATCGGCGTGCAGCAAGCACTGCCCCGACGAGTTAGATAATGTTGTCACGATATCATCGCTCAGTTCTTCCACGGTGCCTGCAAAAGTGACACATTTAATAAATGAACAGAATAAATGAACCTTGGTGCACGCATCATGCTTCCTGGAGTTACAAGAAACGCTTGCAGCTAAGAACGCGTGAGCCACAAATGTTATGGCATCACCCCTCTATAGGTGTATAAAATACACGTTTGCAGCCCGAGTTTCAAAAAGGAGGCAAATATGAAGCATGACGTCAACTTTGTAACAGTTTGCCACGGAGCTTCTTGTGAGGGTAAAAAAAAACAAGAGAATTCTTCATTCCTGGATGCCTCATGGGAGGCTGTCATAATTGTACTGATTCGTGCGTTGTCACAATTCCTTGAATTGTTTGACGCGTAATTGAAGCCAAGCATTTTTTTATTTTTGCAGACCTCTTTGCTGATTCCGCGCTGAAGAGGATTTCTTCTACTGTAAAGGAGAAAGCCGCTATGCCTTCGCTGTTTCTACATGAACATGGTAAGTTTCTTGCCCGTTTTGATTAATGCTATATGTTCTAAACTTTGTAGTAAATTTATTTAAATATTTTTGTTTTCACACTGGCTTATCGTCTTATTAAGAATTTATGTGCTTTGGGGGAGTTCAAGCTTTCGTAAGTGGCATTTTTCTCAAGCTGTGGTCTTACACTTCACCTCAATTCTGGAAGTAGCTATAGGCTGGAAAACTACGTTATTTGGATTATACAAAACTATTGCAAAGTTTGAGTTGTATGTTTCGAGTTCAGACTAATGCCAATCACGTGGAATTTTATAGGATATGCATTATATACACTTCATGGGGTATTGCCAGCACAGCACAAACATCATTTCATGAGAAATAATATTTTCTCTCTACCTAGGACGAGAGGGTGCCTCCGGCCCCAGCCTAGAGCAAACCCAGTTTCTCAACCTCCACATGGAAGACCAAAGACTCTAGTGCGTCAGCAATGCCGAAGAAGGAGTAACAGCACTGATCAGTGCACTTTTTAATTTTTATCATTGTCTACAGCCGCATGGCCTTTAACACAACCACCATGCTAAGAGGCTTTTTCTCGGCATTAGCAACACTTCAGCTATAGAGTGTTGCTACAAAGTTTGTCAACAAAATTATTCGAGCAGTATGACGCAGAAAATTTTAGCGTAGAATTGCCTGAACAACTTTATTCGGTGTGGTGGGGCTACATGATAAAATAAAGCTACTTGTATAATGTTATTTTGCTGATTTGTAGCTGTGTCATTACCTAAAATTATGAATTACTTCTTTTGTTTCTTGTGTGTCCTCGCTCAGTTTCGTGTTCACTTTTAGCTTATTCTGTTTCTGGTCATTGCATAGGTTTTTTTCAACAAATAATCAAGGTTACGGGTGCACATTCTAACCACGGTATATAATCTGACCCATAACTTGCACCAAGACTTCGCAAATAAAAGGCACTTGAGATGTGAACTACACCACACGTGTACTATTCGCATGAGCCCATGTATACTGGAACATTTTTTTATTCCCCTAATCCTAATTATGTTTAATTACGCTGATTTTTCATTTAGTGGTTGAAAACTAAAAAAGTGGACAGTGAGCTGTAGAGAAAGCACTTTCAGGAACCACCGAAGGAATTGTTTCCTCTGCGATACGTCTCATGCTTTTATTTCTTCCACAATGTAAGGAAACCCCACAAATTACGAAAAGAAGCCACATGACGCATCGCTAGCGCAGTCATACAGGCTTTCTTGGGATTTTTAGCCAATAACTAAAAAGTAAGGTAATTGAACATAGCGGCTTGTTTAATGTAGGGGAAATAAAAAATAATATCATGGCATCTAGGAGCTAGTGCGAATAGTTGATGTCTGGTTCAAATCGCCTCTGAAGTGTCTCTCATTTTCAGTATTCACTGAAGTTATGTAGGAAAACCTGTATATTTTTTCGTGTATACGTCATTTCTCGTCACCGATTGTGTACATGAAGGAATACTAAACTTAAACCACTGCGATTGCATACATTTGATAGAATCATCAGTATATATTTGCGTGTTACTAAATTGCTATGAAAGTATCTAAAATTATTTTTTCTAAATCTTTGCAAGATTTTAAAGTTCCGGTTGACTGGGCAACTGCAAAAGTGAAGTCCCTACATAGGAGTGGAAATCCCCAATATGTAACCAACTATCGCCCAATCTCATTATTTCACTTTTTGTTAACTTCTTGAGCATATAATAGGCATATTTTTTAATTCCTAGATGAGCACAATTTTTAAAAAGTTCACACCATGGATTCAGGAAAAACATTTCTACCTATACTCAGTTGCTAACTACAGTGCATGATTTCTCACTAGCTATAAATTCCGGAAACCAGGAATACGTGGATTTTTTATGGATTTTGCAAAAGTTTTCGGTACGGTCTTTCACAATGAGTTGCTGTTCAAATTTGATTTAATTCTTAAAAATACTCAGCTTCTGAATTCCATTTCCACTTATCTTTCAAATCTGAAGCAATACGTCTTCTTCAATGATCATTGTTCCTGTAAAGTACCGGTTAATTCAAGTGCCCCCCCCCCCCCCCAGGGCTCAGTGCTACGTCCATTTCTATTTTTGTTATTTATCAACGATATTTCACATGGTATACCGGTAAACGTGAAGTTATATGCTGATGACTGCATCCTGAACACAGAGATAGAAAACTAGACAGACAAAATCCATTTGAAACGATACCTTTCATAGGTCATTCGTTGGTGCGCTAAATGGTAGATTTCAGTTAATTTTACAAAGACCGTTCTTATGAAATTTTCTCACGAACGTAACCCTCTTCATTTCACATATTCAACGAATAATGTTTTCTTGGAGGATGTACAACACTACAAGTACCTTGTTCTCTGGATTTTGCATGACCTAAACTGGACGAGATATATAAAAAATGTAATAAGCTCATGCAATTACAAACTATTTTATTTTAAAGGAACTCTCAACATTTGCACTCCGCTGTTCGCCTTATTGCATTCAAGGCAATTGTCCAACCTACTCTATATTATGCATCAGTTATTTGGTACTCTCACACTAACACCAAATTCAACAAAATGAAAAAAAAATAATGAGAGAGCTGTTAGATTTCAGAAGAATGGCCAGTTGGGCAAGTTGGTACCGATTCATAATGTACTGCGCAAAAAAAAAAACGAATGGGAACACGAAGCAGATTGTGCAATTCGTGCGTGATGACAACCCCGTTGACGTAAAGCATTGACGTAAAGGGCTTCTTTTATTCTCTCCCACATAATAACCTTCTTACCGCAGTGAAGAAACGCATTACATGTCACAATGGTGAACCTGCCTTCATAGGTCTACGTGGCATGTCAGTTGAATCTTTCACAGAACTTTTCTTCTTTTACCTGGGGTCTTATTTCTTTCTTTCCAAGGTGAGATGTACTGGCAAAAGAAAGGTACGGGGTCTAGTGTGGCACTGGTTTTAAGTGATATTTTTCCACGTAGAGTAGATCGGGCGCCCCAACAGGTTTTACAGGCCTTTGTAATAAGAGTTTTTCGTTGTGTCGATGATTACATAGTTTTTTTTTTCGTTTGATAACTGTAGATATGTCGACAGGTGTTTTGAAGAGTTTCGAGCAGTGTGTTCTTGGCCTGAAGTTCACTTCGGGATGCTTAAAGGACCAATGTATCCAATTTTTTAATCTTCAGCTACAGTTCTCGCCCACTGATGTGTGTTGGTGCTGCACCCCCTGTGACTGTGAAACCTGGGCTGGACTATAAATCGGGCCATACAAAACTGGTTAAAAATGCGATTACACTCTCCTGTTTTAGCTCTGCACTGAAGAAATCCTGCACTCCTTTAGTTGAAAAAAGTTTTGCTGGGCATGTCGAAAAACTGAGAGAAGCGGGCTTCCCACGGGATGTATTGTAGAAGGTCTGCGAGAACTTGATTAAGAAAATAAAAACAGGTCCTGGTGTTGGTTGCAACTTGTATGAGAAGGCGATGCATAATAAATTTGCTGTTCTTCCATATTTTCACGGTTTTACTCATCGCCTAAAAAAGTTGTCATCAAGATATGACGTCCGAGTGGTTATTTATGCCAGGAATAAGTTATCCACTTTATGTACCAAAGTAGATAGACGAGTCGCGAATCAGATATATACCAAGAAAGATACGTGCAATGTTAGTCATATTCATAATTATGTATCCTGTATCACCAGTATTCTCTACTCTGTACCCTTGTCATGCAATTGTGTATACGTGGGTCAGACAGGTCGCTGTCTAAATTATTAAACTTCTCAGCGCAAAAACTTCAGAAAACTAACACAATAGACGAGGATGAGCACAGACTTTGAACTAAATTATTGCTACTAGGATGCGCATATATATGTTACAAAAAAGACGATAAGATCACTTGCTTAAGCAGAAACAAAAAAACACACCAAACAAAAACAAAAAACTAAAAAACAAAAACACAAGACCAAAAAGTCAAAAGAGAGTGCAAGAAACCACGTGCTCACACCAGACCCTCACTTGCCGAATTTAAAATCGCCATATTTTTTTTTTTCAGATAACGCTTTTGATGGTTTGCTGGCGCAGCTGCCTCGAGCGATTGCTGCAGTTTCGACTACAAGTCTTGTGCCTTCGTTAGTGTGGGACGCTAGAACCCTTGTCTTTTCGAACAATGGCAGGCACCCCCGTTCGGAACAATAAGTGGCCAAAAAACAATCCCGTCCTGCACTTCTTACTTTCTGGCAATGTTCCTGAAGTCTTACATTAAGGTACCTGCCTGACTGACCTACGTACTTAAGTCCGCAAGACAGAGGTACACCATAAACAATCCCTGTTGCACACTCAAACTTTTTACGGTGCTTAATTTTGCAGCTGTTCACGGTGGTTCCTATGGAACTAGTTCGGACAGATAACTGCGACAATTCATTCGGTGTGCAAAAAACCACTGACACGCCCACTCTTTGGCCTATTTTCTTGAGTTTTTGCGAGGTACCATGCAGATATGGCATCACCGCCATCCTCTTGCGAGTTGCTTCTTGTAAAGCGTCCCCGTCGTTAGCTACTCTTGACTGTCTGCGCAGCTTCTCACAAACAAAAACTAGCAACGAATCGGAATAGCCCGCTGCCTCTAGACGGAGAATCTGCCAGTAGAAGCTTCGCTGCACTGAGTGGAAGCAAGATTCCGTCAAAGCGTTATGTATACATGTTTTTACAATTCCACGCTTTACCAGTTGACTGTGACAAGACGCGTACGTAGGTTTTTAGATTTAATACTAATGTTTTCAGCTGGATACATTTGTTGGACGTATAATCCACTGGGGAAAAATCCCTCTTGCCGTACGCATGAAAAAATGAGCACACCCTCCGGGTGTACCCTCTTTTTGCGTATCTCTTTAATACCCCTGTCACACGGGCACCTGTGCAGACCGTTTAACTCCCTCGTCCTTACGACAACGAAGATGCGGTCCGTGTCACACGGCCACCCTTACGCAAACGAAGGTGAACGGAGCATTTCGCAAAGGACGTTCAACGATCTCCCTTCGCAGAGAAACGAGGTACTCTCGTCCTCAGCAGTCTAGAGGTATGAGAAAAATTGCGAGCACTAAGTGGCCACAGTGAAAGAATAATACAATTTAGCAATATTAAATTTCTTTTGTTGTAGTACTCATTCACAACGCGTGTTTGTTTACAATATTTACGCCCGCCAGAGTTCACTTACTCTCAACACCGATGCCCTACACACCGTGCCTCGCGAGTCGGGCCGGCCGGCGCCAGCCGATCAACGTCATTACCAGCGCAATATCGCACCACTTCCTCAAGTCGTCCGCTGTGTCACTCATAACTGAATAACACAAAATGTGCGCCCGCGAGGCAAGGAAGCATAAGAACTTTCGTACGGGGCATGTACACAGGCAACAAAACAACTAAAAGCACAATGTGGCCAGCGTCACTAGCAGCATTGCTACATTTAGCAAATGCAATTTTATTTGAAATTATTTTAATGGTTTGTTAGTCGCATACCTATTTAATAGTGCTTTTTTTGTAAAAACCGCATAACGAGGACTCACAAAAAATTGATAGGGATCAAATTAGAATACTTTACCGAAAATCAAACAGCGCCAGCGGAGCCCCCTCGCGGCAACTGTTACAACCTTGTCATTGCCGTGTGACACTGCCACAACTCCTTCTCCGTCGAACCCCCTAGGGGAGATTTACGTTGACGGTGTTCCGCGGAGCTTGGTGGTGGCCGTGTGACAGGGGTATAAGTTTGTTGTAGAGTATGTTCATGCTAGCGATGATGGCCCTCTTGTGTGATTTTGTGGGGGGTTGTGAAGAAATGGCGCATCATTTGCATATATGCTCCAAACACCGTAACTGAGTGGTTATCCTTTTTTGCAAGTGTTGAACTCTATTTAAAATGCAAAAAAAGAGATTATTCTGAGGGATTTCAGTTGCGTGTGCTTCAGAGAAGACAGGAGCAAGAGGCTGTCCACTCGTGACCAAAGTGCTTTTTTTTGCTTTCAGAACTTACGCAAGAGAGCGGTTTGGAAGATAGAGGAAATGAATTGCAAACTGGAAGTGCCACTAGGTATACATACTTTTAGCGCGATCGCCCCTCCCCCTTATACAGCTAGACCTTATAAAAAATGTACAGCCTGCAGCATATTAAATATTATCGCGCGAGCATCGACCGCAGGCAGTATCAGCGCCTTACAACGGCAATAATCTGCGAGACTGGCAACAGTACGCGCAGGCGCAAAATAAGCGCTAGCGGAAGCGTCGTCTGCCACGCTGTTACTTTCAGGACGATGCATGCCCTACCGCAATGCCCGTATTAGTCTCCTTAGATAAAAAAGAAAAACAAAAGCGGTGCGAAGAAAGCCATGCACGCAGCTTAAACCATGAGCTATCGATTCATGTTCTCTTGATCTTTCCTGCGATTACAGTCAATGAAACTGCTCAAGGTTAATGCGCAGAAAAGTTTGAAGAAAAAGGTAATGAAAAGTAATAAACTACAAAATACATTACTTCACCACACGGTCTTTCTCGCCCCGCCATGGTGGTCTAGTGGCTAAGGTACTCGGCTGCTGACACGCAGGTCAAGGGATCGAATCCCGGCTGTGGCGGCTGCATTTCCCATGGGGGCGGAAATGTTGTAGGCCCGTGTGCTCAAATTTGGCTGCACGTTAAAGAACCCCAGCTGGTCGGAATTTCCGGAGCCCTCCACTACGGCGTCTCTCCTAATCATGTGGTGGCTTTGGGACGTTAAACCACACAAATCAATCAATCACGGTCTTTCTCAGTTTATTACGCCTAAAGAAGGTGCTAGTATTGACGCATGCTGTTCAATGCGAACGCATGCTGTTCAACGCGAACGTGGAAATAAAGAAAGCAAAACATTCGTGACCTTTATATCTGCTACTTCGCGCTCTCAAAAAGGGAGTGTTTAATACTGAAAGGAGCAGCCTGGCAGACGACGCTTGCGCTAGCGCAGCTTCGTACGTGTGCAGCTACTGCTGCCAGTCTCGCAGATTATCGCCGTTGTAAGGCGCTGATACTGCGTGCGGTCGACGGTCGCGATATATTACAGCGAAAGCTGTTATGACACCACAATTCGGGTCACACGCAGTTGTCCGCCGCCGCCGCCTGTGTCCGTAACCACATCGCGCGAAATTAGAAAAAACCTAGCACGAAAGTCACAGTGGGGCTTGAAACCCGGGTCCCCTGGGTGATAGCCCTGTATTCTACCACTGAGCTACGCTGGTGCTCACGACTTGTTGGCAAACTTGCCTCTTAGACAGGCTTGATGTCGGGAAAGCAATAGCGGTAACACGACTTATAAAGCATTTTAAAACAGCGAAAGAACAACCAGCCGTTGCACAACACGAATAGCGTAACGAGTGGGCCGTCCAATGTTCCAACCCATTACAAAAGCTTGTTCTTGTTTCGCTAATAACGGTGGCGCATACACACTTAAGCCATAATTCCTCATCGTCGTCAGCAACTGCGTGAACAATTGGCACGAAATTACTTGCAAGTTTTTTTGCGGATACTAAGCTTCTCAGAAGAATGACGAAAAATACATAGTGAATGCCAGCCTATACTACCCAAAAATTTATTAATAATGCCCCAGTGGGTATCAAGCAAGTGTGCTTGCAGTAGTTACGCAGTGAGTGTTTTAAAAAGGCTCTGAAAGACAGCTCTTCTAGCTTTCCCTGTGACTGTGCTGCGCCTTCCGCGCAGGCCTGGCTCTTCTTTTATTAAAATTACTGAAGCCTGTGCTCGTAACACTATGCAACAGTTACTAGCTTAAACTTGTAGCTTTCGGTGACCACCATGCCATTATTTAATTTTTTTTCTCTCTGGGAGTGAACAAGAAAAGACCAGCATTTTCGTGAAAAATGTGGAAGCTGTACAAGTTACTTAGCGAAGAAATGTTTGTGAATTTAGTAAAAATACTTCTTGAAAAAAGCGCGCTTATCCCCCACCACAGTAGTCTATGGTGGCTAAGGTACTCGGCAGCTGACTTGCAGGTCGCGGTAACGAATCCCGGCTGCAGCGGCTGCATTTTCGATGGAGACGAAAATGCTGTAGGCTCGCGTGCTCGTATTTTGGCACACGTTAAAAACTCGAGGTTGTTGAAACTTGTGGAGCCCTTCACTACAGCGTCTCTCATAATCATATGGTGCTTTTGGGACGTTAAACCCTACATATCAATCAAAAATCGCACCCATCCGAGGCGGGGCGAATGGTCGAGGCATGTGAACAGTTTAAGGAAGAAGTTAAAACTACTGCCATTGAAAGATCTTGCATGTTGCGCTAATATGAAAAAGAAAGCAAAAAGATTTACAGTGCCAAGTGGAATTCTTGCTGTCACTTGAAAGCAGGCAGCCATGCACTTCAACGGAAAAGATAAGAGATGCGGATAACCTTCCGAGATGATTGACACCAAAAAATACAGGGGAGCAGCCATACGTGCACGCGCAGAACACCTTTGACAAGGGCAAACGCCGACAAAACGCTTTTTGAGCTACCAAGAGCACTACGCCTCGCGTAAAGAAATGAAACATGATAAATTGGAGAAGTTATTGTTGATTTGTTTGATATGTGGGGTTTAACGTCTCAAAACCAGCATATGATTAAGAGAGACGCCGTAGTGGAGGGCTCCGGAAATTTCGACCACCTGGGGTTCTTTAAGGTGCACACAAATCTGAGCACACGGGCCTACAACATTTCCGCACCCATCGGAAATGCAGCTGTCGAAGCCGGGATACGAACCCTGAAGTGATTGTCACGGGCAAACCTTATAATAATATGATAAAGGACTGCTGGGGTGCAGCAGTAACAGAGAAGAAGCCTTGGAACGCGAGTTTTTCTTATTAATGCCGATATTTAATAAGGAGACCGCGGAAAGCCTTGAAGAGCACATTTTAATGCGGGAAATAGAAAGGACTATTTATGAATTAGGTGAAGCAAAACAACCGGCGCGGGTGGACTATAGATGCAGCCTTTTACGAAGCACTCAAAGATGAGCTGTCAGAGGCCCTGTTACGTCTTGTAGCGTGGGCTTACGAGGTAAAGGAAATGCAGCCGTGCTTTCGAAGGTATACTTATACCCAAAAGTGAAGATTCAGTGAAACTTTTGTCAGTAAACGCTTATCGTTCCATAAGCCTAACTAACAGTGATTATAAGGTTTGTATGAAAGGGCTTGTCAAGAGACAGCAAAGTGTTATACAGTCAACTATAGGACCACAGCAAACACGCGAAATCAAGGGCCGAACAATCGGAACCAACATATACACAGCAAGGATCGTCCTTGAGTATTGCGATGCATGGGGCAGTCATATAGCGATGTTGCTACTAGGCCTGGGAAAAGCTTTTGACTATGTTATGCATGACGGCTGCTGACCCGCAGGTCGCGGGATCGAATCCCGGCTGCGGCGGCTGCATTTCCGATGGAGGCGGAAATGTTGTAGGCCCGTGTGCTCAGATTTGGGTGCACGTTAAAGAACCCCAGGTGGTCTAAATTTCCGGAGCCCTCCACAACGGCGTCTCTCATAATCAAACGGTGGTTTTGGGACGTTAAACCCCACATATCAATCAAATCAATTATGTTATGCATGCCGTACTTTTTTTTTCAATATTCAGCCATGTAAATGTTGGAAGCATTATTCTAGAAGGTGTGAAGATGTCAAATAGTATTTGTTTTGCTAGCATTGTAATAAACATGAAAGTCACTGAGAACTTTTCAAGTTGCGAGAAGTTGCCGACGAGGAGAGGAGGCCGAGAGGTTAAGGCGATTAACTTCTTATCCATTCGGCACTGCCCGCGTGAGTTCGAGACCCAACATCGTCGAGTCGCATAACTTTTTTTTTCTGTTCTCCCAGTGATCGGTCTTCGACACTAGTGTGTAAGCTGCACAGATGGCCTGCAAGACGGACGAGGTGACCGAGAGGTTCAGGCGATGGACTGCTAATTCATTGGGCTGTGCCCGCGTGGGTTCAAATCTCATCCTCGTCGAGTCGCCTAACTTTTTTTGTTCTCGCAGTGATCGGTCTACGACTCTAGTGTGTAAGCTGCACGAATGGCGCGGAAGGCGGACGAGGTGGCCGAGAGGTGATTCCACTTCCGGCCGCGATAACGAGCGGTCGCGTTCGGAATGGGCTCTGTCGGAGCGTTATCAGCGGCCGTTTCTTGCCATGGAAACGGTGTTAGCTGTCTCGGAAAACGAGTATTGCATTGTTCTGCCTAGTCTGCCTTCAGGACGTCTGGTTTTGAATACTGTTTTCGTGCAATTAGATGTGAGGACACGGCCCTACCGTGTAGAAGACTTCAGGGATACGCCGAGTGATTTGAAACTGCTCTCCGATGTTATGGCCTTGGGGGCGTATCAAATGAATTACCGTACGTTTGGGCCGTCACGTTCAAATATGCCGAAGGCGCGAAGAAGCTGCTGGAAAAAGCGGAAGTGAAAGTGAAGGGCCAGCGTTGCGTCCTCAACGATCCATTCAACCAGGAGCTTCGCTTGAAGCTGCACTGGCTCTTGCCTACCGTTCCGGACGACGAGGTGCGAGCGGCCTTCCTGAACTATGGCAGAGTGACGGAAATTGTCAGGGAACGATGGAAGGTCAGTGGTGTGGCTGAAAAGGCGTCAACGACACAAAATGTGACGATGACATTTAAGGCGGCAGTCAAGCCAGAACATTTGCCCCATCACATAAGGATTGCTGGTGAGTTGGCTCTTGTGGTGGTGCCGGGAAGGGCACCGCTATGCCTTCGTTGCCAGTGCACCGGACACACTCATCGGGACTGTAAGGTACCACGCTGCACGTTGTGTCGTCGCTTTGGACAAAACGAGTCGGAATGTGTCCGTACCTACGCCAGTGTTGCAGGGCCCGTGGGGAGCGACGACCACTCGGAGCTCCTAATGAATGAAGCAGATTCCGAGGCAGCAGCGAGAGTGGAGGCAAAAAGTGCCACGACGAATAGCATGCCAGCTGAGCAAATCTCGGGCGAGAGAGCTCACGTAAAGTCGACGAACCTCAAAGCCGAAGATACATTGTTGGGGGAAAATGATTCCTCAGAAGCACTGCTGAGGCAGGAAGACAAAAGTGGCGTGACAGAGGTGGTCGGCAGAGAAGCAGTGGAGGCAACGGACATTTACAGGGAGTGCACCACGACGAATAAGCGATTACACGAAGGCACCGAGGGAGAGAGTGAATCTACTGACCCAAGTGTCCCGGTGAACCTCCAGCAAAAGCAGCCCCTGTACGTCGGCCGATAGTGTAGCCACGGCCGAACATCCCCCAGCATCCGAGGCCGATGGCGACGACGATGCCACCGCCACCGCCACCGGTCATGTAGCAGTAAGCTGTGGAAGCCCCGATCTACGTTTCGGGCCCCGGTTCATGTGTCGACAAGAGCATAAGCCCATACTATGGGTCTCCATTATAAATGATTCCAATGGCGCTGCCAGATAAACCCTTGCGGTTTGCTACAATGAATGTTCGAGGGCTTGCGGCGAGGAGAAAACGACAGTTGTATAGACTGGTGACCGAACATGATTTAGACATCATTGCCATACAAGAAACCAAAATTGGAAGTGATGATGAGACCAAGAGTATGGTGCTACCTTTCATGTCAATGTACTACGCGGGTGTGAGTCACGCCATAGGGCAATCCGCGGGGTGCGTTCTTTTTGTGCGCCAACACCCGGGCCTTGAAGTGAGGGGCGTGAGGTCAGACTTGGCGGGGCGCATGGTTTTGTGTGATTTTTGTTATGGTTCAGTTGAATAGCGAGTGATATGCCTTTATGCTCCTAATTTGCTCGACGAACGAAGACATTTCTTCGAGAGTGTCAGAAATTACTGCAACGTCGAAAGGAACCTGGTACTGATGGGGGACTTTAATTGTGTACTGGCAGCGCGTGATAAATCAAGTGGTACAGCGTATAGAGACGCCAGCACGGCTGAGCTTCGCGAATTAATTGATGAATACGGGCTTGAGCACGTGGCAGACTGCTTGGAATGCGACCGCATTGTGCGCTTCACGCATTTCCAAGCAGCCAGCCACGCCCGACTGGACAGAGTGTACGTTCCGGCTGAATTGATAGCACTTGCGCAAGAATATCGTGTGCAGTCAGTGTCATTCAGTGACCACTGTCTAGTCATGTTCGATGTTAATAACAAAGCGGAAAACCGAAATAAGTTTGCGTGGGAATTATGGAAACTTAATGCTAAAATTTTGGAGGATGATGTTTTCTGTGAGAAAGTGTTAGCCCTGCTCGAAGAGATAAAGAACCAGACAAACACAACAATATGTGAAAATGTGAAACATTTAAGCAAGCAGCTAAATTGAAGGCACTTGAACGAGCCAGCGCTTTAAAGCACGAAAAGAATAAGTACGAAGAAAACCTGCGGCAAAGCTTACAAATGCTAACTTATGAAGAAAGCCTATCGCCTGGGACGTTCAAAGACGACATTAACACACTGAAGCAAAAACTTGAGCAGGCTGATATCGAACGCTATCGGGGGGCGTTGGTGCGAGCTAGAGTAGAAGCAACGATAACAGGCGAGGCACCAACTAAAAGAGCCCTCGCAAAGGAAAAAAAGTGGGCCCGCCGGAACGAGATTCACGAAGTAGAACAAGACGGTGTTATCTTATCTGAACAGAGCAGCATCGAACACGTGTTCACAGCGTTCTACAGAAAGCTGTTCGCGCGTTGCCCGGTGGACGCGGAAGGTTTCGAGACGGAATTCATGCCTTTAATGCCAAAGATTGATTGATATGTGGGGTTTAACGTCCCAAAACCACTATTTGATTATGAGAGACGCCGTAGTGGAGGGCTCCGGAAATTTAGACCACCTGGGGTTCTTTAACATGCACCCAAATCTGAGCACACGGGCCTACAACATTTTCGCCTCCATCGGAAATGCAGCCGCCGCAGCCGGGATACGAACGCGCGCCCTGCGGGTCTGCAGCCGAGTACCTTAGCCACTAGACCACCGCGGCGGGGCTTAATGCCAAAGATTGACGATAGCTCAAAGGAAATGTTAGAGCGCCGTATTACGGCCGATGAGATTGCGGTGGCGATAGACGATTTGAAACGTGGGAAATCTTCCGGGCCCGACGGGCTAGGAGCCGATTTTTATAAGGCGTTCAAGTACGAAGTAGCCCCTATACTGGCTGCCATTTTAGACGATGCATATGAGCGCAAACGACTACCACCTTCATTCCTGTCCACACACACAGTTCTTATCCCGAAAACAGATGATCGCGACACATTAAAGCGGGTAACAGCATATCGCCCTATCAGCTTAGCGAACGTCGACTATAAGATATTCATGAAAGTGTTGGATAAAAGACTGCAAACAGTAATGAAAGATATTGTTGGACCACACCAGACGTGCGGTATCAAGGAACGGACCATTTTCACGAACATTCATACGGCGAGAAGCATACTGGAGTGTTGTGACGTATTATGAAAGAAGGTCGCAATTCTCCAGTTGGATCTGGAAAAGGCGTTCGACCGGGTACCGCACAACATACTATTTGCCATTCTGGAGTACGTGAACGTAGGATCTGTTATTATGGAAGGTGTCGCAATGGTGTACAGGGGTTGCACGACAAGGTTGATAATAAATAAGTCAGTAGGAGAGCTTATCGAAGTGCAGCGATCGGTGCGCCAGGGGTGCCCACTATCGCCGTTACTTTTCGCTTTATATATCGAGCCCTTGTGCCTCAGCGTAATACGGGCTAACTGTATCATTGGCTTTAAAATGCAGCAAGCGGAGGTAAAACTACTCGCTTATGCGGACGACATCGCGGTGTTTTGTGGGGACCACGCCAGTATCATGAAAACTGTGGAAATTGTGAAGCGTTATTGTGTTACTAGTAGCAGTGCAGTTAACTGGGGCAAGAGTCTCGGAATCTGGCATGGAGCATGGACAATGAAACCCAGTACCTTTGCCAACATTCAATGGATTTCCACTCCCACGAAATACCTAGGCGTTCCTTTAGAGTTTTACCGGGACAGTGAACCATACTGGCAGAACCAAGTTGCGGAAATGCGTGGAAGGACTGAGAGGACAAAAGGCTCGGAATTGTCTATGTTTGCACGTACCACGGTGTGTAATGTGTTTTTCATTACTAAACTTTGGTATGTGTTGAGTGTTTTGCACTGCTCACGCATTAACATACAAAAGCTCCACAGAATTCTGGCTGTTTTTGTTTGGGGATCGATTTGGGAGAGGACGAGCCGCACCAACTTGTTCCGACGTGTACGTGATGGAGGTCTTGGCCTGTCGCACTTATTCCTGAGGCAAATAGTGAACCGGTTCTGCTTTCTTAGGGATGTGAAGGACCCTTTTTTGCGCACTGTATTACAGCTCAGACTTTGCAAACTTGTGCCGAACTTTGTGGTATCCACCGAATGTATTGAAGGTGGGGTTTTCGGTTTTTTGAAGGAGGTTGTGATGGCTTATAAGTACTTGCGTGCCCGATGCGAATATCTGGCGGGAGTGAAACGAAGGAAGCTATACAAAGATCTTGTGGATATACTACTCCCCGTGCGTTTGTATCGCACAATATATAGTGCCAAGTCTGGAAGTGATGTCCTGAAGCGTGTCAAACATATGTATGTAGCTCCAGGAGCCAAGTCCTTTTTCTTCAAATTGCACACCGGGACACTAGAGGTAAAAACATGGCTACAGGAAAAAGGAATGTATGTACCATGGGGAGTGCACTGTTTTTTATGTAGAAAGCCCGAAACCATTGAGCACTTCTTCTTAGAATGCTGGGAAGGCGTGTTCGTCTGGGATATATTACAAAGAACGCTAAAGAAAGACCTCCCTTTAGACCCACAAGGAATTCGTTACCTAACTGTGGACAACGAAGAAGGTGTCCCGTTTGATGCTGTTATGCTACTGGGTTTGCACTGCATGTGGAAGGCCTGCATGGCCGCACGACATGTAGATATAGATGCAAGATCGGCACAAGAGTACTTCCGCGAATCAGTGGGCAGGTTCCTGTAAGCAAATAAATCTTTAGATCTGATACCTGAATGGGTATCGAGGGTATCACTCATGAACATGAGACGATTTTAGCCATCACACGCCAGCCAAAGTTTGGTGTCTCCTTTTACCCATGCCCATTTATGTATCTATGTCTTATGTGCCTTGTATTATTACTTGTGATCCCTGACGGTATTTGTGTTTCTATGTGTACGTCTAAGCAGGCAATAAAGAAAGAAAAAAAAGACGAGGTGGCTGAGAGGTTAAGGCGATGGACTGCTAATCCATTGAGCTCTGCCCGCGTGGGTTTGAATCCCATCCTCATCAGGTCGAGTAACTTTCTTTTTTCTACCAGTGATCTGTCTACGACACTAGTGTGTAAGCTGCACGAATGGCCTGCAAGGCGGACGAGGTGGCCGAGAGGTTGAGGAGATTGACTGCTAAGAATTTGGACTCGGCCCGCGTGGGTTCGAATCCCATCCTCGTCGAGTCGCGTAACTCTTTTTTTGTTTTCCCAGTGATCTGTCTACGACAGTAGTGTGTAAGCTGCACGAATGGCTTGCAAGGCGGACGAGGTGGCCGAGAGGTTAAGGCGATGGACTGCTAATCCATTGGGCTCTGCCCGCGTGGGCTCGAATCCCATCCTCGTCGAGTCGCGTAACTCTTTTTTTGTTCTCCTAGTGATCTGTCTTCGACACTAGTGTGTAAGCTGCACGAATGGCCTGCAAGGCGGACGAGGTGGCCGAGAGGTTAAGGCGATGGACTGCTGATTCATTGGGCTCTGCCCGCGTGGTTTCGAATCCCATCCTCGCAGAGTCGCGTAATTTTTTTGTTCTCCCAGTGATGGGTCTACGACACTAGTGTGTAAGCTGCACGGATGGAGTGCAAGGCGGACGAGGTGGCGGAGAGGTTAAGGAGATTGACTGGTAATTTATTGGGCTCGGCCCGCGACGGTTCGAATCCTATCCTCGTCGAGTCGCGTAACTTTTTTTTGTTCTCCCAGTGCACGGTCTTCTTCACTAGTGTGTAAGCTGCACGAATGGCCTACAAGGCGGATGAGGTGGCCGAGAGGTTAAGACGATGGACTGCTAATCCATTGGGCTCTGCCCGCGTGGGTTCGAATCCCATCCTCGTCGAGTCGCGTAACTTTTTTTTGTTCTCCCAGTGATCGGTCTTCGACACTAGTGTGTAAGCTGCACGAATGGCCTACAAGGCGGACGAGGTGGCCGAGAGGTTAAGGCGATGGACTGCTAAACCATTGGGCGCTGCCCGCGTGGGTTCGAATCCCATCGTCGTCGAGTCGCGTAACTTTTTTTGTTCTCCCAGTTACCGGTCTTCGACATTTGTGTGTAAGCTGCACGGATGGCCTGCACGGCGGACGAGTTGGCTGAGATGTTAAGGCGATGGACTGCTAATTCGTTGAGCTCTGCCCGCGTGTGTTCGAATCCCATCCTCTTCGAGTCGCGTAACTTTTTTTTCTCCCAGTGATCGGTCTTTGACACTAGAGTGAAAGCTGCACGATTGCCTGCAAAGCGGACGAGGTTGCCAAGAGGTTAAGGATTGACTGCTAATTTATTGGGCTCGGCCCGCGTGGGTTCAAATCCCCTCCTCGTCGAGTCGCGTAACTTTTTTTGTTCTCCCAGTGATCGGTCTTCAACACTAGTGTGAAAGCTGCACCAATGGCCTGCAGAGTGGACGAGGTGGCCGAGAGGTTAAGGATTGACTACTAATTTATTGGGCTCGGCCCGCGTGGGTTCGAATCACATCCTCGTCGAGTCGCGTAACTTTTTTGTTCTCCCAGTGATCGGTCTTCGTCACTAGTGTGTAAGCTACACGAATCGCCTCCAAGGCGGACGATGTGGCCGAGAGGTTAAGGCGATAGACTGCTAATGCATTGGGCGCTGCCCGCGTGGGTTCGAATCCCATCGTCGTCGAGTCGCGTAATTTTTTTTCTGTTCTCCCAGTGATTGGTCTTCGACACTAGTGTGTAAGCTGCACAGATGGCCTGCAAGGCGGACGAGGTGACCGAGATGTTAAGGCGATGGACTGCTAATCCGTTGAGCTCTGCCCGCGTGTGTTCGAATCCCATCCTCGTCGAGTCGCGTAACTTTTTTTTTCTCCTAGTGATCGGTCTTCGACACTAGTGTGAAAGCTGCACGATTGCCTGCAAAGCGGGCGAGGTGGCCAAGAAGTTAAGGATTGACTGCTAATTTATTGGGCTCGGCCCGCGTGGGTTCGAATCCCATCCTCGTCGAGTCGCGTAAATTTTTTATCTCCCAGTATGAGTCTTCCACACTAGTGTGTAAGCTGCACGGATGGCATGCAAAGCAGACGAGGTGGCCGAGAGGTTAAGGCGATGGACTGCTAATCCATTGGGCTTTGCCCGCGTGGGGTCGAATCCCATCCTCGTCGAGTCGCGTAACTTTTTTGTTTTCCCAGTGATCGGTCTTTGTCACTAGTGTGTAAGCTGCACGAATGGCTTGCAAGGCGGACGAGGTGGCCGAGAGGTTAAGGCGATGGACTGCTAATCCATTGGGCGCTGCCCGCGTGGGTTCGAATCCCATCGTCGTCGAGTCGCGTAACTTTTTTTCTCCCAGTGATCGGTCTTCGTCACTAGTGTGTAAGCTACACGAATCACCTCCAAGGCGGACGATGTGGCCGAGAGGTTAAGGCGATAGACTGCTAATGCATAGGGCTCTGCACGCGTGGGTTCGAATCCCATCGTCGCCGAGTCGTGTAGCTTTTCTTGTTCTCCCAGTGATCGGTATTCAACACTAGTGTGAAAGCTGCACGAATGGCCTGCAAAGCGGACGAGGTGGCCGAGAGGTTAAGCACTGACTGCTAATTTATTGGGCTCGGCCTGCGTGGGTTCGAATCCCATCCTCGTCGAGTCGCGTAACTTTTTTTTGTTCTCCCAGTAATCAGTCTTCGACACTAGTGTGTAAGCTGCACGAATAGCCTACAAGGCAGACGAGGTGGCCGAGAGGTTAAGGCGGTGGACTGCTAATCCATTGGGCGCTGCCCGCGTGGGTTCGAATCCCATCGTCGTCGAGTCGCGTAATTTTTTTTCTGTTCTCCCAGTGATTGGTCTTCGAAACTAGTGTGTAAGCTGCACAGATGGCCTGCAAGGCGGACGAGGTGACCGAGATGTTAAGGCGATGGACTGCTAATCCGTTGAGCTCTGCCCGCGTGTGTTCGAATCCCATTCTCGTCGAGTCGCGTAACTTTTTTTTTCTCCTAGTGATCGGTCTTCGACACTAGTGTGAAAGCTGCACGATTGCCTGCAAAGCGGGCGAGGTGGCCAAGAAGTTAAGGATTGACTGCTAATTTATTGGGCTCGGCCCGCGTGGGTTCGAATCCCATCCTCGTCGAGTCGCGTAAATTTTTTTTTCTCCCAGTATGAGTCTTCTACACTAGTGTGTAAGCTGCACGGATGGCATGCAAAGCAGACGAGGTGGCCGAGAGGTTAAGGCGATGGACTGCTAATCCATTGGGCTCTGCCCGCGTGGGGTCGAATCCCATCCTCGTCGAGTCGCGTAACTTTTTTGTTCTCCCAGTGATCGGTCTTTGTCACTAGTGTGTAAGCTGCACGAATGGCTTGCAAGGCGGACGAGGTGGCCGAGAGGTTAAGGCGATGGACTGCTAATCCATTGGGCGCTGCCCGCGTGGGTTCGAATCCCATCGTCGTCGGGTCGCGTAACTTTTTTTTTCTTCTCCCAGTGATCGGTCTTCGACACTAGTGTGTAAGCTGCACGGATGGGGTGCAAGGCGGACGAGGTGGCTGACATGTTAAGGCGATGGACTGCTAATCCGTTGAGCTCTGCCCGCGTGTGTTCGAATCCCATCCTCGGTGAGTCGCGTGACTTTTTTTTTCTCCCAGTGATCGGTCTTCGACACTACTGTGAAAGCTGCACGATTGCCTGCAAAGCGGACGAGGTTGCCAAGAGGTTAAGGATTGACTACTAATTTAATGGGCTCGGCCCGCGTGGGTTCGAATCCCATCCTCGTCGAGTCGCGTAACTTTTTTGTTCTTCCAGTGATCGGTCTTCGTCACTAGTGTGTAAGCTGCACGAATGGCCGCCAAGGCGGACGATGGGGCCGAGAGCTTAAGCATTGACGGCTAATTTATTGGGCTCGGCCCGCGTGGGTTCGAATCCAATCCTCGTCGAGTCGCGAAACTTTTTTTTCTGTTCTCCCAGTAATCAGTCTTCGACACTAGTGTGTAAGCTGCACGGATGTGGTGCAAGGCGGACGAGGTGACCGAGATGCTAAGGCGATGGACTGCTAATCCGTTGAGCTCTTCCCGCGTGTGTTCGAATCCCATCCTCGTCGAGTCGCGTAACTTTTTTTGTTCTCCCAGTGATCGGTCTTCAACACTAGTGTGAAAGCTGCACCAATGGCCTGCAGAGTGGACGATATGGCCAAGAAGTTAAGGATTGACTGCTAATTTATTGGGCTCGGCCCGCGTGGGTTCGAATCCCATCCTCGTCGAGTCGCGTAACTTTTTTGTTCTCCCAGTAATCGGTCTTCGTCACTAGTGTGTAAGCTACACGAATCGCCTCCAAGGCGGACGATGTGGCCGAGAGGTTCAGGCGATAGACTGCTAATGCATAGGGCTCTGCACGCGTGGGTTCGAATCCCATCGTCGCCGAGTCGTGTAGCTTTTCTTGTTCTCCCAGTGATCGGTATTCAACACTAGTGTGAAAGCTGCACGAATGGCCTGCAAAGCGGACGAGGTGGCCGAGAGGTTAAGCATTGACTGCTAATTTATTGGGCTCGGCCTGCGTGGGTTCGAATCCCATCCTCGTCGAGTCGCGTAACTTTTTTTTGTTCTCCCAGTAATCAGTCTTCGACACTAGTGTGTAAACTGCACGAATAGCCTACAAGGCAGACGAGGTGGCCGAGAGGTTAAGGCGGTGGACTGCTAATCCATTGGGCGCTGCCCAGCGTGGGTTCGAATCCCATAGTCGTTGAGGCGCGTAATTTTTTTTCTGTTCTCCCAGTGATTGGTCTTCGACACTAGTGTGTAAGCTGCACAGATGGCCTGCAAGGCGGACGAGGTGACCGAGATGTTAAGGCGATGGACTGCTAATCCGTTGAGCTCTGCCCGCGTGTGTTCGAATCCCATCCTCGTCGAGTCGCGTAACTTTTTTTTTCTCCTAGTGATCGGTCTTCGACACTAGTGTGAAAGCTGCACGATTGCCTGCAAAGCGGGCGAGGCGGCCAAGAAGTTAAGGATTGACTGCTAATTTATTGGGCTCGGCCCGCGTGGGTTCGAATCCCATCCTCGTCGAGTCGCGTAAATTTTTTTTCTCCCAGTATGAGTCTTCCACACTAGTGTGTAAGCTGCACGGATGGCATGCAAAGCAGACGAGGTGGCCGAGAGGTTAAGGCGATGGACTGCTAATCCATTGGTCTCTGCCCGCGTGGGGTCGAATCCCATCCTCGTCGAGTCGCGTAACTTTTTTGTTCTCCCAGTGATCGGTCTTTGTCACTAGTGTGTAAGCTGCACGAATGGCTTGCAAGGCGGACGAGGTGGCCGAGAGGTTAAGGGCGATGGACTGCTAATCCATTGGGCGCTGCCCGCGTGGGTTCGAATCCCATCGTCGTCGAGTCGCGTAACTTTTTTTTTCTTCTCCCAGTGATCGGTCTTCGACACTAGCGTGTAAGCTGCACGGATGGGGTGCAAGGCGGACGAGGTGGCTGACATGTTAAGGCGATGGACTGCTAATCCGTGAGCTCTGCCCGCGTGTGTTCGAATCCCATCCTCGGCGAGTCGCGTAACTTTTTTTTCTTCTCCCAGTGATCGGTCTTCGACACTAGTGTGTAAGCTGCACGGATGGGGTGCAAGGCGGACGAGGTGGCTGACATGTTAAGGCGATGGACTGCTAATCCGTTGAGCTCTGCCCGCGTGTGTTCGAATCCCATCCTCGGTGAGTCGCGTGACTTTTTTTTTCTCCCAGTGATCGGTCTTCGACACTAGTGTGAAAGCTGCACGATTGCCTGCAAAGCGGACGAGGTTGCCAAGAGGTTAAGGATTGACTACTAATTATTGGGCTCGGCCCGCGTGGGTTCGAATCCCATCCTCGTCGAGTCGCGTAACTTTTTTTGTTCTTCCAGTGATCGGTCTTCGTCACTAGTGTGTAAGCTGCACGAATGGGCCGCCAAGGCGGACGATGGGGCCGAGAGCTTAAGCATTGACGGCTAATTATTGGGCTCGGCCCGCGTGGGTTCGAATCCCATCCTCGATCGAGTCTCGTAACTTTTTTTTGTTCTCCCAGTAATCAGTGTTCGACACTAGTGTGTAAGCTGCACGGGTGGCCTGCAAGGCGGACGAGGTGGCCGAGAGGTTAAGGTGATGGACTGCTAATCCATTGGGCTCTGCCCGCGTGGGTTCGAATCCAATCCTCGTCGAGTCGCGAAACTTTTTTTTCTGTTTCTCCCAGTAATCAGTCTTCGACACTAGTGTGTAAGCTGCACGGATGTGGTGCAAGGCGGACGAGGTGACCGAGATGCTAAGGCGATGGACTGCTAATCCGTTGAGCTCTTCCCGCGTGTGTTCGAATCCCATCCTCGTCGAGTCGCGTAACTTTTTTTGTTCTCCCAGTGATCGGTCTTCAACACTAGTGTGAAAGCTGCACCAATGGCCTGCAGAGTGGACGATATGGCCAAGAAGTTAAGGATTGACTGCTAATTTATTGGGCTCGGCCCGCGTGGGTTCGAATCCCATCCTCGTCGAGTCGCGTAACTTTTTTGTTCTCCCAGTAATCGGTCTTCGTCACTAGTGTGTAAGCTACACGAATCGCCTCCAAGGCGGACGATGTGGCCGAGAGGTTCAGGCGATAGACTGCTAATGCACAGGGCTCTGCACGCGTGGGTTCGAATCCCATCGTCGCCGAATCGTGTAGCTTTTCTTGTTCTCCCAGTGATCGGTATTCAACACTAGTGTGAAAGCTGCACGATTGGCCTGCAAAGCGGACGAGGTGGCCGAGAGGTTAAGCATTGACTGCTAATTTATTGGGCTCGGCCTGCGTGCGTTCGAATCCCATCCTCGTCGAGTCGCGTAACTTTTTTTTGTTCTCCCAGTAATCAGTCTTCGACACTAGTGTGTAAACTGCACGAATAGCCTACAAGGCAGACGAGGTGGCCGAGAGGTTAAGGCGGTGGACTGCTAATCCATTGGGCGCTGCCCGCGTGTGTTCGAATCCCATCCTCGTCGAGTCGCGTAACTTTTTTTTTCTCCTAGTGATCGGTCTTCGACACTAGTGTGAAAGCTGCACGATTGCCTGCAAAGCGGGCGAGGTGGCCAAGAAGTTAAGGATTGACTGCTAATTTATTGGGCTCGGCCCGCGTGGGTTCGAATCCCATCCTCGTCGAGTCGCGTAAATTTTTTTTCTCCCAGTATGAGTCTTCCACACTAGTGTGTAAGCTGCACGGATGGCATGCAAAGCAGACGAGGTGGCCGAGAGGTTAAGGCGATGGACTGCTAATCCAGTGGGCTCTGCCCGCGTGGGTTCGAATCCCATCCTCGTCGAGTCACGTAACTTTTTTTTCTTCTCCCAGTGATCGGTCTTCGACACTAGTGTGTAAGCTACACGGATGGGTGCAAGGAGGACGAGGTGGCCGAGATGTTAAGGCGATGGACTGCTAATCCGTTGAGCTCTGCCCGTGTGTGTTCGAATCCCATCCTCGGCAAGTCGCGTGACTTTTTTTCTCCCAG
Source organism: Rhipicephalus annulatus (assembly GCA_013436015.1). Lineage (NCBI taxonomy): Eukaryota > Metazoa > Arthropoda > Arachnida > Ixodida > Ixodidae > Rhipicephalus > Rhipicephalus annulatus. The sequence goes on from WOVY01013430.1 coordinate 201,298, forward strand.
TGATCGGTCTTCGACACTAGTGTGAAAGCTGCACGATTGCCTGCAAAGTGGACGAAGTTGCCAAGAGGTTAAGGATTGACTGCTAATTTATTGGGCTCGGCCCGGGTGGGTTCCAATCCCCTCCTCGTCGAGTCGCCTAACTTTTTTTTCTTCTCCCAGTGATCGGTCTTCGAAACTAGTGTGTAAGCTGCACGGATGGGGTGCAAGGAGGACGAGGTGGCCGAGATGTTAAGGCGATGGACTGCTAATGTATAGGGCTCTGCACGCGTGGGTTCGAATCCCATCGTCGTCGAGTCGTGTAGCTTTTCTTGTTCTCCCAGTGATCGGTATTCAACACTAGTGTGAAAGCTGCACGAATGGCCTGCAAAGCGGACGAGGTGGCCGAGAGGTTAAACATTGACTGCTAATTTATTGGGCTCGGCCCCGCGTGGGTTCGAATCCCATCCTCGTCGAGTCGCGTAACTTTTTTTTTTGTTCTCCCAGTAATCAGTCTTCGACACTAGTGTGTAAGCTGCACGAATGGCCTACAAGGCGGACGAGGTGGCCGAGAGGTTAAGGCGGTGGACTGCTAATCTATTGGGCGCTGCCCGCGTGGGTTCGAATCCCATCCTCGTCGAGTCACGAAACTTTTTTGGTTCTCCCACTGATCGGTCTACGACACTAGTGCTTAAGCTGCACGAATGGCCTGCAAGGCGGACGAGGTGGCCGAGAGGTTAAGGCGATGGACTGCTAATCCATTAGGCTCTGCCCGCGTGGGTTCGAATCCCATCCTCGTCGAGTCGCGTAAATTTTTTTTTCTCCCAGTATGAGTCTTCCACACTAGTGTGTAAGCTGCACGGATGGCATGCAAAGCAGACGAGGTGGCCGAGAGGTTAAGGCGATGGACTGCTAATCCATTGGGCTCTGCCCGCGTGGGTTCGAATCCCATCGTCGTCGAGTCTCGTATCTTTTTTTTTTCTTCTCCCAGTGATCGGTCTTCGACACTAGTGTGTAAGCTGCACGAATGGCTTGCAAGGCGGACGAGGTGGCCGAGAGGTTAAGGCGATGGACTGCTAATCCATTGGGCGCTGCCCGCGTGGGTTCGAATTCCATCGTCGTCGGGTCTCGTATCTTTTTTTTTCTTCTCCCAGTGATCGGTCTTCGACACTAGTGTGTAAGCTGCATGGATGGGGTGCAAGGCGGACGAGGTGGCTGACATGTTAAGGCGATGGACTGCTAATCCGTTGAGCTCTGCCCGCGTGTGTTCGAATCCCATCCTCGGCGAGTCGCGTGACTTTTTTTTTCTCCCAGTGATCGGTCTTCGACACTAGTGTGAAAGCTGCACGATTGCCTGCAAAGCGGACGAGGTTGCCAAGAGGTTAAGGATTGACTACTAATTTATTGGGCTCGGCCCGCGTGGGTTCGAATCCCATCCTCGTCGAGGCGCGTAACTTTTTTGTTCTTCCAGTGATTGGTCTTCGTCACTAGTGTGTAAGCTGCACGAATGGCCGTCAAGGCGGACGATGAGGCCGAGAGCTTAAGCGTTTACGGCTAATTTATTGGGCTCGGCCCGCGTGGGTTCGAATCCCATCCTCGTCGAGTCGCGTAACTTTTTTTTGTTCTCCCAGTAATCAGTCTTCGACACTAGTGTGTAAGCTGCACGGGTGGCCTGCAAGGCGGACGAGGTGGCCGAGAGGTTAAGGTGATGGACTGCTAATCCATTGGGCTCTGCCCGCGTGGGTTCGAATCCCATCCTCGTCGAGTCGCGTAACTTTTTTTCTGTTCTCCCAGTAATCAGTCTTCGACACTAGTGTGTAAGCTGCACGGATGTGGTGCAAGGCGGATGAGGTGACCGAGATGCTAAGGCGATGGACTGCTAACCCATTGGCCTCTGCCCAATGGGTTAGCAATCCACCTGCACCACCTGCAAGGCGGACAAGGTGGCCGAGAGGTTAAGGCGATGGACTGCTAATTCATTGGGCTCTGCCCGCGTGGGTTCGAATCCCATCCTCGTCGAGTCACGTAACTTTTTTTTCTTCTCCCAGTGATCGGTCTTCGAAACTACTGTGTAAGCTGCACGGATGGGGTGCAAGGAGGACGAGGTGGCCGAGATGTTAAGGCGATTGACTGCTAATGCATAGGGCTCTGCACGCGCGGGTTCGAATCCCATCGTCGTCAAGTCGTGTAGCTTTTCTTGTTCTCCCAGTGATCGGTATTCAACACTAGTGTGTAAGCTGCACGAATGGCCTACAAGGCGGACGAGGTGGCCGAGAGGTTAAGGCGGTGGACTGCTAATCTATTGGGCGCTGCCCGCGTGGGTTCGAATCCCATCCTCGTCGAGTCACGAAACTTTTTGGTTCTCCCACTGATCGGTCTACGACACTAGTGCTTAAGCTGCACGAATGGGCTGCAAGGCGGACGAGGTGGCCGAGAGGTTAAGGCGATGGACTGCTAATCCATTAGGCTCTGCCCGCGTGGGTTCGAATCCTATCCTCGTCGAGTCACGTAACTTTTTTTTCTTCTCCCAGTGATCGGTCTTCGAAACTAGTGTGTAAGCTGCACGGATGATGGGGTGCAAGGAGGACGAGGTGACCGAGATGTTAAGGCGATGGACTGCTAATCCGTTGAGCTCTTCCCGCGTGTGTTCGAATCCCATCCTCGTCGAGTCGCGTAACTTTTTTTTCTCCCAGTGATCGGTCTTCGACACTAGTGTGAAAGCTGCACGATTGCCTGCAAAGCGGGCGAGGCGGCCAAGAAGTTAAGGATTGACTGCTAATTTATTGGGCTCGGCCCGCGTGGGTTCGAATCCCATCCTCGTCGAGTCGCCGTAAATTTTTTTTCTCCCAGTATGAGTCTTCCACACTAGTGTGTAAGCTGCACGGATGGCATGCAAAGCAGACGAGGTGGCCGAGAGGTTAAGGCGATGGACTGCTAATCCATTGGTCTCTGCCCGCGTGGGTCGAATCCCATCCTCGTCGAGTCGCGTAACTTTTTTGTTCTCCCAGTGATCGGTCTTTGTCACTAGTGTGTAAGCTGCACGAATGGCTTGCAAGGCGGACGAGGTGGCCGAGAGGTTAAGGGCGATGGACTGCTAATCCATTGGGCGCTGCCCGCGTGGGTTCGAATCCAATCGTCGTCGAGTCGCGTAACTTTTTTTTCTTCTCCCAGTGATCGGTCTTCGACACTAGCGTGTAAGCTGCACGGATGGGGTGCAAGGCGGACGAGGTGGCTGACATGTTAAGGCGAGGGACTGCCTAATCCGTTGAGCTCTGCCCGCGTGTGTTCGAATCCCATCCTCGGCGAGTCGCGTAACTTTTTTTTCTTCTCCCAGTGATCGGTCTTCGACACTAGTGTGTAAGCTGCACGGATGGGGTGCAAGGCGGACGAGGTGGCTGACATGTTAAGGCGATGGACTGCTAATCCGTTGAGCTCTTGCCCGCGTGTGTTCGAATCCCATCCTCGGTGAGTCGCGTGAACTTTTTTTTTCTCCCAGTTGATCGGTCTTCGACACTAGTGTGAAAGCTGCACGATTGCCTGCAAAGCGGACGAGGTTGCCAAGAGAGTTAAGGATTGACTACTAATTTATTGGGCTCGGCCCGCGTGGGTTCGAATCCCATCCTCGTCGAGTCGCGTAACTTTTTTGTTCTTCCAGTGATCGGTCTTCGTCACTAGTGTGTAAGCTGCACGAATGGCCGCCAAGGCGGACGATGGGGCCGAGAGGTAAGCATTGACGGCTAATTTATTGGGCTCGGCCCGCGTGGGTTCGAATCCCATCCTCGTCGAGTCTCGTAACTTTTTTTCTTCTCCCAGTGATCGGTCTTCGACACTAGTGTGTAAGCTGCACGGGTGGCCTGCAAGGCGGACGAGGTGGCCGAGAGGTTAAGGTGATGGACTGCTAATCCATTGGGCTCTGCCCGCGTGGGTTCGAATCCAATCCTCGTCGAGTCGCGAAACTTTTTTTTTGTTCTCCCAGTAATCAGTCTTCGACACTAGTGTGTAAGCTGCACGGATGTGGTGCAAGGCGGACGAGGTGA